>OX596074.1:62537520-63032556 GCA_951394005.1 Protophormia terraenovae | reverse complement strand
AATGACAAATATTTGGGATATTTGAATTATTTAAATCATTATATTGAACAAAATAAACAAATAGATTTTAATAAAACCATTAAAAATGTAGAAACTACTATTTAAAGAATAAAATGTTCTTAATCTTATAAGATACAAAATCTTTGAAGAAATTAAAAAATCATTTCAAGTTATAAAGCCAGTTTAGTAATATATACTATTTTTTCTTTATTTAATTGTCAATATTTGTTGTGAGTTCATTATTTTAAAAGGTCTTCAACCTATGTTTTATGTTCACGAAACATAGTTGTTTGATAAATTTTATTAAAAATCTTAAAATTTTGAGAGAAAACCTTCAAAAATCGACATAAGGCTACTAAAAAATTGATAAAATTATGATAAATATCAATCTGGCATGTGTCACGAAAAATATTTTTTTAATATTTCTGTTACTATAATATATAACTTTTTATTAAGCTTCAACATATTTTTTAACTATAAACATATATGTAAATATTTTTAAATAAAAATTATTAATCTTTTATCTTCCGATTAAAATAAAGTTGAGAAATTATGAATAAAAAGGTTATTATCAACATCTAAAGTAGTTACGCTACTAGGTATAGTATTTTCAAATTGTATAAGTAAGTTATTATTTAAAAATAAAACATAAATAAATATATACAAATAATTTTTACTATTGCAAACAATAATTAAATTTAGAGATGTAATTATCATTGTTCTCTAAAATAATAAAATACTATTACCTACCTCAGTTTTTTTATATAATATTCAGAAAAATTTAATTTAATATTTTCTTAAAATAAATCATAACCGCACCTAATCAAGCAATATATCAAATCTTATTAATAAAAATAAGAAATTATGTTTATCATTTTCCTCCTTAATACTCCAAATATAAGAAAAAATATAAATATAAAAAATAGTCAACAAATCCTGGTTTTGAATTATACATAAAAAAGTATACAACACAAACATATGTATAGCTTATTTTAAAATATAAGACTCTCAAAAATGTTCTTATGAAAAAAATAGTTGAATTGATTAAAACGCTTATGAAAATGCTATTAACAAGAACATTATACTCTAAAAATAAAAAAAAATAAAAAAAACGTTTAATTTAGTTTAATATTCATACTAAACAAAAAAAGATAAATATGTATATTATATTATTATCAAAATAAAAAAAACTCCCATTGTCATTAACAATGTTGCCAGTAGATGTAAATGGAAAAATGCTAAATCGTCCAAAATATTATGCTAAATTGTCCTACAGCAGCAAATAATAAATTGTTTGCAAAGAAAAATCATATTTTCATTCGCTTTGTTTCTTGTGAAATTGAGTTCTAATGACAACTTATAAGCAATATTTCTTCAGAATTATTTTTATTGTTGGAAATTACAGTAAAAATAGTGCTAATATTCGAAAAGTTACAACTAAAACCGTTATACTTACTATGGAATTCTTTAAAAATTGCAATTTTATTATATTATAAAATACTGTAAAAATGTGCTGAAACGAATTTAGCATTTTTAGTAAATTTCAATTAATTTTAACCTTTTCATATGTTAAATCTATCATTGAAAGTCGGGAAATGGCTACACTGTCCGTATAAAAATATATTTCTGTATTTATGAAAAAATATAAAAAATTAAAAAAAATTAAATCTTATTAGCAGCGAAAGCTTAAATAAACATCAAAAGAATAATTAAAGTATGTGGTTCGAAAGCGCGAATACGTGAGACATTTTTTGGTAAAAAGTTTAATTTTGATGTAGGGAAAATTTATATATTTGTAATCTAGAGACTTTAAATTTTTTTCTATAAATTTTAATATAAGTAGCAAGAAGTTAAAGTCAAAATTTCATATTTCATTGAATTGTTATATTTATTATTAAATAAATAGATAAAAGGTATTCTAAATGGTCTCAGGTTATTAAATATTAAATAAAATAAAAAAATCATGATATTATAAGGCTACTATGCAAACATATATTACTTTTCCTCAAAACAATTAGTTATAAATGGGATATTTTCGTATTATTCGTAAACTATAACCCCTAAACAAAGCCCCTTAAAAACACAATCATTTATACTGTAAATTAATTTTGTCCAATTTCTTGATAAAAATTATGACAAAAATAGCTGCTAGACATTTTATACAAAAATATTTATACAAAATTGTTAAAAAAAAAAATCTCATTTCATTTTCTTACTTAACAATAGTAAAACAACAAAAAAAAATATATATATTTACACATATACAAATAAAAACCTTCAATTATTTATATACAATAAGAATATTATTTCATAAAATTCATGATATATAAAATAAATTTCACAAAATTTATAAAATTATTAAGCACCAATAAATCAAAATACTTTTATATTAGAATATTGACGCATTGAATTCAATAATTTTAAATAACTATGTATGTATTTCATTATTAAAGGCAAAAACCTTACACATTTTCCTACTTAATATTAAAAAATAAAATACAAATATACAACCAATCATATAAATATGTATACGACATGTATATTTTTTTTTAAGATCATCGAATTTTGTAATATTTGTAAATACATGGGTTTTCAAATTCGTAAAAATATCCCACTGAACATTTTCTTTCAAAAAGTTAATTAAAGAATTAATCCTTTAAACCTAAATGTCTACATAATTTTCCTCTAATATAACATTAAGAACAAATTATCCATGACCATACATAAAAAAATAAAAAAAAAAAAATATTTTTCATTAAAGTAAAAAACCTTATACAATGTTATTTTATGCATATTAAAACACAAAAAAACTCAAATACCTTAAAAACCTCATTTGCATCTTCATAATTAACAATATTAAAACATAAGAACAATTACATGATGATTCACAAAATCTACAACTCCAACAAAACTATAAACAAAAATATTAAATTTCATTTGAATTTTTTTCGCTGACACAGCACACGTTCTCACAACTCACAATTTGGTTACTAATGTAACTTATTCACATGAAATGCTTACCTAACCACTTACATGGAAACAAAATAAACAAACATCCTATTACAATATATTAAACACTTCTATTTATCTACCTAGTAATTATCTAAAATAACTATCTATTCTGATTGATACAAATACAAATTTTGCTATTTCACACCCCTGACTTTTATAAGAAACAAAGTTACCGACTTCCCACCCCCGATAGAACATATTTTTGTATGGAACTAAAAATACTCAAATACTACGTATCCAAGTCATCAGTTTTTTATTTCATCATAATTAAAAGCTCAAAAATTAACATTAAAAACAAAAACAACTATTGCCTTCCCATTTGTCTTCCTGTTAAATTGTTTGTATGTACTTTTAACATAATTGCTACATATTATTATAAAAAATAAATACATTGGTTTATAATTTCATAAAATACATTTGGCCATTTACACAAAAATATTGTTGTATTTATTAAGAAGCTTCAATCCACTTCTATCTGTCACCAAATGTAAAAAAATCATGTAATTTATGATAAGTTCCTAAAGAATAGAATTATAAAATTTTCCTACATATCTTATAAAGGTAAACGCAATGAAATGTAACATGAATTCTAAAGTTTGGATGAAATCATTAAAAAATTATGAGAATTATTAATTTCCCTACACTTCTTATACATATAAACGCCTTAAACTAGGCAATGAAATGTAACATGGATTCAAAAGTTTTGTTGAAATCATTAAAAAATTATGAGAATTGATAATTTTTCGTAAATTTCTTATACATATAAACGCCTTAAACTAGGCAATGAAATGTAACATGAATTCAAACGTTCGATTTTTGAACTTATTTTTAAAATATTTGTAAAGATGTTGGTTTTCAACTTTATAAAAATATTTCACTGAACATTTGCTTACCAAAAGTTAATTAAACAATTCTTTCAAACCTAAAGGTCTATAACACTTTCATCTAATATAATATTAAGAACAAATTATACATAACCTTACCCAACAAAATCAAACATATTTTTCATCAAAGTCAAAAACCTTTTACAAGGTTATTTTATGCATATGAAAAAAAATCTCAAGTTAAATTTTACACTTTACAAAAACAAAAATAACCATTTGAATAAACCAAAAATACTAAAACACTATTTATCCAAGTCATCAGTTTTTAATTTCATACAATTAAATGCAAAAAAAATTGTCTCCTTATTAATTTGTTTGTATGTACTTTAACATAATTACATACATATTATTATACAAAAGTAAAAAAAAAAAAATGTTGACTAAAATAAATTCATTGGTTTCCAATTTCATAAAATGCATTTGGCCGTTTACACAAACAAATATTGTAGCATTTATTAAAAAAGCACACAATAAACAAACATACATACATATATTATTACAATATAAACAAATTCCTCTCTATATTTTTCACCTAATCAAGTACGCGAACACACCTAATGTGGCCTAGAACCGACCCAAACACATTTTTTCCATTTCATCACAATTAAAAGTGCAAAAAAAAATTGTCTCCATATTAATTCGTTTGTATGTACTTTAACATAATTACATACATATTATTATACCAAAAAAAAAAAAAAAAAATTCACAAATAAATTCATTGGTTTCCAATTTCACCGTTTACACAAAAAATATTGTAGTATTTAATAAAAAAATTCCTCTTTATACTTTTTTGACTTAACAAGTACGCGAACACGCCTAATGTGGTCTAGAACCGACCCAAACACATTTTTTCCATTTACTTTAACATAATTACATACATATTATACAAAAAAAACAAAAAACACAAAAATACACAAATAAATTCATTGGTTTCCAATTACACCGTTTACACAAACAAATATTGTAGTATTTATTAAAAAAATTCCCCTTTATATTTTTTCAGCTGCCCAAGTACGCGAACACACCTAATGTGGCCTAGAACCTATATAAATATACTACTTATAACTGTAAATTGAATTTTTTGTTATATGAAATTCTTGTCTATGTTACTGGAAGTATTTTATATGCAGTTTTTATTAAACAAGTGCTATGGGTCGAAAATCGTGCGAAATTTCTGTGGAATTGAAAAAAAATTATTGTAGAATTACATAAAGATGGTAAATCTCTTAGAGATATCGGTAGAATTATAAATAGAAGTCAATCTACAATTCAATATGTTATAAAAAAGTACAAAGAAAGTGGCACTGTTAAGAAAAAACGCCGAAATACAAATAGATTTTTATTAGATAGAAGGGCACAATCATTTATTCTGCGCCAAATTAAAAAGGATAATACGATAAGTGCCGTTAAACTCCAAGGACTTCTCGTTAAATACCTTAATATTAATGTAACAGCCCAAACAGTTTGGAATTATGTGCGAAAACTTGGATTTAGAAGTAGAGTTGCAGTAAGAAAACCATTTGTAAGTAAAACGAATAGACGTAAACGAATTATATTTGCAAAACAATACCTTCATAAGAGCATGGGCTTCTGGAAAATAGTTATTTTTCCGATGAATGCAAATTTAACATAAAAGTCTCGGATGGACGTGTTAAAATATGGGGGAAGGTCAATACAAGGCTGTCTAAGCAAAATATTTTGCCTTCATTTAGACATGGCGGTGGTTCAATAATGGTTTGGGGATGCTTTAGTGCAGCAGGGGTCGGAAATTTGCATTTTATAGATGGTGTAATGGATGCTAAAAAATATATTAATATTCTGAAAACAAATTTACATCAAAGTGCTGAAAAGTTGGGTTGCAAAGACAAATTTATTTTTCAGCAAGATAACGACCCCAAACACACCGCAATAGACACACGCTTGTGGATATTGTATAATTGTCCAAAATAGCTGAAAACTCCACCACAAAGCCCTGATATCAACCCGATAGAAAATCTTTGGTCAATTTTTAAAAAACAACTAAAATATTACGATATTCGCTACATTCATGACTTAAAGGAGGCTTTAGTCACAGAATGGGAAAAATTTCCACAATCATTAACGAACAAACTTGTTAAATCAATGCCATCACGTCTAAATGCAATAATAAAAAGAAAGGGATATCCAACAAAATATTGAAATTGGGTTACAATATTATTTTTGCATGTTATTCATGTGTACGAATATGAATTTTGTTTTCACTAAATGTAGAATTTCATTAATTTTATTTTTAATAATGTCTGAAATGTATTTTTGTTTACTTGTTTTCTTAAATAAATGTCCTAAATTTAAAAATATAACAAAAATATGTAGTTAAAATGGTTTACTTCGATAGCAGGTACAGTTTTTCAAAAAATATGAATATGGATTTTGCATACTTTACACTGTTTTCTCTACAATAAAATTTTCTTTAACAACACACAGTGGTTTCAAAACGCTTTTTCTTGGAAATAATTCAGCAACTAAAGAACCGTTAGAGGTATCACAATAAAATTTCACATGGTCAGAGCTGAGGTTTTTTCGAGTTGATTTGGAGGAGTACAGACCCCAAGCGGGGGGAAGTGGGTGGCCCTCCAAAATTGCCCATCTCGGGTATGTAATTTTTTTAAAAAAATCGGCAAAAATTCATTTATGATATGACAGAAAAGAAATTTTATATATAGATATTCCTTGTAAATCTATACAAAAAATACGCATACATGTGTAGGCTATCTCTTTTAGTTTAAGAGATATTCGGGTCGAAATAAATTTTTACCTCATTTTTATCCTTGCATTTTTTTAGTTTTTCAAACTTGGCGGGCTTAATTTTGCCCCTAGAATTTTTCTATATTTGCCAGTAAATACCTCAGTAATTACTATGTTAATTTTTTTTGAAATATTTTAAAAGGTTCAAAAGTTAAACAAAGTTATTTAAAAAAACCACGGTGAAACATATATACATAAGAGCACAGCCACTTCAATGTGTTTTTAATAACTTTGTTTAACTTTTGAACCGTTCAAAATATTTCAAAGAAATTTAACATAGTTATTACTGAGGTATTTTCCAAATATTTTGGAGGAGTACAAGTTTCTAGCTGGTATGTGGGCAGGAGGAGAACCTCCGAAAGTGGTAAACTCTTTTAATTATTTCTTATATAATATCCGAGGTGACCCATTTCGGAGGTCCTGCCACCTGCCCCAAGACCACCTAGTTTCCAACTACTTTGAAGACCACCTCCAAAGTAGTTGGAAACTATCTCAGTAATAACTATGTGAAATTTCATTGAAATATATTTAACGGTTCAAAAGTTGCACACAATTATTTAAAAAAACACGTTGAAACTGCTATGCACTTATGTATATAGAATGCTGCAGCTAGGGTTTGGGGTTGAAGTCATATTTTACTACTTTTCACTAGGAAAAAAAAACGTTTTATTTTTGTCAATTCACATTACGAATACACGAGTTTTTAACTACGTTTTTAAGCTGTGTAATTAATTTTGAAATATGTACAAAAATTAAATATGTAAACATTTTTTATATAAAAAATGGATAAGAACTTTTCTTTTAACATCAGAAATAAATGCCTCTACTTTTTCAAAAAATTATTACAATTCTACTTCTAAAATGTGTAAATATATTTGACTACGAATGTATTTTTCAAAAGTATTCGACTTGAAATGATTAACAATGTCTTTCAAATGTTAAATAAAAAATAATTTTTATCAGATTTCCGAACACTATATCATTGGACCTCAAAATATTGTTGGGAACCAATTTTAAAAGTGTTTTAGATTTGTGTTTTAAAACGAATCAATACGATAAGAAAAACCATTTATACTAATATTTATGCCATAGATTAGGGTTTATCTTTTTTAAATTTTTAGAATGAAAAAGTATTTAACCTAAAAATCTGAATTATACAGTTTTTAATTAAATATTAGAAATACTAATTTTTCATTCCATAACACCATTCACAAAAGCATACTTCTACTGAATCAATTTATAAAGAAGTCATTGAATTTTTTTTTAATTCAAATTTTCTGCAAATTGAATGGAAATATTCATATTTTGTTAAATATTTTATATGTATTTTTTTTTTCTTTCACTGAATTCATTATATGTTATTTTTTAATAAGTTTGTTCTCGTACTTTTTATGTAAAATTAGAAAAGCCTGATGTTTCTCTCAAAAATGTACGAAAAACAATTTGTTTAGCCATAAAGAAAACTCCAAACTATTTGGAAATTCATCAGTGATTGTTATTTTATTTTTTAGTATATATGAACGTTCTTAATTTTTTTAATTGAAACTTTCTTCTTAGTAAAAAGAACAAAATATGTTTTATTTATTTTCATTCAGTTTTTATTTATATATTTTTATTTTTTGTTTATTTGACAATTTACTAAGTCTATTCAAAGAAATAGTCTGGGCTGTTTCGTGCAAGAAGTTGAACATTATTCTCACAAAATCACTCTCATTTCCTAATTTTCGAGTACGGGAACACTTTTCGGTAATGTAGGGTCCCAATTTAGAGTACAGGAACAAAGGTTATATTTTACTAAATGAATAAAAAATATTGTCTAAAGCTAATTCGTAATAGATTTGAATAGAAGAAAATTTTAATGATTCAAAATATTTTTTAACCTTGAATTGTATAATTGGTAGTGAATTCTTTAAGCAATTATTTCTTGTGAAGTCAAAGAATTTAATCTATGAATTAAATTGTTATGAGTGTTTTAAAGAAATAACTGGGAAAATAAATTTAATTCGATTTTGAAAAGTGAATTAAAGAATTAAACCTTTGGAACCTCTTCTTACAATAGGCACTTTTTTATTTGAAATGTTTAAAATTGTTTAAATTTTTAATTAGAAGTCATACTTCAATATTATTTTTTTATGTTAAAGGGGGTTTTACACAACAATACTTTGTATTAATACAAAAATTATTTAAAATGTCTTAAAGCAAATTTCGGCACATTATTTTATTTTTAGTTCTATTTGTGGTCAATTCTGTTAATATTTTTTTTTAATTTTTTAAAAAATATTTTAATAAAGAAAATGAAAAATGTGACATTTAATAATACATTTTTTGATATGTATTATAGAAAATGAAACTCTGGTATTAATACAAAGTATTATGGTATAAAACCACCTGAACTAATCGTAAATTTGATTTATAATGTTGTTTTAAAGTATTGAATAGAAAAAAATAACATTTTCCATATAAAATCATTGCTTTTTTCTTATAATTAAAATTTCCCGGGATTCCCGGGAATTCCCGTGAAATCGAATTTTTTATTCTCGTTTCCCGGGAAACAAAATATCAAGGGAAACCCCAAACCCTAGCTGCAGCACACATTTACTATGGAGATTAAGGAAAATGTGCACATTTCGCTGAAGGGGGGTTAACTTTCAGTAAGTATCTAAACGATTGTGTAAAGGATTTATACAAGTATTTGGTATCATTAGAAAGGATATTACTTGAAAAATAATAATCTATATATATAAAAATTAATGTGTGTTTGTTTGTATGTATGTATGTATGTATGTATGTATGTATGTATGTATGTATGTATGTATGTATGTATGTATGTATGTATGTATGTATATATGTATTAGGGTATCCAATCGATTAACCGCCATTCGGTTATCCGGTTAATTTTTATCGATTAACTGTCCGAATAATTTAAAACTGACTATTTTCGAATAACGAATAAACCGAATAATTTGTGTCTAATAACCGGTTAACCGAAATGTAGTTTTCTTGAGTTATAAATTAGAATTTTTTTTATTTTTATGATTAATTTATGTAAACTACATCTTTTTAAGAGGTCTATTGCATTCCAGTAAAAATAAATAAACATAATTTTTAGTGGGGTAATTTTTCTTCTGCTTTAGAAGTAATAAAACAGTATTCAATATATATAGAAAGATTTAAATGAATTGTTCTGTTATAAGACATTGATATTCGGATGTTATCTTAATAAAAAAGAAAAAAAACTAAAACAAATAGAAAACAATGTTAAACATAATTTTCTTTATTAAAATAATAATAAAAATTAAAACTAATTTCCTTGAGCCGTTAAACAAAAATGTTGATGTTCATTGCAATTTTGCACAAAATCGTGAACATGACATGACATATCATAACACAGGAATCAAAAAATTCACCGAAAATACACTTACATGAAAAATGCATTAATTAAAGCGGAATTAGGAGAATATTTTATAGTATAAGCAAAAAAATTAAAATTTTTCATACAAATAGGAGAAAGTAATTACGAAATGTAAAAGAATTTGATCTTATATTATGTTTCTAAGTAACTATTTCAATAGATTAAATGCTATAATTTGTGTAATTTATATGTTTTACATATATAACTAAGGTTTTTCGGTTAATCGAATAATTTGTTAATAATCGGTTATTAACCGATCAACTTTTAACCTCGAATAATTATTTGTCGAATAAACGGATTAATATTAATACCCGAATAATTGGATACCCTAATATGCATGTTTGTTTGAAGTCTATAGCCGCCTAAACGGCTAAACCGATTTTCTTGAAATTTTCAAAGTGTGTTCCTATATGCCTGGAATGAAAAATAGATAGTATATCTCGGAAATTGGTAATACTAGAGTCCTCAAATTTTACACGAACAACTTTGACACCTATACGAACATTCTGGAAAAAAATAGGCGAACTAACAATAGGGGGTGTGGCACATCCCACGCCTAATATTGCTTGCCAATACCAAATGCCGTAAATTTAGGAAGCTATAACAGTTACATTTTCCAAATTTTGTACAATAAACTTAAGTGTCAATGTGAACATTTTGTGCAAAAATGGGCGGAAAAGAAATAGTGGGCGTGTCATCTCTCATATAAAGTTAATACCAAAATTTTTATATCTGGGAAACTATAAAAGTTAGAGAGCTCAAATTTTGTACGACTAGCATTAGCTTCAATATGAATATTTTGGACAAAAACTGGTACATTAGCAATAGTGGGCGTGGCACTTCCCATATAAAGAAAATATTAAATTATCATATCTGAGAAAATATAACAGTTAGAGTTCTAAAATTTTGTCGGAGCCACTTTGGTATCAATATTAATATTTAAGAAAAATATGGGCGGACTAGAAGTATTGGGCATGGTACCTCCCATATGAATTAAATGCAAAAATTCGTATATCTGGGAAACTATTGGAGTTGGAACGCTCAAATTTTGCACAAAGAATTTTGACATCCATGAAAACATTTGTCTAATAAATTAGCGGATTATGGGGGTATGGTCCCTGTTTTATTTTAATTACTAAATAAATATATTTTTTTAATCCTTTAATTACTATGTATTTCATTTCGGGGGGTGGCGAAGCACATATAAATATAGGACATGTGGGCATGTTTTTTGTAGCTCTTATGAGTGTCTAAAATAATGTATTAGAATATTTGAAATTGAACGAGAAACAAAAATTTCGCAAGCGATTAAAAAATTTCTATGTCAGAGATACCCAACTTTGATCCCCTTTAGCTCCGCCCCTGAGGGGTCTGATCCGTCCCCCTTCCAAACCTAACATTGTACACTCCTATGCTATACATATACCAAATTTCATGCAAATCCAACTAGCCGATCAGATTTTACAGATTTATTTCCAAAAAATTCCCACTGTGTAATGAAATGGTTCTTTTAGCCTAAAATTCTAAGAGGTTGCACTATAAAGTCAAATACATCAAATCTTACTTCATTTTCTCTATCTGGAATCAAGAAATCTTATTGGATTATGGTCGAAGACTTTCCGATAATATGGCCGGATCTATCTTTATTTTTCAAATGTAATAATAATTTGAATAGAATTTAATGAATATAATATTAAAATTTAGCACTTTTAAAGCATGTGCCTTCCATTTTGTATCAAAAAATTTGAAAATTGGAAGCCAAATTTAAGAAATTAAGTAAAATGTCTATTTTGTCGCACAAAATCCATGACCAACACAACGCTTTTTCCCTAAACTCCGCACTTTATTTTGTCCGACAGTGCACATTGGGGTAGAATCGAAATATTTTGGAAATAAATCTGTAACTGTAACTTCTGAGCGGAGCTAAAGGGACTCAAAGTTGGGTACCTGTGACAAAAAATTTTAATTTTTATCGCTTGCCAAACTTTTGTTTTTCGTCCAATTTCAAATACAAAGACCTACAAAAAAATTATATTGAATAAAAAAAATTTGAAGTTGATATCTTTACCGAGTCCAAAAATAAACGATTTTGAATTTGAAAATTGTTTTTTGGCCGAAAAGTATTTACATATAAACATATAATAATTTTATACTTTTCTGAAAGGTATCTTCATAGAAAAGACTTTAAAATAAAAAGTAAGCCCAATAACTCAAGTGCTCACGGTACACTCCCTCCCGAATTTGATCCATTTTATATGAAAGTTTTGACTTTAGTCTATATTTTCTCAAATCAAAAGCACGAAAAATTTGCAATTTTCAAATTCAAAATCGTTTATTTTTGGACACGGTAAAGATATCAACTTAATTTTTTTTTATTCCATAGATAATTTTGTACTTTAATTAGCTAAAGAAAAAACAAATAAAATCGGTAGGAAACACTAGGATATATATGAAAAAAACTGGACCAAGAACATGCAAAATTAAGGTACTTAAAAGTTCAAACGCAAATAACTCAAAAACTATAAGAGATAAGACATGCAAGTATGTTTTTTGTAGGTATTATCAGTGCCTACAATAATGTATAAAAATATTTGAATTCGGACGAGAAACAAAAGTTTTTATGTCAGAGATACCCAACTTTGAGTCCCTTTAGCTCCGCCCCTGAGGGGTCTGTTCGGTCCCCCTTCCAAACTTAACATTCTACGCTCCTACACCTATACCAAATTTCATGCAAATCCAATCAGCCGATCAGAAGTTACAGATTTATTTCCAAAAATTTTCGATTCTGCCCACTGTGCAGTGTATATGTTAATGCATAGTATAAATATAAAGTATACTCGTAAGAACAGCTGTTTTACAATTTTTTCATTTACATACCTCGAGGAACAGTCAAATTGTTTTTGTATTCCTATGTAATTTTTTTTTTTTTTTTTTTTTTTTTTTTTTTTTTTTTTTTTTTTTTTTACTCTTCCTCACCTTTATTCGCTCATTTTCTGTTCATTTTGACATTATGCGCAGGAATTTTACACTAAAAAAATACAAGCAATTGTTGTTTTTGTAGATGTGCGAGCACTTCCTAATTATGCTATGTGTTAATCTTACCATAGACTAACAACATATAAAGATGTTTTTAATTTTCTGTGGACAACTTTCTATTTTTTTTTAGATATTTTAGATAAACCTTCAAATCTCTATTGATAAAATTATCTGAAAATTTGAGTCAGTTTTAGTTTTGATGAATATAATGCATAAATTTATAGTATTTCGTGTTGGTTTTAAATGGAACCACTCTATATATTTACATATATATATATATATTTTTTTTATAATTTATTAATATGCGCCTTTTTTCTTTTTCTATAATAGGTATTGATGGATATCAAAATGCTACAAACGGTAACTATTTTAATTATATATATATTTATTCTTATGTTATATATATATTAATGTGGCTCAAAGAAAAAAATTTCGATCTATTAATAAACATCTAAATAACAATAAAAAACAAAATTTTTGACATACAATTTTCTATGTATTTTAGAAAATCTTATATATTTTTTGTTTTTAAATATATGTTAATAATGTAAAAATGTTGACACTAATATTAGTTTGGTTCTATTATATAAAAAACCATCATCATCAGGAAGTACGCGAGCTACTGTCGAAGCATTGCAGATAAATAAGGACTTTCTTCATTAGTTCAAAAAACATGCTTATATAGATGCACTAAGGTAAGGGAATAAACGGTAAATTGTAAGCGAGTAAATTCTGCCAATAATTCTCGGTTGAAAGCATTACATTTTTGAAGTAAAACGATCATTTTGCAATCCTAAAAGGTAATCGATTAAATTACGTCAAAAGCTAGTTTGGAAGCATATTTTTTATTAGAAGAATTATTGCCAAAGTTACAACATACGTTTTTTTGCAATAAGGCAGAAAGGGCTTGTTTTTTTGCAATGTTTCTATAGTAGAAGTTTTAATTTGTGTCAAAAATTAAAACTTCTTTCTTAATTGTTCGTCGAGATTTAGTAAAAATTAGATGTACAATAATACGCGATTGGGCGATATATGTATATGTATTTTACTGTATTGCCAGTATTAATTTCATTAAATATAATAAAGAGGGGAGAGTGTAAAAAATAAAAATATTTGTGATCGACCGTATAAAAACACTTAATTTCTTGAGAAAGCTCGCTCTTGTTCGCCCGAAATTCAATTGCATAAAGAAAATGTTAAGGTACAAGCTTGCAAACCACTACCAATAATAACACTGTGCTAGTTGCAAATTTTAACAAGTTGGTACACCACTGGCAAAGGTAATTCGGGTAGGCTGAATTTCGCGATATTCGCCTTTAAACATCATTAGTGAGGTAGCAAAAATAATGGAATATTATAAATAAAAATGACAACTTTATGTAAATTTAACAATACAACAATTGAATATATTCATTAATTATAAATTCAATCAATTTCAGACCGATTTTCAATGTATTTATATTTTTGTTTGAATAGTTGGTCAGTGGTAACACTACTAAGTTTTCTTACGGAAATGAAATAATATTTTTTGTTAGTTTAAAATTCTGTTAAATATATATTGTCCATTCCATGAGAGAACGCCCAAAAATATTTTTTATGTCTTCTGATTTTACTAATATTTAGCATACGCATACCCTATGGATCCATTTAAATATGTCCATTTTTATTTTTTCGAATTTTGAAAAATTCGCGAATTTATTCACGATTTTGATTTTCCGAAAAGTAAAAAAATCGCAAAAGTGTGTAACTTTAAACTTCAATATCTCTAAAAGTTGTTAACGGATTTTAATGATTTAAATTGCATACGTAAGAATAATGTGTCCACTATAAATGTAATAATTTAAAAATAATATTATCATTTAAAAATGCATTCATCGAAAGGGTAGACATTTTTCAAAAATGCATTTTTCTTCTGACACTAACGTCGATTTGTGGTTTTATTGACGACTATTTATACATATAAAATCTGTTTGCGTTAATCATTTTTATCAAACCCCGCAAAAGTTGTGGAGGTTTGAATTTAAAACTTCCAAAAAATCTTAAAAATAGAACGTCAAGCAAAATAAGTTTGGAGATGAATGCCGCTGTAGCCGATATAAATGACGTTTTGTTATATTTTTTTATAATATAAATTTTGAAAATGAAATGATTCTTTACAGATATTATTTGATGATCTAAAGTAAATGTTACACTGAAAAAATTCAGAACAAAATCTTGAAATTTAGTGAAAATTTTCAAAATTGCATAAAATTTTTGCATTTTAAAATTTTTTAATGCCATTTTGACTCGGACGTGTAAATTATTAACAAATCCGGTTTACGCGATATTTTCGACAATTTCTATAAAACCGGAATTTGTCAGTAGCGAAAAAAAAAACTTTTTCAAATATTTACGCTGATTATACCAAAGATTGAGAAGTTGCTGTCCCATGTCTGGTTTCCTGAGATCAACGAAATATATATTAAATTGTAGGTAATTCAATCTTTAAAATTCTGCCCTATAAATTTAAATTCACTGAGTGGAGCAAATTTTCTTTACAAAAATCGAAAATTTTTGGTTTAATTTTTTATCAACGAATAACTTTTCAACGGATTGTAAACAGGATACTTGTTATACAGGAAATGAATGTCGACACACTTGTCTTTCGCCTGGTTAATGGTTTAAATCAAAAAGTTGCAAATTGTCAGTGCAAAACTAAAGTGAATCCAAAAATCCTCAAAAGTTTTAACCAGAGTTTAAAATTTAGTAAATAGTTTTTTCGTTTCTACGGCAGCCCATTTTGAAAATATGCATTATTAACATTTTTGATGTGAAACATACTAAAAATCAAGGTTTAATTTTTCTACTATAGTAGCTCTTATTTATTATAAATATCAACTACTAACAGACGCCACATTAAAAAATATATTCACAGTTTAACATTTCGCATTCCATTACTACTACAAACTGCTGCAATATTTTCATGTTGTATACTAAAAATTGTAGCGTTTGTTTACAATTTATGGCAACATACTTAAACAGTATTCAACTTGTATGTCAAATATAAAAACTACAACCTCGTGCTGTAGTTGCGCTCGCACAATTTTGCCGAAAACATATTACACACCAGTCTGTGTTTTCTTTGTTATGCTGGATATTCTATTCTATTTGAAAATTTGCGCTTTGATTTTTCTGCTATAGTAGGCAATTTAGCAGTCTTTTTTTTTGTTTTTTTTTTTTTTTGAAATTTCGATGCTTTGTGTGTAAGAATAAAACACATAAGGGTTGAAATGTAGCGTAATGTAGTTAGTGTGTATGTTCGTATGTATGTTTATGTTTTTAACTTTCACACAAGAATGTCTAGCAGCAATGGGATTGTCAACAAAAAGTCTGCTAAACATTATACTGTAGCATCAAAATCAAAACGAAAATAAATAATACTGCGCAATATGGTTTCAACCAAGGTTTAATTTTTCTACTATAGTAGCTCTTATTTATTATGAATATCAACTACTAACAAACGCCATACTAAAAAATATATTCACTCTTTAACATTTTGTATTCCATACTACTACAAACTGCAGCATTATTTTCATGTGGTATACTAAAAATTGCAGCGTTTGTTTACAATTTAAAGCAACATACTTTAACAGTATTCAACTTGTTTGTCAAATATATAAACTACAACCTAGTGCTGCAGTGTGCTCGTAAAATTTTGCCGAAAATATATTACACAAAAGTCAGTATTTTCTTTGTTATGCTGGATATTTTTCTCTATTTGCGCTTTGATTTTTCTGCTATAATAGGTAATTTAGCAGTCTTGTTTTTGCAATTTTGATGCTTTGTGTGTAAAATAAAACACATAAGGATTGCAATGTAACCGAATGTATATATGTATGTTAGTATATACGTTTGTATGTATGTAGTGTGTATGTTCGTAAGTATGTTTATGTTTTTTATCTTTCACACAAGAATGTCTAGCAGCAATGAAATTGTCAACAAAAAGGCTGCTATACATTGTACTATAGCAGCAAAATCAAAACGAAAATAAATAATACTGCGCAATATGGGTTCAACAAAATTGTGCGTGCGCAACTCTACAGAAATATATTTTACTTCGTGTGCAATGGTTTGCTTTTGCTGTTGCAAATTGCAGAGACGAGTCACAAATTTAGTAGTATAACGATATTATAGTGTGGATATTTCTAGTTGTTGTGTATTGTATAAATGAACCTTTTGTATATTTATCGTAAGTGAAAATTTTTTAGCTAGAACTGCATATTTAAACCTTGGTTTCAACACAATTGTGCGTGCGCAACTTTACAGAAATATATTTTACTTCGTATGCAAAGGTTTGTTTTTGCTACTGCAAATTGCAGAGATGATTGACAATTTTAGTAGTATAACGAAGTTATAGTGTGGATATTTCTAGTTGTTGAGTACTGTATAAATGAAACATTTGTATATTTATTGCACAGTCGTAAGTGAAAATTTTTTTGCTGGAACTGAATATTTAAACCTTGCTAAAAATATACCACAATCAACGAGCGCCATATATGTTTTCACTTGTACATTTAAATATTTTTAGCAGTTCTACTCAAAAAAATGCACACACCAACTTATTTTATATTAGCTTTGTATTTATTAGTTGAACATTATGAATTTTCTAGCATTACATTAATGTGGAGAAGGAGCTATAAAAGTATATAAAGACTAGTGAAAGAAGAAGACTAGGTTGTCGCGTAACAACTAGTGAAATTAATTATGGGATTTTTAATGAATAAATATGTGGGTATTGTGACATAGAAATAGAATAACGATGATTATAATAATCTTAAAAATTTAAATAGGAGCTCAATAAAGTGTTAAGTAGGAAAAATTGTTTTATACAAATTAACAAATGTATTTTTGCATGTATTGTTTGCAAAAACAGCAAAGGACAACAATACAATTAAAATCAAAGTGATCGATTCAAGGTTTATAACGTGAGTGGAAAAAATAAGGAAAAAGGAAAATTATAATGCAAAATTTGGGATGACAAATTTACAAATTTAACAAAGAGGAAACAAATAAATAAGCACATTACAGTACGAATTGTGTTGAGAATAACAAAAATAATTGTTTTTTTTTTTTTTTTTTATTAATATGTAATTTGTTTTTGCATGTATGATCAAATTTGTAGAGCTGTGTGCAAAATAATTGTAGAATTACGAAATACTGCTGAATTTTTGTTGTTTCATATTTCCCAGACTAGGAATTTATAAATAATTTGTTTATATAAAAGTCCTAATTATAAATAGTAATTTCTACGAAGTTTGGACAATTATAACTTTAGTAAAGCCTTTTTGCTTTCTGGTAACCTGTAATTTTATAATTAAATTCTTTCAGAAGGTAAAACTTAGCGATTTATGAAAAATGTATTTGTTGCAAACTGCAAAAATATAAACAGGAAGTCACAAGTAAAAAATTCTTCCAAGAGTCTCGCATACCAAGTGGGATTTGAAATATTACCCAAAAATAAAACAAAATGGAAAATTTATCTAAAAAGTGAAAAAATTACCTAATATTTACGAATAATTACCATCAACCAATATCTATTATGGCACAAGTATGACAATTATTTCATTATATATAATAAAATTCTGCACAAAATCAGCCACATTTAGAATGAAAATATATATTTTTCTATATTATTTACGATTTTGCTTTGGGTCATTTTGTAGGCAGCCTCCGAAATTCTTAAAAAAATGTTTATGTGAATAACATTTGAATATCTTTCCTCTCCCTAAATGAAGTTAAAAATTTGAAGCTATTAGAACCTTATGGCATAATAAAGAATAAAGTATTCAATTAGTAAACTTAAAAAAAAAAAAAATTTATCGAAAAATTTAGATTCGATTAGTTTTGTAGGTCGAATAGTTTTCTTCGTTCTCTGGCAGCTTCATAATGCTCTGGAGATGAAAAAATGCTTCGAAAATTATATGATCCACTTATTTCCGCACCTTGTAAGCATTTTTAAAATTCGTTTTTGCTAGAATTTGAAGGACGAAGAGTTTTTTAAGTAAGTATAATTATTAACAACGTATTTCTGCCCTCCGGTAAAAAATTAATTAATTATTACGATTAGGGTTACCAGACGGACTTGAATGAACTTGATTGTCAAGATATTTTGAAACTTATCAAGTTACAAGTTCAAATGAAATTTATCAAGTTGAAAACAATTTGTAGTTGTGAAGATTTTTTTGATAGCGATAATTCCGAAGCATATATTTATATTTTAGATATTAGAATGCCATCTGATTTATTATACCCTGAAAGTTAAATATGCACAGAATTACACAGCATAATGGTTGAATTTTAAATAATCTTGAAATCATATCTATATGAGATATGCGAATCATTTTAATTTTAAAAAATCTACAGAACAAACTGATTACTATATGTTATACATCGATCACGGTTTCCTCTAGGCTTGTTTAGAAACTTCTAAAACACATTCGCTTATAGCAATTGTTTAATGCCGTGAATAAATGTTCAAGAGCAATCCTATTAGATAATGAAATATTTGTATCAAGTTAACAATTGCAAAAAAATTAATTAATACTGCATTTCTTAAAATTTTTCAATGCCACAACGGATATGCAATATTCTTATTTTCGAAAATATTTAAAAACACTATCCCTATTGCTCAGAAATTTTTATATACGCACTTCCATATAGAATTCATATATAAAATAAAATATTATTGGCGAATGTCGATTGTCAAGTTTTTGTTTTAGAAATGAAGTTTTTTTTTTCTGGAATGTAAAGTTAGATCACAATTCGAATCTGGCAACCCTAGTTAGGATTTGAAGAAGGCATAGCATTATAAGAGAGCTTAATTTTAATTTTCCACAAAGTCTGGAAGCTTCACAAAGCTCTGGATAGATTAAAAAAATTTCTGAAAATGACGCATAAATCTCCGCTCACTGCCAAAAATTTCCAAATCTGGCTCCGTTAGGATTTAAAGGATAAAAAGTTTTATAAGTAAACCAAATTTAAATTTTCTACGCGCCTAGGAAAAAGTTGCTAAGGAAATTATATATAGAATATATAGATTGAAATTAAAATAAAATCAAAAAATTTAAGTAAGATCTTTTTTCAGTAGAATTTCTAATGCATTCAATCATCTTGACTTCATGTTATGATTTTTTTTTTTTTTTTTGAAAACATAGTATTTCTGTTTTTAATTTTTTACAATTTTTAACAACTTAGAGTTGAAAATTTAAAAAAAAAAATTATTGAATTAATTATTTTCTAATATATTTGTTAATTGGTGGCTTTTTTCTGTGACATAATTTGACCATTAATTTCTAGCGAAAACCAGTTTTACAATATAGTAATTGATTTATTTTAATTAATAATTCAGTCTTAAATTATAATATATACTTACATATGTAACTAGATTATGTTTTTGTTATTTTAATTTTTTACTTTAATTCCATGTATAAGCTAGCAAGCAAGCGGTTTAAGTTAAATAGCGATAATTTTTGAAGATGTGTAGAAAAAAACAAACATATTATTTCATAATTATTGTTCATATTTAGGACTTTTATATAAACAAATTATTTATAAATTCCTACACAGAAAAAAGTTTGTACATAAATAAAAAAATTTAGTTTCATTGATTTTAGTTCCACAGAAAAAAATAATACATATATTCAAAAATTTTGTTCATAAATATTAAGAATCGAACAGGATTTTTTTTCCTAAACTTTTTTCATAAAAATAATTAAATTGTTTTTTTATGAAAATTTTAGGAATTTTGCTTAAATTTTCATTTATTTGTATAACTACTATTTATATAAACAAATTATTTATAAATTCCTAGTCTAGGAAATATGAAACAACAAAAATTCAGCAGTATTTCGTAATTCTACAATTATTTTGCACACAGCTCTACAAATTCGATCATACATGCAAGAACAAATTACATTTTAATAAAAAAAAAAAACTATTATTTTTGTTATTCTCAACACAATTCGTACTGTAATGTGGTTATTTATTTGTTTCCTCTTTTTTTCATACTAACATACACATGATGTTGGTAAATTTGTCATCCTAAATTTTGCATTATAATTTTCCTTTTTCCTTATGTTTTCCACTCACGTTATAAACCTTAAATCGATCACTTTGATTTTAATTGTAATGTTGTCCTCTGCTGTTTTTGCAAACAATACATGCAAAAATACATATGTTAATTTGTATAAAACAATTTTTCCTACTTAACACTTTATTGAGCTCCTATTTAAATTTTTAAGATTATTATAATCATCGTTATTTTATTTCTATGTCACAATACCCACATATTTTTTCATTAAAAATCCCATAATTAATTTCACTAGTTGTTACGCGACAACCTTAAACGAATAATAAAAATTGTTTCACAATATCAAAATTCAATTTCAGGCCGTAAAAAAAATATGAACAAGAGTACATGCCTTACTTTTCCCAGCTAGCCTTTATCGAGGTAAATTTGGTTCTTAACCCATATAGTTTTTTTACGCGTAATCATATAAAAATACTAAACATTCCTTAAACTACCGGTAGTACTATAAAGTAATATTTAAGACTTCAACTTAATAATTTAATTTACAAAACGAGCAATGGTTTGATGTATTACCATGCCGGGTACAATTTTTCCCACCCATTTATTTTAAACCTGTCCCTATATTTCACGATCACTATTAACACATATTCATAGCTTGTTGTGGATACCATTCCCCTTTTTAAATTATTTAGAATTTCATATTTGTATATATTTTTTTAATATATAATCAATTAGGTTATTTATTAGTTTTTTTTTTTCTTTTATAAAAATTTGTATAAAAAAATTTAACATAATATAATGTTCAAATCAAATGAATACTTATATGTAAAGATATATAATATAATAATAAAAAAAATGTTACTCACAAATTCAATGATCCTTTGTACTTATTCATATTCATCATATCCACAAAGCAAAATTGATGGACCCAGCAATACTTCACGACGATGATGTGTTCAATTCTAAATATCAGTTAATTTTTATAATACTAAGAATTTTTTTTTTTTTTTTTCAATATTACAATATGCATAGATGCAATTTTCTTTAGTATGTTCTGTTTGTTTTCTTTTAAAATTTTAAATTAATTCATTATTTCGCTATTCCTATCGTCTTTACATATATAATTAATTTATCAAATGGTTTACTTCTATTTCTTTCATGTTATTTATTTATTCATTTCATTTTTGTTAGATTAAATTATTTTTAAAACTTTGAATAATTTAGGATTTTCAAATTTAAAGTGATTGTTGATTTTAAAAATTAAACATTTTTTTCTGTTAAATGCTTTTTGAATTAAATTATTTTAAATTTATTTATTTTTCTTTTTTTTTTTTGCAATTCTTAAATTTCAGTTTTCGCCTATTTTAATAATTTAGAACAAATCAATTAAAATTTCAGTTTTCCTTTATTTGTTCAATTAATACTAATATTTTCCTTTTCTTTTTCTTACGTTAGTATAATTATTTTCTTAATAAGTTTACAAAATTTTTATTTATTTATTTTATTAATTCTTTTAATAGACAATTAACAGTTATTTGTTATAATTTTTTTTTCTCATATATTAAATAATTATTTAAGGACTTAAGGACCACGTGCTTCGAAATTTGATTACGTGGAATATGAGTTTTAAGCTCTATTATATATACTACGTAATTTTCTTTTCTATTGTTGTATGGAGCGAATTTGTTGTATAGTGTAAATGTTCTCAATTTAATGAAAATTTGGTCCCAATTTAATAATACTAAATTAATTTTTTTTTTTTTTTTTTACGTGGTCTGGAAATTTTCTACGAGGGACTATGATACTTAGTTTACACGTGGGGAGAAACTTCCTAGTGAAGGAAAAACAATTTTTGGCCCAATTTGACAGTACTATTTTTTTGTTCGTGGTCTGGAAATTCGATGATATATAATTCACACGTGGTCTTGAAATTTTTACTTAAATGTAATTTTATTATTTCATAATTATTGTTCATATTTAGGACTTTTATATAAACAAATTATTTATAAATTCCTACACAGAAAAAAGTTTGTACATAAATAAAAAAATTTAGTTTCATTGATTTTAGTTCCACAGAAAAAAATAATACATATATTCAAAAATTTTGTTCATAAATATTAAGAATCGAACAGGATTTTTTTTCCTAAACTTTTTTCATAAAAATAATTAAATTGTTTTTTTATGAAAATTTTAGGAATTTTGCTTAAATTTTCATTTATTTGTATAACTACTATTTATATAAACAAATTATTTATAAATTCCTAGTCTAGGAAATATGAAACAACAAAAATTCAGCAGTATTTCGTAATTCTACAATTATTTTGCACACAGCTCTACAAATTCGATCATACATGCAAGAACAAATTACATTTTAATAAAAAAAAAAAACTATTATTTTTGTTATTCTCAACACAATTCGTACTGTAATGTGGTTATTTATTTGTTTCCTCTTTTTTTCATACTAACATACACATGATGTTGGTAAATTTGTCATCCTAAATTTTGCATTATAATTTTCCTTTTTCCTTATGTTTTCCACTCACGTTATAAACCTTAAATCGATCACTTTGATTTTAATTGTAATGTTGTCCTCTGCTGTTTTTGCAAACAATACATGCAAAAATACATATGTTAATTTGTATAAAACAATTTTTCCTACTTAACACTTTATTGAGCTCCTATTTAAATTTTTAAGATTATTATAATCATCGTTATTTTATTTCTATGTCACAATACCCACATATTTTTTCATTAAAAATCCCATAATTAATTTCACTAGTTGTTACGCGACAACCTTAAACGAATAATAAAAATTGTTTCACAATATCAAAATTCAATTTCAGGCCGTAAAAAAAATATGAACAAGAGTACATGCCTTACTTTTCCCAGCTAGCCTTTATCGAGGTAAATTTGGTTCTTAACCCATATAGTTTTTTTACGCGTAATCATATAAAAATACTAAACATTCCTTAAACTACCGGTAGTACTATAAAGTAATATTTAAGACTTCAACTTAATAATTTAATTTACAAAACGAGCAATGGTTTGATGTATTACCATGCCGGGTACAATTTTTCCCACCCATTTATTTTAAACCTGTCCCTATATTTCACGATCACTATTAACACATATTCATAGCTTGTTGTGGATACCATTCCCCTTTTTAAATTATTTAGAATTTCATATTTGTATATATTTTTTTAATATATAATCAATTAGGTTATTTATTAGTTTTTTTTTTTCTTTTATAAAAATTTGTATAAAAAAATTTAACATAATATAATGTTCAAATCAAATGAATACTTATATGTAAAGATATATAATATAATAATAAAAAAAATGTTACTCACAAATTCAATGATCCTTTGTACTTATTCATATTCATCATATCCACAAAGCAAAATTGATGGACCCAGCAATACTTCACGACGATGATGTGTTCAATTCTAAATATCAGTTAATTTTTATAATACTAAGAATTTTTTTTTTTTTTTTTCAATATTACAATATGCATAGATGCAATTTTCTTTAGTATGTTCTGTTTGTTTTCTTTTAAAATTTTAAATTAATTCATTATTTCGCTATTCCTATCGTCTTTACATATATAATTAATTTATCAAATGGTTTACTTCTATTTCTTTCATGTTATTTATTTATTCATTTCATTTTTGTTAGATTAAATTATTTTTAAAACTTTGAATAATTTAGGATTTTCAAATTTAAAGTGATTGTTGATTTTAAAAATTAAACATTTTTTTCTGTTAAATGCTTTTTGAATTAAATTATTTTAAATTTATTTATTTTTCTTTTTTTTTTTTGCAATTCTTAAATTTCAGTTTTCGCCTATTTTAATAATTTAGAACAAATCAATTAAAATTTCAGTTTTCCTTTATTTGTTCAATTAATACTAATATTTTCCTTTTCTTTTTCTTACGTTAGTATAATTATTTTCTTAATAAGTTTACAAAATTTTTATTTATTTATTTTATTAATTCTTTTAATAGACAATTAACAGTTATTTGTTATAATTTTTTTTCTCATATATTAAATAATTATTTAAGGACTTAAGGACCACGTGCTTCGAAATTTGATTACGTGGAATATGAGTTTTAAGCTCTATTATATATACTACGTAATTTTCTTTTCTATTGTTGTATGGAGCGAATTTGTTGTATAGTGTAAATGTTCTCAATTTAATGAAAATTTGGTCCCAATTTAATAATACTAAATTAATTTTTTTTTTTTTTTTTTACGTGGTCTGGAAATTTTCTACGAGGGACTATGATACTTAGTTTACACGTGGGGAGAAACTTCCTAGTGAAGGAAAAACAATTTTTGGCCCAATTTGACAGTACTATTTTTTTGTTCGTGGTCTGGAAATTCGATGATATATAATTCACACGTGGTCTTGAAATTTTTACTTAAATGTAATTTTATTATTTCATAATTATTGTTCATATTTAGGACTTTTATATAAACAAATTATTTATAAATTCCTACACAGAAAAAAGTTTGTACATAAATAAAAAAATTTAGTTTCATTGATTTTAGTTCCACAGAAAAAAATAATACATATATTCAAAAATTTTGTTCATAAATATTAAGAATCGAACAGGATTTTTTTTCCTAAACTTTTTTCATAAAAATAATTAAATTGTTTTTTTATGAAAATTTTAGGAATTTTGCTTAAATTTTCATTTATTTGTATAACTACTATTTATATAAACAAATTATTTATAAATTCCTAGTCTAGGAAATATGAAACAACAAAAATTCAGCAGTATTTCGTAATTCTACAATTATTTTGCACACAGCTCTACAAATTCGATCATACATGCAAGAACAAATTACATTTTAATAAAAAAAAAAAACTATTATTTTTGTTATTCTCAACACAATTCGTACTGTAATGTGGTTATTTATTTGTTTCCTCTTTTTTTCATACTAACATACACATGATGTTGGTAAATTTGTCATCCTAAATTTTGCATTATAATTTTCCTTTTTCCTTATGTTTTCCACTCACGTTATAAACCTTAAATCGATCACTTTGATTTTAATTGTAATGTTGTCCTCTGCTGTTTTTGCAAACAATACATGCAAAAATACATATGTTAATTTGTATAAAACAATTTTTCCTACTTAACACTTTATTGAGCTCCTATTTAAATTTTTAAGATTATTATAATCATCGTTATTTTATTTCTATGTCACAATACCCACATATTTTTTCATTAAAAATCCCATAATTAATTTCACTAGTTGTTACGCGACAACCTTAAACGAATAATAAAAATTGTTTCACAATATCAAAATTCAATTTCAGGCCGTAAAAAAAATATGAACAAGAGTACATGCCTTACTTTTCCCAGCTAGCCTTTATCGAGGTAAATTTGGTTCTTAACCCATATAGTTTTTTTACGCGTAATCATATAAAAATACTAAACATTCCTTAAACTACCGGTAGTACTATAAAGTAATATTTAAGACTTCAACTTAATAATTTAATTTACAAAACGAGCAATGGTTTGATGTATTACCATGCCGGGTACAATTTTTCCCACCCATTTATTTTAAACCTGTCCCTATATTTCACGATCACTATTAACACATATTCATAGCTTGTTGTGGATACCATTCCCCTTTTTAAATTATTTAGAATTTCATATTTGTATATATTTTTTTAATATATAATCAATTAGGTTATTTATTAGTTTTTTTTTTTCTTTTATAAAAATTTGTATAAAAAAATTTAACATAATATAATGTTCAAATCAAATGAATACTTATATGTAAAGATATATAATATAATAATAAAAAAATGTTACTCACAAATTCAATGATCCTTTGTACTTATTCATATTCATCATATCCACAAAGCAAAATTGATGGACCCAGCAATACTTCACGACGATGATGTGTTCAATTCTAAATATCAGTTAATTTTTATAATACTAAGATTTTTTTTTTTTTTTTTTCAATATTACAATATGCATAGATGCAATTTTCTTTAGTATGTTCTGTTTGTTTTCTTTTAAAATTTTAAATTAATTCATTATTTCGCTATTCCTATCGTCTTTACATATATAATTAATTTATCAAATGGTTTACTTCTATTTCTTTCATGTTATTTATTTATTCATTTCATTTTTGTTAGATTAAATTATTTTTAAAACTTTGAATAATTTAGGATTTTCAAATTTAAAGTGATTGTTGATTTTAAAAATTAAACATTTTTTTCTGTTAAATGCTTTTTGAATTAAATTATTTTAAATTTATTTATTTTTCTTTTTTTTTTTTGCAATTCTTAAATTTCAGTTTTCGCCTATTTTAATAATTTAGAACAAATCAATTAAAATTTCAGTTTTCCTTTATTTGTTCAATTAATACTAATATTTTCCTTTTCTTTTTCTTACGTTAGTATAATTATTTTCTTAATAAGTTTACAAAATTTTTATTTATTTATTTTATTAATTCTTTTAATAGACAATTAACAGTTATTTGTTATAATTTTTTTTTCTCATATATTAAATAATTATTTAAGGACTTAAGGACCACGTGCTTCGAAATTTGATTACGTGGAATATGAGTTTTAAGCTCTATTATATATACTACGTAATTTTCTTTTCTATTGTTGTATGGAGCGAATTTGTTGTATAGTGTAAATGTTCTCAATTTAATGAAAATTTGGTCCCAATTTAATAATACTAAATTAATTTTTTTTTTTTTTTTTTACGTGGTCTGGAAATTTTCTACGAGGGACTATGATACTTAGTTTACACGTGGGGAGAAACTTCCTAGTGAAGGAAAAACAATTTTTGGCCCAATTTGACAGTACTATTTTTTTGTTCGTGGTCTGGAAATTCGATGATATATAATTCACACGTGGTCTTGAAATTTTTACTTAAATGTAATTTTTTTTTTTTTTTTTTGCTCAATTTAGACAATATGCAATTTTCACGTGGCACAGTGGGGTCAAACGCAATTTTTTTTGGTAATAAATCTATGTCTCCTAAACTACTGGTTGGATTAAATTGAAATGTATGGAAGAGTTGCAGAGGAGGACCTAAGCTTTGAGAAAAACTATCTTGCAGTCACCCTGTGATAACACAAGAAAATCTACAGGGTGTCAAAATTGAGTATGTAAAAGTTTAAAAAAATCGTAACTTATAAAAATGAAGTCCGATTTTAAAGATTTTTATATTTCTGTAAAGTGCTTGGCAAGATAAAGAAAAAATAAGCTTACTAACCTAAGTTATCTCTTACAGTTAAAAAGATATTTTGACTTGAATTTTGAATTTTTTGCCTCGACTTTCTTTCGTTTTTCGGGAATAAGTCCTGGGATATATGAGGTAAAAATTTTTTAAAAATATTTTGTAATTTGCTATATACTTTAAAATAACATGCTGAAAGAATTTTTGGATTATCTCAATGCGTCTAGACATGAAAAATATTCAAAGTCAGCACTCTGAAATTGGTATGAAAAACGGCTACTTTTTACAAAAATATAGTACAATTCTTTCACTTTTTTCTCAAAGTTCCGTTAAAGAAAAAATTTTGTTCTTTATATATTTCAAAAGACAAGGCTTCATAAATGGTTAATGTAGAAATTCTGAACTGATTTAGGCTTGCACCCTACATCAGGCATTGGTCGAAAATGCTGAATTTTGGAAAAAGTTAAATTTTTGTCGATTAATAAAAAAAATGTCACGCAAGTTTTTTTAAATTTTTTGACGATATTTCATCAAAAAATAGATTTAGAATAATTTGACACTAAACTGCTTCCCGCCCAGCCATAAACGAATGCAGGAGAGCAGATTTCATGAAAAAAGTAAATTTTTTAAACGACTTTTTGTAATTGCATAAAAAAGCATATTATCATAATATTTTCGCCATTATTTCTTAAGTGGAGTATAAAATATATATTGATCTTTCACTCCTGAAAAAATTATTAGAAAAGCTTTACAAATAAAATTTTTGCCAATTTTTCAAAATTAAAAAAAAAATAAAAAAGATATAAAAACCAAAAAAATAATGTTTTGTAAAACAAAACTCCGCCTGTTTTCCAAAAACTAATAAAATATTACAAGAATATAAAAATAGACTTATTTACCAATTCATTGATGTATAATATGTATATATAGATCATTTTAAAAGCATTATATCATGGTCTCAAATCTGACAACTTAGGTCAACTTTCACAAAATTCATTGTTATACAATATTTCCATATGTGCGTATACGTAACATACAATTGTATTGGCACGTTTTGGTTGCTGAACGAGATAATATTCGTAATAATCGCTTATATTTATTAAATATTGTTTATTTTTGAAAAATTGTCAAAAATTTATTTGTAAAGTTTTTTTAATGCTTTTTACAGGAGTGAAAGATCAATATATATTTTATACACTACATAAGAAATAATTTCGAAAATATTATGTTAATATGCTTTTTTATGCTATTAAAAAAAAAGTCGTTTAAAAAATTGACTTTTTTCATGAAATCTGCTCTCCTGCATTCGTTTTTGGCCGGGCGGGGAGCAGTTTAGTGTCAAATCATTCTAAATCTATTTTTTGATGAAATATCGTCAAAAAATTTAAAAAAGCTAGCGTGACATTTTTTTTATTAATCGATAAAAAATCTAACTTTTTCCAAAATTTACCATTTTCGACCAGTGCCTGATGTAGGGTGCAAGCCTAAATCAGTTCAAAATTTCTACATTAGCCATTTGTGAAGCCTTGTCTTTTGAAATATGTAAAGAAAAAATTTTTTTTTCTTTAACGGAACTTTGAGAAAAAAGTGAAAGAATTGTACTAATTTTTGTAAAAAGTAGCCGTTTTTCATACCAATTTCAGAGTGCTGACTTTGAATATTTTTCACGTCTAGACGTATTGAGATAATCCAAAAATTCTTTCAGCATGTTATTTTAAAATATATAGCAAATTACAAAATATTTTTAAAAAATTTTTACCTCATATATCCCAGAACTTATTCCCGAAAAACGAAAGAAAGTCGAGGCAAAAAATCAAATATTCAAAATTCAAGTCTAAATATCTTTTTAACTGTAAGAGATAACTTAGGTGAGTAAGCATATTTCTTCTTTATCTTGCCCAGCACTTTACAGAAATATAAAAATCTTTAAAATCGGACTTCATTTTTATAAGTTACGATTTTTTAAAACTTTTACATACTCGAGGTAGTCAATTTTGACACCCTGTAGATTTTCTTGTGTTATCACAGGGTGACTGCAAGATAGTTTTTCTCAAAGCTTAGGTCCACCTCTGCAACTCTTCCATACATTTCAATTTAATCTAACCAGTAGTTTAGGAGATACAGATTTATTACCAAAATATTTGCGTTTGACCCCACTATGCGTGGTTTGGAACTTTTTACGAAAAAGGTTATTTTTTTTTTTTTGCTAAATTTACACGATATGCAATTTCCACGTGGTCTGGAACTTTTTACGTAAAATGTTTAAATTTATACAATTTGGCGGTATATATTGTGGTCTGGAGATTCCTACAAAAAAATGTCTGATATTTTTGCAATCTGATGATATATACTGAGGTCTGGAAACACTTATGTAAAAGGAGTAATTTTTTTTTATTTGTGGAATTTGATGATATAGAATGTTCGCGTAGTCTGGAATTCTCCACGTAGACGAAGGATTTGTCCCAACTTGACAATATTAATTTTCCACGTGGAATATTTGTCCTAATAAATAAAATATACGCTATAATTTCACACTTTAGTACAAATATTTCTATACTTTACCTATAATGAAAATTGACTTTAAACACTTTCACAATTAGCAATATACATATTTTTTATAACCTTTCTTTATTAATTAATTTACTTTGCACAAAATAGTCTTTAAGGGATTATATATATTTATTTTCGTTATCTGCTTTTGCTCTTTACTACGCAAATGTAACTTTAACAATGATTTCGTTATGGAAATTTGTCCAAACACTAGCAGACTTCTTTTTCATTTTTTTTTTCCTTTTCATTTTTACAAATAAAATACCGTTAATCCAAAAAGAAATATATATAAAAAAAAATCTTTCAGTTTTTATAGGACCAATATTGAATTGAAACATTTTCAAGTCCAAATAAAGGAGAGAATATCTATTCTTAATGAATTGAGTATGACCACCAGGGTTGTCAACGTTGGTACTGTATGAGGCTGTAAAGTGTTATTAATATAACACCAATATATAATTTGACACATTGTAGTATTATTAACTGCTGAAACACATTGTATATGTGATCAAAAGGAATACAAAGCTACTTGGTACAAAAAAAATTAGATGTGCCAGCCCTGAATACAATTAAGCAAACTACTAGGAAAAGAGAGTGCACTTGTTCTGTGTCTATGTAAAAGAACAAAATAAAAACAAGTTTACTTAAAAAAAGAACTGTAACGCCACAACCGTACAGCAAAAGAGACACATACATAGTAAAAGGCGAAAACATATTGCGCATTAAGCTCTTCTGTTATGATATTTAAGAGAGAGTACATATGTATGTAGGCTTGTAAATATGAATCAGAAATATTTAACCTTGAACTTGAAATTCTTGAAATGAAACTTGTATACATGTTGCGTGAATGATCGAAACAACTAACATTTAACCTTGAACTTGAATTTTAAGATAGGGAAGGAATCCTCAACCTCATGAACTAATTTCATAATAAAAACAAAATTAAAATCTTTGCTCACAATAGAAAAATCACAACATAGTCTTTATATACTTTTATAGCTCCTTCTCCACATTAATGTAATCCTATATTATATATTAATAATGATTTAACATTTAATATTTTATTCAATAAATAATAAAAATATAAACAGTAAAAAAATAAACATTTTTGTTTATTTCTGTTTTAAATTTTATTTCTGTTTATACATTACTAAAGATGTCCACGCACAAGCATATTTTTTCAACATATTTTTTTGCATATTTTTTCACATATTTCGTACGCATAAGAAATGCACAAGCTGAAATATTTTACGCAGTTCGTACTGGTCATGTTGCATATTTTTTGTTTTGTATAATTTTTGTTCAACATATATTTTGAGAAGAAAAATATGTAAACAAAATATTTAAGAAAACCAGAAAATTGATAATGTTCAACTAATAAATACAAAAGCTAATATAAAATAAGTTGGTGTGTGTATTTTTTTGAGTAGAACTGCTAAAAATATTTAAATGTACAAGTGAAAAGATATATGGCACTCGTTGATTATGGTATATTTTTAGTATTTTTTAATAAAAACCTTTGCTGATGAAATATTTTTATGATTTGCTTCCAAAAAATATGAAAAATGATGCAATTTTTTTAATATTTTAGTAGTAATTTTAAACTCTGGTTTCAACTCAGTTTTTTTACATATTTTAGTTTTAAATGTCTGTATTTCCGTGAGATTTTACGCGAATGATTTAAAATTTAGGATTTATTAGTTATTTTGTAAGATCTACAAAAAGCCATCAAAACTTTTCCTAATTTTAAAACAACCTTTGGCAATACAATACACTTTTAGTAGGTTTCAAACAATTACGAATTTTTTTGATTTTCCTCATATAAATAAAATAAGATTTGTTTCCACTTTATTACCAAAAAATAAGTTTAAAATACAGCTTTTTTCGTATAAAAAACTACATCACTGAAAAATGCGTCGTCGATTAAAGGAGTCGGTTAAAGGAATAGACTCCAGTGCTATCAAATAAAAGTTGTGGTAAATGTTTTTAACAAAGATAAGATTTCCCAACCAATGTTTAGAGTTGAAGTCAAACGAAGATAAACTAAAGAAAAATATATTCTATGCGATACCTACTGAATCGCAGTTACTAAGAGGAACCTCTTAAGAGAAATGAACCTGTCCAATGTGGCAATTGTCAAGAATTCGGTCATACTAAAAATAATTGTATCCTACGTACAGTATGTATTGCAGAGATTTACATTCATCACCAATGTGATATTGTAAAAAAAGGTCAATTACCGAGGGTGTCCAGTATATAAGGAATTATTGAAAAGGTTAAAAGACAGCTAAAAAGAAATGCAGTTGTTGAAGTCGCACCTGTAAATACGATTACTAACCAAATAAATTCTGGAGTAAGCGTTAGTAATAGGGCATCGCTTCAGTTAAGCCAAATGTAAAAATTGATCAATCAAGTATAGCAAATAAACTCTGAAATAAACGTTAATAATGAGGGTATGGCTTTAGTTAAGCCAAATTTAAAAATTGATCATTCCTGGAAATATCAACCAACGTTTTAAGACCGAGATTCCAACAGCCTAATTTGCCCAAAATTCCGGATGGTTAGAAACTTCAATGCAAACACTTACGCAAAGACATACCTCTCTAAACAAAAATACTACCAACTTTATGTCATCCATGTAGAGTTTGGGGTTTTCCGTGATATTTCGTTTCCCGGAAAACGGGAATAAAAAATTCAATATCCCGGAAATTTTTTTAAACTTAAATTATAAGCAAAAAGCAATAATTTCTAACAAAGAATAATATTTCTTCTATTCAATACTTAACATAATTATAATTAATTAACAGAAAATAAAATAATATTAAAGTATGACTCCGAATTTAAAATTTAAACCATTTTAAATATTTCACATGTAAGGGTATCATAAATGAATTTTTGGCGATTTTTCAAAAAAAAAAAAAAAAAAAATTACATACCCGAGATGGCCAACTTTGGAGGGCCACCCACTTCCCCCGCTAGGGGCCTGTTCTCCTCCAAATCAACTTGAAAACACCTCAGATCTGACCGTGTGAAATTTTATTGAGATGTCTCTAACGGTTCTTTAGTTACTGAATTAGGAATTTTTTTACTGAAGAGGAATTTTTTTTAGTGAATTTTTGTACATTTTTTTTTTTTTTAATTTATAATGAACCATACTAATTACAATGCAACTTTTCAATATTTTACCCATAAAAGGAACAAAATTATAAAATTTTGACACATTTTGCAATAAAAAATATTAAAATTTTTTTCGCATAATATACTGTAATTATGGTTTATGGACCAACAATTATGCAAATATTTTATATATTTTTGTCATAAAATAATTAAAATTACGAGTTTTTCGATACCCATTTCAAGACAAAACTCAACTTTTTTTGGACAAAATACTCTAATATTCTAGGGAACTCAAAATTTGTATGTAATAATGTATGTATATATAAAATATGTATTTAAAAAATATAATAAATATTTTCATTCCACCTGCAGAAGGTTTGAATTGATAAAAATTTAACGACTTCTTTATAAATTAATTCAGTAAAGAATTAATTCCTTTCAACCAAATTCAAACAAAGCTATAGAACTATGCTTTTGGGAATGGTGTTATGAAATGAAAAACTACTTAGTATTTCTTAATTCAGAATTAAGATTTAAGGGAAATAAGATTTAATTAAGTTATTTATAAACTGTATATGTATCTCAGATTATTAGGTTAAATAATTTTTCATACTAAAAATTTAAAAAAAAATTAAATATATTGTTGTTCATTGATATAGTGTTCGGAAATCTGCTAAAAAATTAGTTTGAAGACATTAGAAAGACATTTGAAAGATATTGGCAATCATTTTAAAAATAAAATACATTCGTAGTCAAATATATTTAAACAATTTAGCATTTTTGTAAATTTTGAAAAAGAAAATATTGATGTTGTTAAAAAAGTAGCGGTATTACATATTTATTTTTTATATTTCAAAAATTAATTATTTACATTTAATATTGCCAAATATAGTCCAAAATCGTGCCTTTAAGATAGTGTAAAATATTGTGACACAACCTCCACTTTAATATAATGAAAAAATCTAAAAAATATTAGCAAAACAATATAAAAAAGAAACTTCCAGAGCAAAGATGAGATTTAAATGAAGATTTAAAATGGTACATCATCATTAAAATTTGTAAAAGAGTATAGAAATATGTAGTTAAAAACTGGTGTAAAAAGTTTTGAATTAACAAAATAAAACGTTTTTATTCCTAAATCTTCAAATCATCCAAAGTTAACTTTTTTATGTAAAAATACCCATGTTACATAAAGTTGAGTAGAAATGCAGTGGTAGGCAAAAAAAAATTACTTTTTCTTGAAACAAAAATAGGTGGACTAGGTGGATTTTGACGAGTTAAACAAAAATCTGCATTCACTTTTTTTCTATCGGGTACTGATTTTTTTTATGTGCATGACTAATATCATCACTTATAAACTCACACTATAAAATTCGAGAATGGTTTGTCAAACTTAGGCTTTTTTTGGAAATAATTCAGTAACTAAAGAACCGTTAGACGTATCTCAATAAAATTTAACATGGTCAGAGCTGAGGTATTTTCGAGTTGATTTGGAGGAGTACAGATCCCTAGCGGGTCAGGGTGGAAGTGGGTGGCCCTCCAAAGTTGCCCATCTCGGGTATGTAATTTTTTTAAAAATCGCCAAAAATGTATTTATGCTATGACAGAAAAGAAATTTTATATATAGATAGTCCTTGTAAATCTCTTCAAAAAATACGCTTACATGTGTAGGTTATCTCTTTTAGTTCCAGAGATATTCGGGTCGAAATAAATTTTTACCTCATTTTTATCCTCGCCTTTTTTTAGTTTTTAAACTTGGCGGGCTTAATTTTGCTCCTAAAATATATGCCAGATTCCCTACAAAATTCTAAATAATATTACTGCAAGAATCATATAATTATATGAATCCGTTACAAAGTTATATTAATCTAAAGTTGGAACTTTAAAAAAATTTTAAATTTTTGGGGTTTTTTTCCAAAAAGGTGGCAATATTTATTCAATGAAAAAATTAGTTTTTGTTCTGAGCTTTATCATTTTTTTTAATGTTTTCAAGAAAAATCTTAATGAAAATTCGTGTAAAGTAAATCCGGAGGAGTTTGGGACAAAGGTCTGCCCACGAGCCCTATCCAAATTTAGTAAATTTTGGTATTTAGCTTTTTTTTTTTTTTTTTTGTTATGTTCTCAAATCGCAAAGCTGGGATCGACTTAAAATTATTTTAATTTTTTAGCTCTATATGTAAGGTATACACCCAAAAAGTATTTTCTAACGGAGGCCCCTTAAAACGACAGAGTGACCATTTCAATGAAAAAAGTCAATTTTTGAAGTAAGTTTTCCCCGAACAGGAATTTTGAGTATTTTGGAGTAAAAAAATGGGCTTTATTAATATAAAACGTTACTTTTGAACGGATAAATATATTTCAATGAAATTTACCACAGTTATTACTGAGGTATTTTCCAAATACTTTGAATGATTACCGATTACCGATTTCGGCGGCCCCGAGACCACCTAGAAACTTGTACTCCTTCATAACAGTTGGAAACTACCTCAGTAATAACTATGTGAAATTTCGTTGAAAACTATTTGTACACCTCATATATTTCGTATACCTTCACGCACATTTTCAACAGATCCGCTGTTTTTATACTTGCTTACAATGTATTGTACTGTGGAATGTTGCAAATTTACTAAATTACTTATATTCCGGAGAGATTTTCCTTTTTTATGTTCATCAATAATTAAATTTTTAATATCCAAACTCAACTCTTTTCGCTTTCCCATTTTTGATGTGCTTATTATTCAAAACGTTAAAACCAACTTCTTATTTTGTAAAATAAAACTCGATTAACGAAGAAAATATAACGGTATTTAAAAAAATCATCATACAAGAGTCCAACGTACAAATAATTGTACAAAGTACTGATGTACAAATACTTTTGTCCCAAAGATTTTTACTTAAATTGTACTTTTTTTTTAACAATGTGTTATATATTAATTTATTTTTTATCAAATAATTCAATAAAAATGGACCTGAATTAAAACTACATATAATAATTTTTTATTATTTATAAATTATTGAAGATATACGAAATGCATGGGTGTACAAATAATTTTGTCCCTAACTGTATATTGAGCGATTCAAAAGTTAAACAAAGTTATTTAAAAAACACGTTGAAACTGCTGTGCACTTATGAATATAGAATGCTTCAGCACACATTAACCATAGAAATTGAAGGAAAATGTGCAAATTTTGCGGATGGAGGTAAAGTTTCAGTTAGTTTTTAAACGATTGTGTAAAGTATTTGTGCAAGTATTTGGTATCGTTGGAAAGATTATTACTTGAAAAATAATAATATATAAATAATAAAGAATTCGAACAAAATTTTTTTTTATTAAATTGATAAAAAAAAAAACGAAAAAATTTTGTCTTTAGTGTTATTTTTCAAAAAAAAAAAAAAAAAAAAAAAAAATATTTGAATTTATATAAAATCTATATTAATAAAGCTATCATTCTGAAATTTTAGTATTATATAAAAAAAAATGGTTCTTAAAAGAAGAGTGTAAATAGATTCCCATTTTTTTACTCCGAATTACCCAAAATTCCTGTTCGGGGAAAACTTTTTTCAAAACTTGATTTTTTTCAGTAAAATGGTCACCCTGTCGTTATAAGAGGCGTGGCTTATTCAAAATTTTTTGTGTGTTTAGCCAACATATGGAGGACATCCCTGACAATATTGACTATTGTATACCTAAACCCTTTCTTGACAGAGGCTTCTCAGTGTCAACTTCGGCTGATCCTACCATAGGAGATGAAACGGTTGAAGTCTACACTGATGGGTCCAAATTTGCTGAGGGGGTTGGGGGGGGTGTTTTCATTCCTTTATATGGAAAGCGCATTTCCTTTAAATTGCTGGATCATTGTAGCGCCCTACAGGCTAAAATCTCGGCCATTAAGAGAGCGGCAAATTGGCTAATGTACTATAGGATATTTGGAGTGAATATTCAAATCTGTACCGATAGCCAGCCAGCGATTAAATCTCTCTCTGGTGTCCTCTCGACATCCAGACTGGTAAATGAATGCCGGACATCTCTAAATGAGATGGCGAGACATTCAAACCTAGAGTTGATCTGGGTAAGGGGTCACTCAAACACCCCGGGCAACACTGTTGCGCACGAACTAGCCAGGATTGGTTCCCACCTTCGAAATGGGGAAACTGACCAACTGGTAGGTGTGCCGCTGTCATCTTGCAGATCTATGATACTGCAGTATTTATCGAGGATGGCTCAGCAAAGATGGACAGATGAGTCCACATGCTCCACCTCGAGAAGTATATGGCCCCAGTACGATCACTTGCGATCGAACTATATTCTGGGATTGCCTAGGCGTCAGCTACGGATACTTGTAGCAACTGTCACAGGGCACTGGGTAGCCGGTGCGCACGCTAGGAGATTAGGACTCCCTTATAACGACTTTTGTAGAAGTTGCTTAGATGAGGAAGAGGAAGAGACAGTGGAGCATCTTCTATGTCACTGTCCTGCTCTTACAGATATTAGGGCTACGGAACTTGGTAGTCCGTTTCTGCATGCGTTATCTGATCTGTCTATGATCGACATAAAACAGATCAGATCCTTTATACGTGCGTCATGCTGGTTCGATCCGAACCTCTTTGAGGACATGTGAACTTCCACGTGATCCTAAGGGTAACACAATGGGACCAATAGGACCCAAGTGAGCTGTTTTCATATTCTATAGTTACAGCAGCCCATTTAACCTAACCTAACCAACATATGGAGGTAACTTTCTACGGTATTTTTATTTTAATATCAGCTTTGACATTTTTGTGCTCCACAAAAAACTAAAAACACAAATATTAAAATTAACGAAATTCTGATAGGGCTAGCGTGGAGACTGTTACCCCAACTGCCCTCGGATTTATTTTACATGCATTTGTATTAAGCATTCTTTTAGAAACACGAAAAAAAGTTAATGGTCCAGAGGAAAATAATGGATTTTAAAGTGAAAAAATGTTACCACCTTTTTGAAAAAAATCACAAAAAATCACAATTGTTTAAAATTTTCTAGTTCAAAATAATATAACTTTTTATCTAAACCACATAGGTATATGATCCTTGCTCAAAAATTGTTTAGAATTTTGTACAGAATCCAGAGAATATTTTAGAAAAATTTTAGGATACAAATTGCGCCCCCCAAGTTAAAAAACTAAAAGAAAACATGTCCAAAAATGGATCAAAATTTTACTTTGGTCCAAATATCTCTAAAAGTAAAAGAGAGAGAGAGAGAGAGTAAGCATATTTTTTGTAGAGAATTATAAGGACTATCTGTGTGCAAATTTTTTTTTTTCAATCAAATCATAAATGAAATTTTGGCGATTTTTTAAAAATTTTCACCCGAGGTGACCAACTTTGGAGGTCCGCCCCTCGTCACCCAGACCCGCTACGAACTTGTCCTCCTCATAATCAATTGCCATATACCTCAGTATTTCATTCAAATACATCTAGCAGTTCTAAAGTTACAGAATTATTTCCAAAAAATTCCGTTTTGGGACCACTGTGCGTAGCTTTTAAGTGTTCCCTCCCTTGTTCCCTTCGGCTAAAATGCTCTTTAAAAATTCCCTCTATCTGGCATCCCTGTTATTTCTATGTTTATTGATTTTAAAAATTTCAAAATACAGATTTTAGCGACTTTTATCTCATAAGCAGGGCAAGTTTTTCAAGCTTTTCGCTTGGAAAGTAAGTATTTGCATATTTCAAAAGAATTACACAGAAAATGCTTATATTTTAAATCTTTGCATAAATTTGCATATAATGGATACAAAAGTTAGTTTTCTTAACAAAAACACAATTTTTTTCTGATTTTCTGGAGTTTAATCAAATGATTTCTAAAAATCTTTTTTGTGACTATTTTGAGTACATTGTAAATATTGTAAAGAAAAAAATGTAGGAGCGTCAAATATGGTACTTAAAATTAAAATAGTTATATTATTATAAACATCGAAATCTATTAGAGATTGAAAGTTAAAAAATGCATATTTGTGCATATTTTCTATACATTAATATATAAGAATGAATAAATTTATTGATTTTTATATACAAATTCATGCTATTTTTGCATATTTCTGTGCATATTATACCATTTTTTCGTGCTTTTTCAAGCGCATATTTTATCTTTTTTTGTGCATATAAAAACTTGCCCTGCTCATAAGCGTTTGACTTTTTAAAAAGTAACAGAAACGTGTCTATTCTTTCTTCGAGTAATAAAGAATGAAATTAAATTTGGTTTGCCCACACAAGTTATAGATCTTTTTACCTCTGAAACGTTTGAATTTCCAAAACGTGCAAACAAAATCTTTGTTAATTTTATTAATAATTGCTTTTAATAAATAAATTTTAATTCAATCCTCTTCCAAAAAAATTCGAGTACCATTGCTTTATAAATATTCATGAACCTTATGACACAAAAAAGTGTTCGTGGACTTTATTGCAGTTTTAAAGGTGACTTATTGTTCTAGGACATTATAACATTGACCTTCATGACATGCACCTGTCAATTTTATTACATTTTCCTGTTACTAGAAAGGTTTGTAATCCGTACAACTCTTTTTATACCCTTCACCACAGGTGTAAAGGGTATATATAAGTTTGTCATTCCGTTTGTAATTTCCACAATTTTCGTCGGAGAGCAAAAAAGTTTATATTTTCGGAATCCTTGTAAGAAGCGATGACGATTGGACCATGTCCGTCCGTCCGTCCGTCCGTCCGTCCGTGTGTCGGTTGAAATGGCGTTTATGAAGCCCACCGATAACTGACATATATAATATGTATGTCAAACGATCGGAAATGCTTTCGAGAATTTTGCTATTGGAATTCAGCAAGATAGGTTCATACAATGCGGAGATATGTTCAAAAAACCGGTTTTTTGAACCGGTTTTCCAGTTTCTGAAGCCTCTGTATACACTACGGACTTCGTTCTTACAAAGAATTCTCGGACATTTTTTTCTGAATTTTTGTTCTGAAAAAATGAAATAAATCGGTTCAGTAATAACTGAGATATCGGACAAAACGCATTTTTTATTTTTTGAAGCCTTGGTTTAAGCTATAGATTTTTATTTTTATACAGATCGGTCACAAATATTTTTATAAAATTTCAGTTTTTTGAATCAGGAAGATCGGTTTATAAATGGTGGAGATATGCTTTAAAAACCGGTTTTTAGAACCGGTTTTTTAGTTTCTGAAGCCTCTGCATATACCAGGGACTTCGAATTTTTAAAGGGGGCTCGAAAATTATTTTCTGAATTTTTGTTCTGAAAAAAATTAAATAAATCGGTTCAGTAATAACTGAGATATCGGGGAAAACGATTTTTTTATTTTTGAAGCCCTTGTTCAAGCTATAGATTTTATTTTTTTATATAGATCAGTCATAAATATTTTTATAAAATTTCGGTTTTTTTAATAAACCAAATTCGTTCATAATCAACAGAGTTATGGCCCAAAAACAAATCTGTTAAGAATATAAATACACCAACAAACATGTATATTAAGCATTGTAATGACTATTAGTGACGTTTTTTTGTTTTTTGTATAGACAAGTAGTTTAGTTATCAACAGCAGTAATATGATGAATAACAGTGTTGTTGTTGTTCTTTGTATATGCAGTCTGTACAAAAATAAATAGATGTGGAATTGTAGTTGTTTATTTTTAAAAACTAAAACATATCTGTTAAGAATATACATAAATACATACACAAACATGTATATTAAGCATTGTAATGACTATTAGTGACGTTTTTTGTGTTTTGTATAGACAAGTAGTTTAGTTAGCAACAGCAGTAATATAATGAATAACAGTGTTGTTGTTGTTCTTTGTGTATTCAGTCAGTTTGTACATACAAAAATAAATATATATGGAATTGTTGTTGTTTCTTTTTTAAAAGCAAAGCCTGTTATGATTGTTTTTTTTTTTTTTTCATATTCAAATTTTCGTAGTTTGAAAAAAATTTAGATTTAGAAAATATGCAAGCATACGTTAAGGCGAAAATTTTATTAATTGTCGGTAATATGGTAATATGATGTCGATAAGATGGTAAGATGGTAATATGGTGAAGGGTATCAAAGATTCGGCACAGCCGAATCTTTTTTCAATTTCATTTTTTTTCAAAACTCGAAAAAATGGGGTTTAAATAATGTAAAACGTTAAAATTTCCCACTGTGTCTCAGGGCTGAGTAGAAAAAAAAAAAAAAAAACAATGTTTGAAGTTCTAAAAGCAAAAATTTTAATTTTAAGTACACAACTCCAACTATGGATATAATCCCTAGAGGAATAAGAATCGATTTAAAACTAATCACGTGGTTAGAGACGTGATTAGGGAGGGATCTGTCACTTTTACATGGGGTTGTCATTGGCTAATTAGCTCCTTGGGATAGGTCACAAGACCGATCATAGGATTGGTCCAAGAGGACATGTTCAGGGTGGATCAATATAATAAAAACTCGGCGATCATTGTTTATTTTTTATAATTAATACCCTTCATCAAAAAGATGGGGGGTATATTGATTTTGTCATTCCGTGTGTAACATGTCGAAGGAATCATTTAAGACCTCACAAAGTATATATTTTCTGGGTCCTGGTTAGATTCTGAGTCGATCTAGCTATGTCCGTCCGTCTGTCTGTCTGTTGAAAGCAGGATAGGGGTCGAATGGGACAACGTAGGTGGACGAAATTTGGCACAAATATTTATCCTATATAAGGTTTGTTTGGCAAAATCGGTTCATAAATTAAAAAGTAATTGCCTAAAAACTGGAAACACAGGGTGTCCGCTTCATACTTTTCTGCTGATATCTCTTATACAAAAGCATGTACGAAAACGAAATTTTGTATAAATAGTTTGAGGGTCTATATAAACTTGGAAACCAAAAATGGGCGAGGTCCGCCCACATCCTATAAAAGGTGAAACTCCAACAAATTGTGTGCAAATAGTTCAAGGACCAATGTAAACTCGAAAATAAAAAGTGAGCTTGGACCACCCATCTTCCATATAACGTAAAATTTGAAAAAGTTGATGGTGGGTATATAGATTCGGCCGACCCGAATATAACATTCGCGTTTGTTTTTTATTAAATTATATTTATTTTTATTTTATTTTATTTTTTGTTAATGTCGATGGCGGCACCCAGAATCGAACTCACGTTCTTCTGATCTATCATACATTTTATAGTCTTCAACACTATGTTAGAAATTGACTCTCAATTGATATTCAGTGTGTGTAGTGGTGTCATCTGGTTCTCAACCAGTGTTGCCAATTTAGCCATTTTTTGGCTAGATCTAGCGATTTTTTTCCATCTAGCTATATAAATTATATTGTCCCACTACTGACATTACCATCAATATCATATTTTTTTTTTTTTATAAAAAGCGATATCTGCATATTTTGTTGCAAAAATTATTAAAATTAGTTTTTATAATTTTTAAACTTTTTATACTTTTAAATGTCGATTTTTAAAATCTTTTTAATTGAACAAAAGCTGAAAAAATGTTTACCAATATGACTTTTCCATTTAATTTTTTAGTGGTTATCATGGAAATATTTAAGAACCATTTGTTAGTAAGCAGAATATTTAGTGTAGTGCCGATTTTATTACTAATACGACAAATATATATCGTCCATTCCATGAAAGATGCCAATTTTTTACGGGTAGAAATTTTTCTAAAATGCATCCTAAAATTGCATTTGCATTATGAATGCATTTTTAAATTATATTATTTTTAAATTACTACATTTATAGTGGACGTATTCTTCTTAAATATACAATTTAAATCAATAAAATCCGTTAACAACTTTTAGAGATATTGGTGTTTCAAGTTAGTGACTTTTGCGATTTTTTTGACTTTTCGAAGAATCAAAATCGCGAATAAATTCGCGAATTTTTCAAAATTCAAAAAAATAAAAATGGAGATATTTAAATGGCTCCATAGGGTATGCGTATGACAAATATTATTAAAATCGGAAGACATAAAATATATTCTTGGACGTTCTTTCATGGAATGAACGATATATTTTTTTAATATTACAAAAATAATAATTTAATAAAAAAAATCTCAAATGATTTTAGAAATTGTTTTCGGTGCGGAAGGTTTTTTCATAAAAAAAAAACTTTTGAAAGCGGGTTTTAGTATCAGTACAACATGGGCTATGACGTGGTATCCCGTGTTTTTTTTTTTTTTTTGGTTTAAAGAAAGTTATATACTTAATGTACACATTTTTTAATTTCTTTTCGCTATATTATATATTTATGATTGATAAATGCTATATAAATATTAAAATAAAATAGCAATTTAAAATTAAAGTTTATTTATAGTAGACATATTAATTAAAGTTTTCTTAAATTTATATGTAAACAAATTATAAGACTATTTTTCTTACATAGCGTCTACATTAGACAATTTTTTATTAATACAAACGTCAAAATTAACTTGAATTTATGGAAGGTGGCTACAGTGGCACAAAAACATCATGGCGAATTCATTATTGTTTTTTATATATGCAATTTGACAGCAGTAACTAAGGTTACTTTGTATAGAATCGCTCTGATTTAGACGTTTGTATTGATAAAAAATTTTCTAATGTAGACACTATGTTATAGTTTTAAGGAGATAGCCATTTTTAGCTATTTTCATTTGTAAATCTAGCCATTCCACAGGCATCAGACTTGGCAACACTGTTCTCAACTGGAACTTTGTTGACGAGTTAGGTGTCAATTGGTACTCAAATGGTACTGAGGGACCGGTCCATTACTGTAATTGCCACAAATTTCTCGTAGAAATATTATAATCATCGTATTTTCTAAACTACCTAACGTACATATAACATTCTTTTTGAGAGGGGAAGTAGTGTCCGTCCTATCCTTTACTTCTCATCTTAAGCCTTTTAGTTTGTGATAACTAGGGGGCGGATTTATATGCAAATGCATGTTTTTTTTGAGCATTTAAAAATGATCTTATGTTGTTATCTATCCGAATCAGACATTTTACTAAAAAATGGCATCGATTTGTTAGTGCATATTTTCGCATATTTTCTTTAATAATGCATATTTTTATTGCATATTTTTTTTTTTTTTTTTGTTTTTAAAAATTTTTCTGCTAAAATTTTATTTTTTATTTCTCATTTTGAGGTAAAATGCAAGCACCCGAAAACTTTTTATTTTTATTTTTTAATCAATATAAATATCTTTACTGTTCAAAAAATAATTTTTCATTCATCATCATGATGAAAATAATAAATATCTTTAAAAATAAATATCAGTGTGGAAAAAATTTCAAATGATTTATTCATACTTTTGTTTCAAAAATATTTTTTTATTCAATGAAATTGTTGTTTAAAATTTTTTTATCCGATGAAAAAAGTTGAAAATAATTTTATTCCTTTTAATAAATCACAAGATATTTATATTTTTTATTTCGATCATGATAAAAAAATTTAACTATTGATGAAAATAAAAAAAATGAAGGATTTTTTTATTTATTGAACAATAAGGATTGTTTTTCGATTGAAAAAAATAAATAAATGAATAATAAATAATAATAAAAAGATTGTTTTTTTTAGTATTAAAATCCGGTCTCTGGTAAAATGTGCATTGCCAGAATGATGATTTTATCATATTTTTGATGATTTTTAAAAGGAAATATGATTTGATGATTTTTTTCTGCAAAATATGATTTTAATTTAAAATCTTTACTAGCTTTTTATGGTCTAGTAAAGATTTTTATCAAGATTTCAAATGAAATTAGTAAAACTAACTTAAAGATTTTTAGTCTTTAATCTTTTTTGAATTGAAATTTTAATGTTCACAACAAGTAAATAAATGCAAGAGTTTTCTAAATTGAGATGATTATAATTTGTAGTCCAAAATACAGTCTGACATAACTTGTTGCTTTTAAATTACGATTGTATTTTTTAAACTCTAAGACTTTTTATCCAGTGCTAATTTATGAAAAGTATGTTGTGGTTTACACGTAAAAATTGGAAAATGTTGGCTTTAGAATCGATGCACATTATTGCTCCAGAATTTAACTTACATTCGTAATGTTCAGTTGTTTTTTAGTAGTGAGGTTTTTATAATGTGTAAGATATTATAAAATAATAAATTTGATGATTTTTAGAGAAAAATTATGATTTTTCTTCATTCAAATGATTTTTTTTTTATCAAAAAGTTCTGGCAACGCTGGTTCTAACGATTTTTAACACTCATTTTCCGGTTATTCTCAAACAAGTTATTAACACAGAGGTTAGAAAAAGTTATGTGAAATAATGTACATTATTCAGCTGGAAGAAATAAAATCTTTTTTAAAAAATAAATTTCTATGGATAAGTATGGACGAAACAGCTGACATTACCGGCCATTACATTGTTAATGTAATTGTTGCAGTTTTGGATCACGACGTAGAGTTGAGCAAAGGAAAGTTTGTGATTCATATTGTAGAACTCGAATGTGTGAACCACGAAACAATTGCCCGTACGTTTCATGAGTCAGTTAAATTGTTGGGAGAGGATTTTAATAAAAATCAAATTCTTTTATTTTTATCGGACGCGGCTCCATATATGGTAAAATCCGCAAAAGCTATCTTTTATCCAAAAATGTTTGCATGTACCCGCTAAGCCCACGCACTACACTGAGTTGCGGAGGAGGTGCGCAATAAATTTGATCACATTGATTCGCTGATTTCTTATGGAAAACAGATATATTTAAAAGCTGCTACACACTTTGCAAAATTAAAAGAAAATTATCCCAATTTGCCACTTCCGCTTCAACCAGTTATTACGAGATGGGCATCTTGGCTTGATGTTGTAAAATGCTACGAACAATGTATTGATGATTTCAAAAATGCTGTGGATGAGTTGAATGAAAACCACTCTAAAGCTACAAAAAACTAAACGAGTGCTAACATCAAGCAATATTAAAAATAAACTCTCATTTGTCTTTTCCAACTATGGATTTCTTTCTGAAACTATTCCTAAATTAGAGGGTTTCGATTCATTAAGTACTCAAATCAGTTTAATTGATAGTGCTATTGCAAAAGTCGAAGCTGCAGAATGCTCCGTTGCTGAAAAAAATAAAATCAAAGTTGCAAGCTGTTATTAAAAAAATAAAGGATTTGAGAAAATGAAAAAAATTTCAGAATAAATTACTTTACGTTCAGATGATGATTCGTGTTTAGAAGAATACTCATCTTCTGAACTACAATTACTCAAATATGTTTGTGTATATAAATAAAAACCTATCTAGCTAAGGTTGTATTAAACTCAATGTCACTAATATAAGTTAAACAAGCGCGAATATTCGGCCCCGCCGAATCTATATACCCACCTTCAACTTTTTCAAATTTTACGCTATATGGGAGGGGGCGGTAAAGTGGGCGGACCACGCCCATTTTTTATTTCCGAGTTTACATTGGTCCTTGAACTATTTGAACACAATTTCGTTGATTTTCAACTTATATGGGAGGTGGGCGGTAAAGTGGGCGGACCACGCCCATTTTTTGTTTCCGAGTTTATATCGATCCCAGAACTATACGTACAAAATTTCGTTGTCGTACATGCTTTTGTTGAAGAAATATCAGCAGAAAAGTATAAAACGGATAACCTGTTTCTAGTTTTTAGCCTATAACTTTTTTTTACCGATTAACCGATTTTGCCCATTTTCAATCCCAAACAAACCTTATATAGGGCAAATATTTGTGCCAAATTTCGTCCCCCTACGTTGTCCCGTTCGAGCCCTATCCTGCTTTCAACAGACGGACGGACATAGCTAGATCGACTCAGAATCTAACCAGGACCCAGAAAATATATATGCTATGTGGGGTCTTAGATGATTTCTTAGACATGTTACACACGGAATGACAAAATCTATATATACCCCCATCTTTTTGATGGTGGGTATAAAAAATGTGATCTGAAGGAGTATAAATTTAAAAAAGTACAAATAATTAATATTGATCTTTTAAAACATAGCTTTAACTTTTAAAAATACAAAATGTATTGCATTTCTTAGCTTAAGATAGACTGATTTTTGTTTTTTCTTATAAAATAACTTATTTTTATTAAATAAATATTAAAAAAATAAATACAAATTTTTTAAAATTTTTAGGTTATATTTTGAATTTTTAAGTGCATTTTATAGGCGAATATTTTCCAAAAATAAATGCATAAAAATCCGCCCACTAGTAATAACTTATTTTAATTTAATTTTTTTTTTTTTTTTTTTATGTAAAAATGAATTTTTTCATTGGATTAATTTTAAACTGATGTGTCTTATAAAATATAAAACTATGAAAACGTTACAACTTTGCAATACGAAACTTATTTTTACAATTTCTTAAAATCAAAACCTAAAAATTTAAGGTTTTGATTTTAAGAGTTTATTTAATCTGCGGTACATGTTAATGTTTGGCAAAATGTTATTATTATTTTTTCTTTATTTTTTGTATTATTTTTTAATTACAAAAAACTAAAGTAACTGATCTTTTTATTTTAGACTTTCAAACTAATTCCAACTATTACTTAGCTGGTTCTGATTTAAGTCGACAGTCAAGCTACCTTCAGTACCAACAACATCAATCGAATGAATCGTCGAACGACAATGGTCTGCAAAACTCTTTGTTTGGAACAAATATGTCTAAATTTTTTGATTTTCACAAACATCAACAACAAAGACTTCAACAACACGTAAGTAATCTTTAACAAATAATTGTAACGTTCCACAATGCACGGTATAAATTCTGACCAAAAATCAATAATTTTGTTTTTCTAAGTGTAAATAATTTAAATTTATAATGCGGATAAACAATGTAATGCTTTATTCACAAACCATTTTTTAAGAATACTCTGTTGCATGAGTACAAAGGGGATTTATGATAAATTCGTGCTTAATAAATATCAAAATAATTTAATTTGTTTAAGCGTAGGTATAATTATAAGCTCTCCAATGATATTCGTTTCGTTATAATCGGTTGAGAAGTAGAGATATAATTTATTCAATCAAAATAATTTGTACAATAATATTTAATAAATTTATTAAAATAAACCCAAAAAAATAAAAAATTAATAAAAATAAGGATGCAGCTAATTTTATGTGGTCCAGTGTTATCCTTTATAATGCGGCCAACAACTTTAGTTTTGTGGTAATACTTTTTTTAAACATACGGGTTACAGATCTTCACTAAAAGACTTGAAACTAATAAAGTGCGAATAGAAGAACACCAATAAATATAATCGATCGGGACCATAAAATTAATCTTCTCTATGTCGAAAGAATGCTTCCTTTCGCTTTCCAAGCGAACAAAAACAGATTTGAGTTTCTCTAACACACTCAAATGCCAACAATAAATCGAACAACAAATTTTAAATTTTGTTGAAATTTTTGCTTTGATTTTTTTATTAGTTTACATTATTACATTTACATGGTTATATCTAGGTTTAAACATTTTAATAGTATTTTTACGAAAAAGAATTACCTTCAGGGTAAAAAAAACAACAAAAACTAAGGAAAAATACGTAACTCCATTTGAACGAAATAGAGAAACCGAAAATGATTCGAATTCGTTTGACGTGCTTTCGTTCACTTAGGTTCTTGTTCGACTTAGCACAGTGGTCCCAAAACGCTTTTTTGGAAATAATCCAGTAACTAAAGAACCGTTAGAGGTATCTCAATAAAATGGTCAGAGCTGAGGTGTTGAGTTGATTTGGAGGAGTGCAGGCCCCTAGCGGGTCAGGGGGGAAGTGGGTGGCCCTTCAAAGTTGAGTTTAGAAGAATAAACGCAGCAGGTGCGGAACTATGGGGGTTCAAAATAAGAAAATGTTTAACCACTAGCGAATTTTTGTTCCTTACACATTAAAGTTCTTGATAAATCCTTTAGAAAACATGGTTGCATGTACTACTTATCTTATATATTTTTCGAGTTATATACAATTGAAATTTAAAAAATCTCAATTTTACAAAATCTTGGTAAAGATTTTTCCATATATAGAAAATTATTTTCAACCGATTTTATTATATTTTATGTAGTTGATTAAAAAATAAAATTATCTATCGAACAAAGAAAAAATGGAGTCGTTATCTTTATTGAGTCAAACGTTAAACGATTTTGAATTGGAAAGTTTGCAAAAATTAACAAACACACAGACAGATGGACAAACATTAGAATTCTTTCAAAAAAAATCTTGAAATTCGAAAAATATTTTTTTTCCACTTTTCGATTAATATAGAAACCAAATGAATGTAATAAAATTTTGATATTACCTTTCCCTAAATAAAGTGGCATTTTCGACCCATTTAACCCAAATGTATAGACGGACGCACGGGCATTACCATGCAGCCAAAAAATATTTAAGAATTCTAAAAGTGCAATTTTTAAATAAATAGAAAAAATATAACGTGATCACCAAAATTTTGATATCAACTTTTCCTGAATTAAGCGTCAGTTTCGTCCCATTTAACCCAAATGTATAGACGGATGGACGGACATTACCATTCTGCCAAAGAACATCTTATAATTATAAAATTGCATTTTTTACTTACTAATTAATAGGAAAATTAAACGTGATCATTAAAGTGTTGATACCACTCTTCTATGAATTATGCATAATTTTCGACTCATTTAACTCCAATGTATAGACGGACGTACAGACATTACCGTTCTGCAAAAAAAAATCTTAAAATTCTAAAACTGAATTTTTTTAACTAATAATCAGGGCAAGTTTTTATATGCACAAAAAAAATTTAAATATGCGCTTGAAAAAGCATGAAAAAATGGTATAATATGCACAGAAATATGCAAAAATAGCATGAATATGTATATAAAAATCAAGAATTTATGCAGTCTTCTATATTAATGTATAGAAAATATGAACAAATATGCATTTTTTAACTTTCAATCTCTAATAGATTTCGATGTTTATAAAAATATAACTATTTTAATTTTAAGTATCATATTTGAAGCTTCTGAATTTTTTTCTTTACAATGTACTCAAACTGCTCACAAAAAAATTTTTAGAAATCATTTGATTGAACTCCAAAAAATCACAAAAAAAGTGTGTTTTTGTTAAGAAAACTAACTTTTGTATCCATTATATGCAAATTTATGCAAAGATTTAAAATATAAGCATTTTTTGTGAAATTCTTTTGAAATATGCAAATGCTTACTTTCCAAGCGAAAAGCTTGAAAAATTTGCCCTGCTAATAATCAATAAAAAAAATAAAACGTGATCATTAAAATATTGATATCACCTTTCCCTGAATTAAGCACCATTTTCGACCCCTTTTACCCAAATGTGTGTTGGTACGTTTCCAATTAGAACTTTTAAATTCATTTCAAAAATAGTAAAAATGTAACTCATGTCCTAAATGTTTATTCTGAACTGGCAGATTTAAAATCATTTTAGTTGAAATATAGCAAAGTTTATTTGTTGGCTCTGAAGTCCTAAAAATATTACGAAAAAGTCTCTTAATAATCATGAAGCAAAACCAATGTCGCAATTATTGATATTATTATACCCACCATCAATATTGATTTGTCATTCCGTGTGTAACATGTCGAAGGAATCATTTAAGACCCCACAAAGTATATATTTTCTGTGTCCTGGTTAGATTTGAAGTCGATCTAGCTATGTCCATCTGTCTGTCTGTTGAAAGCAGGATAGGGGTCGAACTGGACAACGTAAGTGGACGAAATTTGGCACGAATATTTATTTTATATAAGGTTTGTTTGGTATTGAAAATGGGCAAAATCGGTTAATAAATAAAAATTGTATGTGCTAAAAACTAGAAACACAGGGTGTCCGCTTTATACTTTTCTGCTAATATCTCTTAAACAAAAGCATATACGACAACGAAATTTTGTATAAATAGTTTGAGGGTCGATATAAACTTGAAAACCAGGTATATTATCCATTTGTTTCATATTTTGTTACAAAAGCATGTTTGCTGGATCCTTAATATCATCGCTATATAAGATAATGTTTTATGAAAATTCTTTATAATTCGAATGGAAACAACCCACATTTTAGTACAAGTCCCAGCAAAAATTTGTTGGCTTTTGGTAATGACTACTACTTACTAGACTATAAGTATAAATCACAAATTTTTAGGACGCACACATGTACTGTGCATAATTTCCACTCTTCTTCAACTAGTTTAAATTTTTTCATATAAAAATTATATTTTTCTAATATTATGAGTATCTTTACGTATTTTGTTAAACAAAATTTATTGTGTAATTTTTTAAAAAATCCTGAAAAATAGTAAAACTTTATGTATCAGACTATTTATTGTTTTAAGTTATAATAAACAAAGCATTTTTAAATACACTTTTGAAAAATTAAAATTAATAAATTCGCAACTAACAAAAATGCATCTAAAAACTGCATTTATATTTTAGAAATATTATGGATCGAAGACGTGGTTTTTGAAATGCTGACTAAATTAAACAAAAAATATATAATGGGCTTTTAAATACTTTTTAAATTACAAAAATTCATCAATAACTAAGAGATATGAATATTTAAAATTGCATACTTTTTATATTTTGTTAACTTTTATACTAAATTTTAAAGAAAATTTCAAAAACAAGAAAAAAATTTTATTTTATATGAAAAATTTTAAACATGTTTTTATAAAAATTGGATTATCCATATAAGATTTTCGCGTCCCAAAAATTTGACACTTTTATTTTAATGTAAAGATTCCAAACTTTTGATTTATTTAAAAAAATTTAAATAGCATGTTTGAAGGAAAATGCATTTGAAAAATGCAATTGCATTAAAATGCATTTTTAAAAAATCATTCTTATTTTTAAAATGTTAGTCGTTAAGCCGCCATATGCGAAATTTTAAGGCCGTTTAAATCATTAAAATTCACAAAGTCTTTCCAGAGATATTGCTATTCAAAGTTATATACTTTTGAAATTTTTTTGGTTTTTGAGAAAATTAAAAAGCGAAATTAAATCGCGAGTTTTTGCAATTTCACAAAACTGAAAACTGAAATTGATAAAAGGCTTAATGGAGTTAATGTATACAAATTTTTATCGAAATTGAAAGCCATCAAGTAAAAAAATATACTTTTTCGGGCGTTCTTTCCTGGAATGGTCGGTATAGAAACTGAATTTTATAAATCACCGCCCCACAAAATTTATCACTTTAAACTTCAAATTCAACAAAATAACATGAATTAAAGTTGTAACATAGTAAAATAAATGTTAAAAATTATTCATAATTTTTTCAAATTAACTTAAAAACATAAACACTTTTAATTCATAATTTTTTAAAAATATAATAGCTTTTTTATTTTGTCAATTTTTTTTTTTTTTTATTTGTTTTGGTTTATCTTTTCCTATTTCTTTTTTCAAATTTGATCAGGATTGCCAAGTACATAAATTTAGATCTATTAAAAAAAATAATTTTTATAATTTCATATATTTATTGATGTTGGAAATCCTGGAATTATTTTTATTTGTCATATATCAGTGATAACGTAAAATTTCAACGTAAAGTCGGAGTAATTTATAAAATTACATTTTTTGAGTCTAGCGTTGGTGATTGAAAGTATGGGAAGCGTTCAACGCAGATGATTTATGAAATTAGGGCACAAATATTTTTTTTTTTTTTTTCGTTAGAATTCAACGAAAAATTTCCGTCAATATTACCTACGAGATTTGGTTCAGTGTAAAAATAAATTATTCGTTAACTGTTTTTCTATTATTATTTTTGATGTTCTAGTATATTTTTGATGATAATTTTTTTATTTTGGAAAAAACCTTCATTTTGCTTATGTAAATATACTAATGTATAAAAGAAATAATTTTATTTAATTTTTGTTGGATGTAATTATATGTATCTGAATAACAAATATTCTGTGATAAAATCAGCGTCACTATTTCATATTTTGTTTTGTTTGCATCTTTTTTGTTGAAATTTTGATAAAATTTAACTATGTATTTTAATCATTTTTTCTTTTAAAATGCATAAATTTTTACCCGGAGTTGATATGATAGATTAATTACATCTTAATCTAAGACGTGTATTATTTGGAATTACGTGTTAACAAAAGGCAATGAAAATGTTGAACATATGCGATTGTCGCGAACATTGGGTTGACATGCCGGCAGCCGGAATGATGGTATTTCAATCCATAAGCACCCAGAATATTTTTTTCCTGTTTAATGTAATTCCCGAGCGGGAATTCCCGGAAACTTTTCATTGGGAATTCCCGGGAATTTTATCAAATTTTCCCGGGAAAACGGAAAATTTAATATTCATGTAGTTTTATAAACCTATAGCAAAACATTAATTAAACACACTACTTACTAAAGTACCAGTATTTTACATATTTCTATAATATTTTAAACATTTATAGCCTGTTTCTCTATGTCGAACGAATGCTTTCTTTCGCCTTCTAAGCGAACGAAAACTGATTTGGGTTTCTCTAACTTACTTCTATGCGAACAATGAGTCAAACGACAAGTCGAAAGAAAACGTAAGTGTTTTCATATAAAATTGGGTTTCTGTATTTCGAACGATAAGAACAAAAATGTCAAAATCAGTCACTTGCTATTTTGCTTTCGACTGGTTGAATTTTTTAATGAAAAATAGGAAATCTTCTCATCAGGACATTGCAAATGTTCCTCAATCATGTTATTTATTCGTTTTGATAAATATTGTATCGATAAATGACGATTTTGTATCTAAAAAACAATTTCTAAAGAAATTTTAAAAAAATTTTTTGATTTTTAATTTTTTTAAATTAATTTATATTTGCTTGTTTATTTACTTGGTTGTATCTACGTTTAAACAATTTAGTAGTATTTTTAATATTTTTGCGAAAAAGTTACTCTGAAAGAAAAATAATACAAAAACAATACGAAAAGACGTAACTCCATGCGAACGAAAGCGTAAGAAATACAGAAACCCAAATTGATTCGAATTCGTTCGACTTGCTTTCGTTCGCTTAGATTTTCGTTCGACATAGAGAAACAGGCTACTAATGATGATGTACTATTTTAAAACTTCATTTAAATTTAATTTTTCTCTGAATGCTTTTATTTTTTCATGTTTTTTTGTCAATATCTTCCGATTTTTTCGACATATTAAAGTTGACTTTGTATCACATGACTTTACTATCTTAAAGAAACGATTTTAAATGACCTTAAATATGTAAATATTTTTTATATGAAAAATATATAAGAATACATACCGCTACTTTTATTAGAATTCTACTTTTCAAAAATATTAAAATGTGTAAATATATATTTGACTATGAATATATTTTTCAAAAGTATTCGTCTTGAAATGATTAACACTGTCTTTCAAATGTTAAGTGAAAAATTAATTTTATCAGATTTCCGACCACTATATCATTGGACCAAAAAATGTAGTTGAGAATACAGTTTTTAATTAAATATTAGAAATTTTTAATTCCATAACATCATTCACAAAAGCACAAATTTACTGATTCAATTTATAAAGAAATCATTGAATTTTTGTTAATTCAAATGTTCTGCAAATTGAATGGAAATATTTTTATTTTTTAAATATAAAATGTTATTTTATTTTTTTTAATATATCACCGTTCCTAATTTTTTTAATTGAAACTTTCTTCTTAATAACAAAAAAAAAAATATTTTTAATTTTTTTTCATTCAAAGTTTTATTTGTATATTTTTACTTTTTATTTATTTGACAATTTATCAAGTCTATCCAAAAAATCGTCTGGTCTGTTTCGTGCATTATTCACTTAAAATCTCATTTCCCAAATTTACATGAACACTTTTCGCTGAAATAATGATCCCCGTGCTCTGACAAAATGAATCAAAAAATATTTTCTAAAGCTAATTCGTAATAGATTTGAATGGAAGAAAATTTGAATGATTCACAATATTTATTAAGCTTGAATTGTATAATTGGTAGTGAATTCTTTAAGCAATTAATTCTTATGAAGTCAAAGAATTTCAGTCTATGAATTAAATTGTTATGAATGCTTTAAATAAATCACTGGGAAAATAAATTTAATTCGATTTTGAAAAGTGAATTAAAGAATTGAACCTTTGGAATAGGTCTTAAAATAAACACTTATTTTATTTGTATGAAATGTTAAAATTTTTAATTGGTTACACATAAATACTATGTATTAATACCAAAAATATTTTCAAATGTATTATGGTGTAAATACCTTCAATACTTCGTATGTTGACGTTTTTAAATTTTTATTTGTAGTAAAATTTCTGTTAAATTTTTAATTTAATTTTTTTTTTTTTTTTTAATATTTTAAAAAAGAAAATTAAAAATATGATATTTAATAATACTTTCCTTAATACATTTTTTTATATGTATTTTAGAAAATGAAACTGGTATTTATACAAAGTATTATAGTGTAAAACCACCTTAACTAATCATAAATTTGATTTATGTTGTTTTATAGTATTGAATAGAAAAAATTACATTATTTATAAAAAATGGCTTTTTTCTTAAAATTTATTTAAATCCCGGGATTCCCGGGAATCCCGGGATTTTTTATTCCCGTTTCCCGGGAAACAAAATATCACGGGAAATCCCAAACCCTAACCCTACACCACCATAGGTGGGGAGACTATTATGCGTTTGTGCTGATGTTTGTAACACAATATTGGTCTAATACTCACCTTAATTTATACCAATCAGCTTAGAATCATTTTCTGAGTCCATTTAACGATGTCCGTCTGACCGTCCATGTAAACCTTGTAATCAAACTACAGGTCGCAATTTTGAACAAAAATTTATGAAATTCTCATAGTCCAGGGATGAAGCTTATTGAAATTGGTTACGATCGGTCCATTATTTCACTTAGCTCCATACAAATGTCCTCCCGGAAAAGGGTTTAACGATCATAAAACCCTTAAATAAAGCAATATATTAAATCGCATTCTATTGCAATTTTTTGATTATTTTTACATAATAGAATAAGAAAAGTTTCATTTAGGTTGAAAATATTATAAAGAAATAGTATTATGTCACAGAAAATGGGAAGAAACAATCTATGCACCAAATAGGAGAGAAAAATGATTCAAAACAAGCGAAAACTGCAAAGTCGTTGCTTGAAATGGCAAAAAGGGTCTCAGGAAGACATCTTTATTTTGCGCAAAATGCATTATCTAAAAAATAAATGACATAAACTTGTATTAGACCTCTTAAAGAACCCCAGAAACGGAAAGGATTACTGTATAGGCAAAAAAGGGACCCCTTCATTCCTTTGAAGGTTATTTCCGCTATAATTTTTAATGAAGTAGGTCCGCAAAAAAGTTTGGCTTCGTCTGCAAAACTAATTTACGGAAAAAATTGCCAGAAAAGTTCTATCAATGCGTATACAAAATTTTAAGATACTGTTAAAACTTCTTAAAATAAATTTACTTTAGTCCGAATTTACACGCGGAAAAAAATGGAGAAACATAATATTTTTTGGCGAAATGAAAAAAAAATTTGTTAGGAAATAACTTCCGAAGAAGTATTCGCCACCCTGTAGGGAAAAAATTCCACGTTAAATTCACAAATATGATTATTTCATAGTGAGGTGAAAATACAATGGTTTGGGAATGATTTAAATTAAATTAAAATGGTCCTATTTATCATATTGATAAATACAATAAATGCATATGGGTACTGGGATATATTTGGATATTGCGCAAAACGAAGATGAACTCTTTTCGGATCTATTCCATCAAAAATTTTCAGCTGAAATAGACTTCAGAGGATTGAAGGGGTAATTTTTTGTCTATAAAATAATCCTTCTATCTGATTTTGGGGTTATTTTAGGTCTATTACAAGTTTCAATCATACAGAAGTATTTTATAGATAACGTATTTTCCTAAACCCCTACTTGCAAATTCAAGTAACGATTTTCCATTTTTCTCCTGTTTTGAACCATTTTTATCTCCTATTTGATGCGCTGATTGATTCTTCCCATTTTCTGTGTCAAAATACTATATTTTTAACCTAAATGAAACTTTTCTTATTCTATTATGTAAAAATAATCAAAAAAGTATAAAAGAATTCGATTTAATATAAAAAAATTAGAAATAAATTAACTTTTTCTATTATTTTGAGAAACAATTTTTGGTATTTAAATCGAAAACGTATGTGTAAATTAATTTGTATGCACATACTTGCCATATTTTTCATTAAAATATCATTGCCAGAATTTTCCGAAGATATCGTCACTTTTATATCACCCCACTACGTGTATCTATAATTTTGAGCAGATGTATATATATATATATATATATATATATCGCGAAATAAGGGCGATTGCGTACCTATCTGTAGTTTAGTAATGGGACTTTCCTTTGGAATCTTACTTACAGATTTTGTTTGGAGATGTCAAAAAGTAGTTTAAGCATCAACTTTCAGCTCTAAGTACCCTTTTGCCTTAGTAGACGTCACAAATGTGTTTGGGTTAACCATTGCCTTTTACGCGTAAAGCCACTTAGACGATTGTTTTACATACGAGTTCATATTTTTTGGTTTGGATTATATTTTTTTAAACATGCGGGAGAACATTCCACACGTTTTTTGGAGAAATTTGTATGTTTTACTTCAGAAAGTATTTTTACCAATAAGGTACGGGTGCTTGGAATACAGTGCTTGCCGCCACCAATTTTAAATTTTTTTGAAAGCAAAATTTCACTGTATGTACAGTACACGGCTACATAATTTACTTAAAAACCAAAAGGATCCCAAATAATAAAACAATGCCAATGTTTATCATTTTGCTACTATTATTTTGCACAGGCAAAAACCAAGCGGCATAAGTAAAATAACGGTAACTTCCCTGTTTAAGACTTTCATATAAACAAATTGTTTTTGAATTCCTTGTCTAGGCATTGAGCAGCAACAGAAAGTACAAAGTATGTTGTAGTGCTACTACTTTTTTGCAAACAGATGTATATATAGAAATGAATACTATTATGTTCTTATATGATTCCCAAAATATTACATCCCAATGTTTAAATTTACGTGAGCTGGACCGTTTTTAACACACCTCTAAAATTATGTATTTCTTTCAATATCATTATCAAAATTTTAGTTATAAGAAAATTAACTTTAAATTATTATAGAAGCATACTACGACCTTGAATATTCATTTAAATAATTATTATGTATCTTTTCAATCGCGGAATATTTTTCCAGAAAGATAAATTAGCAATTTTTTCAAATAAGTCGGATGGAAGTACTTAATACATCTAAATATTGATCAATTTATGAAAAACATATTAAGTTCATTGAAAACCGCGATAATAATCGAAATAATATTTACAGTTTTTTTGATCAATTTATACTTTTGGATACATTTATACCCTTAACTAACGTTTTTAATACACCTCTAAAATTATGTATTTCTTTCAATATCATTATCAAAATTTTAGTTATAAGAAAATTAACTTTAAATTATAATAGAAGCATACTACGACCTTGAATATTCATTTGAATAATTATTATGTATCTTTTCAATCGCGGAATATTAAAATTTCAGTAACGTTTTTTGTCATATTTTCTTTCTCGAAACATGTAATTTTATATATTTCGGACATTGTTCAACGTGTATTGTATTTTAATGTAACTTTGGAATGGTCTACCCTATCACTATTGAAGATTTCTCGCAATTAATCCTTTAAGGGCAAGAGGGTCTATTTTATGCATTTAGTTTCCAAAAAGATAAATTAGCAATTTTTTCAAATAAGTCGGATGGAAGTACTTAGTACATCTAAATATTGATAAATTTATGAAAAACATATTAAGTTCATTGAAAACCGCGATAATAATCGAAATAATATTTACAGTTTTTTTGATCAATTTATGCTTTTGGATACATTTATACCCTTAACTAACTATTTATTGGCCGTTAATATTACCTTAACCAATTATGGACCGGAAATCCCAAAATATTATTTGTGCGACTAAAGGGTTAAATTAATGCACATATCGATAGCAATCAATGAGACCTTTCCAATAATGCCCAAAAATATAATTTACGATGGAAAAATTTCCAAAATATTCAAACTTTAATCAAATACTATTTAAAATAAAATCATTGAATATTTTATTAAAATTTTTATTTCGCGAGAATGAAAATAAAGTTTTAAAATATTTTTTGCTCAGCATGTATTAGATGTCGTTTTTCTATCATATGTTGCAATTGTGTGTTGATCGAAAACCATATTTTTGGAGGTATTTTAAAAATGGCCCAGCTCACGTAAATGATATGATTGATCTGAAATATTTTGGGAATAAGTTTCAAACATTTCAGTCTTTAATTTAAGGGGAGTTCATTTGCAACTTTTTTTGTCCCCATTCAAACCAAGGCACTTAGGTCCCATGGTTTAGGTGGTATTTTTAGAATAAATTAATCTCCGCTAGGCGGACGCGGACACCTGTTTTTAAAGAAAACATCTCTCGTAGACGGACAAAATTATAAACGGTAAAAGAAATGTACCGAATATTGTATGATGAGATGCTTCTTGTTTTTTAAATAATTTTCTGTAACTTTTAAATCGTTACATATATTTCAATGAAATTTCACACAGTTATTGCTGAGGTATTTTCCAACTGTTTTGGCTGGTCTGTGGGCAGGAAGAGAACCTCCGAAAGTGGTCAACACTTTTAATTATTTCTTATATAATATCCGAGGTGACCCACTTCGGAGGTCCTCCCCCTGCCCCGAGACCAGTTGGAAATTTGTGCTCCTCCAAAACAGTTGGAAAATACTTCAACAATAACTTTGTGAAATTTCATTGAAATATATTTAAAGATTCAAAAGTTACACAAACTTTTTTATTGTTGAAAATGTTTTTTTAGGGCTTCAGCAGCAACTTTTGTTCTGCGACTTTTTCATAATTCCGTTATTTACAAAATTGCCGTTATTTTTAGGTTATTGAAGAAAATCACAATTTTGACCTTCAAATTTCCAGAATTTGACCAAGTGATGTTTGGCAACTTTGTACAAAATCTTTCGGCGAGTATTTTGGCTGAACATATGAACACATAATAATTACAAATACAGGGTTGTTTGTTTCATTTTTAATAAAAAAATTAATTTGTACTATGTTTAGCAATTAGAAAGGTAATTTGAATACCTTTCCAAAGAAAACTGTTTTGAAAATCGGTTGAAAAATAACCGAAAATCAGTAAGAAATGTTCTAAACAAAAACATTGATACAAAGAAAAACAACAAAAAACAGTAACATTACAAATGTAAACAAGCGCGAATGTTGTATAAGAGGTTGGCGGTAAAGTGGGTGAACCACGCCTATTTTTGTTTCCATGTTTACATTTGTCCATGAAGTATTTGAACAAAATTTCTTTGACCTTTTACCTTGTTGTATAAGAGGTGGTCGGTAAAGTGGGTGAACCACGCCCATTTTTTGTTTCCAAGTTTATATCGACCAATAAAATTTTGTTATAGTACATGCTTTTATTTAAGAGAGATATAGCAGAAAAGTATGAAATTAAGCTACAACGGACACCCTGTGTTTCTAGTATTTTGCTCATAACTTTTTTGTTTATTTACCGATTTTGGTCATTTTCAGTATCAAATAAACCTTATATAAGATAAATATTTAAGCCAAATTTCGTCACCCTTCGTTGTGCCGTTCGAGCCCTATCCTGCTTTCAAAAGGCGGACAAAGCTAAATCGAATCAGAATCTAACCAGGACACAGAAACATACTTTATGGGATTTTAAATTAAAAACAGTGTGTATGGTCTTAATTACTAATGTATAATTCATTTCAGTATTTCCCTTTTTTTTAAATATGCACTCTATTTATTAAATGAATGAGTAAAATTTGCCGAAAATAGGCTTTATTGTTTTTCATACGGCACAAACTGGACTGAATGTTATGCCTTGAAAGTCAACATAATTGTTGATGGCAATAATATCTAAAATTCTGCAATGGTGCATTCCTACTTCAAAAGTTATATATGAATGAAGGTGAAAAAAAACGCATTTTTTCAATTTTTTAGATTTTTTTTTTTACATTTTCCAAATTTTCTCGTAAACGAAAAATGCGATAGTCACGCACCACAGCTAATAATTGTGTTGAATGACAAGACATAATATTCAGCCCAATTTGTGCCGCGTTAAATGTTAGCTGTAGTATTTTCTCACTTCCATGTTTTGTTGTTGCCATTTTGTTTTTCTCAGTGTATTATTGCAACAATATTCGAAAATGGAAGATTACTACCCAACTATCCAACTAATAAAAACATTGAGTTTGTAGCTGTTAACATAAATAATGCGTTCAATTCATAAACAGTTGAAAAATCCAAGTTTTAAAGGCCACCCTATATTTCCGTTTTAGGACATATAGGGTGGACACCCTAATTAGATATTAAGGTAGCTGACTCTACCCCCGAAGCATTAAAAATCATTTGGCATTCATAGCTTGAAAATGAAAAAGTACTTTTTTTTTTTTGGCATATTGCTAGTTATATTTATCATTATGCTCACTAGCTATGTGCCAAGTTTCATGGTAATAGCAGAACTAGTTTTTCTTAAAATGGAAATTGAACAAAAAACACCTAAACACATAATTCAAATTTTTCATGAAATCTTATATCGGTCACAATAAACAATTGCTAGAATCGCAGTTGTGTAACTAAATACAGTTTTTTGGGTCATCATATTATACAAAGAACTAAATGGAAACCTGGTAGTGGAAGAAAAATAGTATCTTCAGGCTGTAGGACTCAGACAAAATAGAAAGTATTTTGGGAGAATATCTCCTCATCTCTGGAAGAAAAGTGTGCCATAAAGTTTATTGCTTCAAATTTTTATCAGAAAAGTTGAATGAAAATCTATCCTGAAGACGTATAAAGTACAAAGAATTACTAACAGAAACGCAAGCAAGAGTTTGGAGGCAAAAAAATAACGGGAAAGTACTTCAGACGGTTCTTTTCATAATTATTATTAGTATATAATAGACGATGAAACTTTCGTACATGCTGACTTTTTTCAACTTCCTGGCCAGGAATTCTATGTTTCAGATGCTAGAAGGAATATTTTTTTTTTTTACATTACATACTTTATTTATTGAATCTTCAGTAATTGTACATGAACTAACGATAAGTATTAAAATCTTAAATCTAAATATTAATATCTAATTTTGTCCAACCACCGTCAGACAAAAATCTATTTTAATACGTATATTTTAGCTCCTCAAGTTTGATGTGTGCCTTCTTCTCAATCGAGTATATCCATTGCTTAGTAGGATGTTTCAAGCTAGAGGATTTGGGTGAATTTCTAGCCTCCTAAAATATTTCTCAGTATGTTCTCTTATTACATCTTTCACAAAGAGGACGTTTAGATCCTTATGAATATTTGAGTTTTTGACGTACCATGGTGCCGCAGTTATTGTCCGCAAAATCTTGTTTTGTCGTCTCTGTATTTTTTCTATATTTGACGCCGAGGGCGTGCCCCATAACTGAATGCCATAACTCCATATTGGCTTCAAAATAGAGTTATATAAAAGTAGTTTACAATCTAAAGTAAGTGTTGAGTTTCTACCGATAAGCCAATTTATTTGAAGTGCTTTCAGTTTTATTTGTGTCAACTTGGCATCAATATGGGATTTCCATGTAAGACGTCGATCAAGATGGATACCGAGGTATTTAACCTCTGATTGCTGGGGAATAACTTGGTTATTAATAAAGATGGTTGGGCATGTTTCTCTACCAGAGACCAGAAATTACGAACAAAAAACATAAAATTTTAAGTTTTCATTGAAAAAATAAAAAACACTTAAGTTCAAAATAGAATATTTTTCTTAACTGTTCAAAAACAAAATAATAAAATTATTAAAACAAACATTTTAAGTAAAGTACAAAATAATTTTGTACTTTAAAAAAATGTTTTAAAAAAAAAAGTTTTTTTTTATGTACGAAAAAACTTTTTCTTTGTATAATTTAAAAATATCAATTTAGAAATGAATTCATTTTAAACAACTGGAAATTTGGTAGTTGTTTAGTAGTCATATTGGACTTTGAATATAATAAATGACCAAAGTCGCTGCTGATTATCGAAAAAAAGCAACGTTTTAAATGGTATACATTAGGGTGGCCTCGAAATGAAAAGTATAGATGTTCCTATCTTAAATAAAAATTTGATTCATTCTAAGGTACCGTTTCTCAAAATTTTGGTCCTGAAATTATCCTTTCGTGAGCAAGATCAAAATGAAAATAGGTTCTTTTTTCAATAACAATATACAAATTTGGTATCGTAAGAAAGGCTTTAGATCGAGCATTTAATGACATAAGAAAAATTTAGGACCAGATTCAAATAAGATCAAAATTTTGGTTCGTCCTTGTGTTGAAGAAAGCATATGTACCAAATTTCATCAAATTACCTTCAAACTGCGCATAAGCTTTATATGGACAGCCAGCCAGCAAGAAAGCCGATCAGACAGACGGACATTGTTAAATCGACTAAGAAAGTGATTCTGAGTCGAACTGTGTACTTTAAGGTGTGGGTCCGAAGATTCTTCCTCTGCGTTACAATTTCTGCCCAAACAAATAATGCACCAACATACCTATGGTGGTGTAGTGCATAAAAACAGAAAAACTTGTTTTGGTATAACTGCTATAGGATTATATTGTATTATATTGATCCCAATTTTTTAAATATTTGTGTAAAAAATTTAAATTTTTAAATTTTTTGTGAAAAATTGCAACATTTTGGACCTGGTCCTAAATTTTTGTTACGTCATTAAATACCAGCCCCAAAGTCCATTCTTACGATACCAAATTTTCATATTGTTCCTTCGGCAGATATAGGAACCAAACTTTTGAGACGCGGTACCTTAGAATAAAATAAATTTTCATTTGAGATGAGAACATCGTTATCAGATAAAATACTCCATACAAACATTCATATGAATTTATCTTAGTTTGTGATGAAAACTGTTGATAAATATGAAAAAAATCATTTAATTTGTTCATTATTTGTCTTAAAAATTTGCATTTATTATCAATATTTTATTTTAAATTTCATAAATATTTGACTTTGAAATGAAAAATTATTGTACAAAAAGAAAAGTTTTTTTGTGTTTTGTTTTCTTTGGAAAAATTTTTTTTGAGAACTTTATTATTTTGTACTTGAAGAAAAACATTTTTTTTTAAAAACTTTTTTTATATTTTTTGTTTTAGTACGTTATAAAATAATTTTTAACTTCAATGAAAACATTTTTTTGTAAAAAACAAAATAAAAAATGTTTCCGGTCGTTTTTCTCTACGCAATGTAAATGTTATGTGTATGCATTTTTGCTCATTTACCTTTGTTTTCCATTTACGTAACCATCTTTCAATGTCTATTATATGGTCTTGCAAGAGTCGAGATGCTTCTTGGGGGCTATCATGTGTACTTAAAATAGCTGTGTCATCAGCAAATGTTGATGTATGTGTTCGGTTGTTAGTTGGCATATCAGAGGTGTATCTTAAGTACAACAAAGGACCCAGAATACTACCTTGGGGTACTCCTGCTTCAATGGGCTATGGATTACTTAAGAAGTCTCCCTCTTTAAAAATAAATTTTCGATTAGTTAAATATAATAATTTATGTGTATTAGTGGGTAAATTTTGCTTTATCTTATATATCATGCCATAGTGCCATATTTTGTCGAAAGCTTGGGAAACGTCGATAAAGAGAGCAGATCAATACTTCTTTTCTTGAAACGTTTTGTTAATAACATTTACAAGTCTGTGTGTTTGTTCGATAGTGCTGTGTTTTCTTCTAAATCCGAATTGATGATTGGGTATACATTGGTTTCGATTCAATAGAGGGGTTAACTTATTCATTAGAGTTTCTCAAAGAGCTTTGACATATTTGATAATAGACTTATAGGTCTATACGATTCTACTTTTGTGTGATCTTTTCCTGGCTTAGGTATCATAGTAACCCGTGATAACTTCCTTTCTGGTGGATAATATTCAAGGCGTAATATAGCGTTAAAAATATAAAGTATAATTTTTAATGCTATCCGGGGTAGCTCCAAAAGCATCTTGTTACTGATTTTATCAATACCAGGTGCTTTTTTAGAGTTTAAATCAACAATAGCCTTTTCGATCTCTCGAATCTCGAAACAAAGGGGTTCAACTGCTCTGAATTGGGGTACAACAGGTGGCAAATTACGTCATTTGATACGTTCGGGGTAAATACATTTTTCAGATGACTTACAAACAGATTCCCTTTTTCGGTAACATTTCTTGCCCATCCTCCATTAGTATTACGTAAAGGAGGTTTACATATAACTGGTCTCTTAAGTTTTTTAGTAGCTCGCCATAGAGAATAATAAGACTGCGGTGTTGCATCAAGGTTTTCTAAATATTTATTAAAAGATTCAATCTTTCGATTTTCCAAGAGCTTATTAAGACGATTTTTGCATTCTCTAAACTTAGATTTGAGTTGAGGGGATCTGTAGAGTTGCCACTCTCTTCGAGCTCTTCTTTTTTCAGCCAAGATCCGGTCGACATCCACAGAATATATTCTATTATATCTGTTTAGTCGGGGGTAAAGGCAGCATGTTCAGCAGCAAGTTTCAAATTCTTCTGGTGTACTTAGCGACACGTTCTCCGTGCAGTGTGTACTAAGGTATTTCCTATATTTCAGCCAATTTATCCTTGTTCCTGAAGTCGCCAAGTTGCCAGAGGGAATATGGCAGAAAAATATCGTGTATCAAAGAAATCAAAATTCTAAAGAAAGTTTTCAATTTGGAAAGCCATATGCATATGGGCGAAAGTAGTATGTTTATGTATGTTCTGGGACACATTAGGCGTGTTCGCGTACTTGGTCAGCTGAAAAAGTATAAAGAGGAATTTTTTTTATTAAATACAACAATATTTGTTTGTGTAAACGGCCAAATGCATTTTATGAAATTGGAAACCAATGAATTTATTTTTGTTTTCTTATTTTTTTATTTTTGTATAATAATATGTATGTAATTATGTTAAAGTACATACAAACGAAATAATATGGAGACAATTTTTTTATTTTATTTTTTTTTTTTTACACTTTTAAACGTGATGAAATTAAAAACTGATGACTTGGATAAATAGTGTTTGAGTATTTTTGGTTTATTCATCTATATTTATATGGTTATATTTGTTTTTGTAAAGTGGAAAATTTAACTTGAGAATTGTTTCTGTTTTTTCATATGCATAAAATAGCCTTAAGGTTTTTGACTTAAATAAAAAAATATCTTTGATTTTGTTAGGTAAGGTCACGCATAATTTGTTTTTTATGTTATATTAGAGGAAAGTGTTGCAAACATTTGGGTTTGAAAGAATTAATTGTTTTTGAAAGTAAATGTTCAGTGGAATATTTTTATATTTTTATGAAGTTGAAAACCAACATCTTTACAAATATTTTAAAAAGAAGTACAAAAATCGAATGTTTGAATTGATGTTACATTTAATTGCCTAGTTTAAGGCGTTTATATGTATAAGAAATGTAGAAAAAATTAATAATTCTCATAATTTGGTAGTGATTTCAACCAAACTTTTTAATTCATGTTCATTTAATTGCCTAGTTTAAGGCGTTTATATGTATGATATGTAGGAAAAATTAATAATTCTATTCTTTAAGAGTTTATCATAAATTGCATGATTTTTTACATTTGGTGACAGATACATAAAGTGGGGACAAGTGTGCTTTTTATTAAAAACTACAATATTTTTGAAACACGGCCAAATGCATTTTATGAAATTGGAAACCAATGTATTTATTTTGTATAATTGTATAATAAATAATATGTTTGTAAGTATGTTAAAGTACATTCAAATAAAATAGTAGGGGGTAATTTTTGTGCTTTTAATTGTGGTGAAATTAAAAAGTGATGACTTGGATATAAAAATAAACTTGAGTTTTTTTTTCATATGCATTTAAATATGAAAAGGTTTTTTACTTTGTTTAATGTTATATTAGAAAATTTTTGTGAAATTCATGTTAAGAGAATTATGAAATTTATGTTAAGAGAATTGTGAAATTTATGTTAATATGATTTCAAAATGAGATTAAACTATATATAAAACACTCAATTTGCATAAAACCTTTATGGAGTAAAAACTAGTGAATCTGTTTTATGATTTTTTTTTTTCAAGAGGAGAGAGTATTTCTTTAATTGCTATAAAAGTTACTCCAAATTATACTTAACAAAATGGAGTTATCGCTTTTGGATAACACTTTTAATTATTTATTTATTTTTTATTTTTATATTTTTAATTTCATATCCCAGCTGAAAATGGTCATATATTTTTATATATGACTCATGTATGACAGTATATTGTTATATATAGGTTCATATATGAAAGTGTGTGGATTCATACATGGAATATTTTGCAATATATGGAAACATATATATTTACCACAGATTTTAATAAATTCTGACTTATATATTGTGAAACGCGTTTTTGGATATCCGCAGAATCGTTATTCATACATATATCAGACATGTATCAAAAAATGTCGTATTTGAGCCAGAAAATGAAAGACATTTCATATACATTATTTAAACATTTTTACACAAGCTTCAAAACACGATATTAATTTATTTATTAAAAATTCACTTAAAAATGTAGAGTTTAATAATTTTTAAAGTAGTGGCTGATGAACGTCTTAACCGAAACCGTTTGAGGTAATTTAAATGTTAGTTCAAATGGTATAAAATTATCTGTAGATTCAATAGGCTGTTCCATCAACATTATTGAAAATAATTAAAGTATATGACATATTGAAACGCACTTGCCTAAATTGTGAAAGTGATCGAATAAAATATTTTTGAAAAATTAACTTCTTATAATAATTGGAACATAATGCTATAGGTCTGACATGACTATCTTTTTCTCTTAACATTCTAAACGTTTTTTCAAAATTTCTAAAGATTAATTCTGGATGTTGTCCATACCAACGAAAAATTTATATCATATATTTAAGATGTCTACAAGATCATTTCAATCAGTTTTAGTTTTTTTACTTGCTGCTTCTTAGTGCTGACATGATGTTTATTTGAATTCATACCTAAAATTTATCCTAAACATAGTTCCCAACTGGATTTAGCAGTGGGAGCATATATTAAGTTCAAATGCCCATATCTTAGATAATACATTTTTGTGTTCGCACTAAGACTTATTATAAAGAATTAGTGCTATGTTTAAGGCATTTAAACTTCCTTAAAAATATATTTATTGCAAGCGATACTAGTACACAGAAAAAAATATTTCAAATAATTTTTTAATAAAATTATTAATTAACTTTATATTGGAATTTAATTATATGATTTATTAATATAATTAATTTTTTAATTAAATTTTTTTAAAAAATTGAAAGATGTTAATAAAATATAAAGAAATATCAAATATTTGTCTATAAAAGTACAAAAATAAAATAAATTTAAGTAAAATTTCAAAAATTTTTAGCTCATTGCGTCTATTTAAGGAAAAGAAGTAATAATAATATCAATTATTCTAGTTATTAATATTATCATTTTGATGATTGGAGCAAAATCAATTAAAAATTAATTAATATTACAAATTTCGTAACTGAAGTCCATTTTTACTTTTTTCTGTGTATAACAAAGAAACAAATAATAAAAATTCTCTTTAAAACAAAATTTTATAAATATTACATTAAATAAACTCTTATTATTATAAATAATTTTATCTTTCTTATTTCCTCAATTAATTTATATAAAAAATTATTCTTACAAAACCATATTATGTTGAAAATTGTATTTTTAAAATACCGAAACTAAAATACCGGTATATACCGGTACAGAGGGAAACGGTATTTGAATACCGGCATTTTTATCAAAATAATAATTTCGGTATCGGTATTCATAACGGTATCGGTTTCCAACCTTGAAAACAATTTTCAAATGCTAAATAAAATGTAAAGAAGAAGCCTTTCTCCACAATTATATACATCATTCGTGAATAGATCATCTGTGAATCATAGATGGACATTAAAGGTAATTAGGTATTTACATATATATGTATACAGTATGTCAAGAAAATGTTTTTACATTGAAGTAAAAATTATTATTTCAACTTTATTTTACAATATTTGCAAATGTTTATAACATTGCAAATTTTTTTTGTTACATTTTGTTTTAGGTATGTATATTTCTTTAACGGGTTTTACCAGAAAAAAATTCATTATGAATGTAATTACGAAAATACAACAACAAAAACTACACATACCCTTTAATCTACCTGTCAAGAAAATGTTTTTACATTTGTGTTTTTTTCAATATGTGAAACAATTTTTGAACTTTGGGATGTATTATTGCTAATAAATTGTTAGTGTGATAATTATAATCACATAGTACAAGAATATGTGTTCAAATCCATGTTATATATTACGAGTAATCCATAAATTATATATTAAGTCAAGAGAAAAAACTCCAGATCATAAACCCATTTGCGGTTTTTTACAATTCGGGAAAATTGTTAAAGATATTGTAAAAATGTATTCCTTATTAAGATATATACTTAATAGAATATTAAATCGATCCAAAATTCCCGTAATATTGTAGTTGATATCTCTTAATATCCATCTTCTTCAAATATTTGGCAGAGTTAAACCTAGAAAAATTAAGAAAAATTTGAATATATCACCTAATGCTTATAATAAAGTGCTGTGGAAAGGGTATATCAATTTTATCTTCCAAGAAACAATGAAAAAAACACAGATGGATTACAATTACAGATGGAAAACTACATGGAAAGAAACACTCTTATGGGTACAAAGTATTCAACAATTATAATCATTCCCAATGATTTAAGTTGATAAGCTTAAAAAGTTATGGAACGAATTGTATGTTGTACAGGAATGTTTATACTATATAATACAATTTAATACGGTCAGAATACGCCGAAAACCTTCAAAATCCTTAACAAAGCATTTAGAGAATTAATAAATATTCATACTTTCGTATTTAAAAGATATTGTTAAATACAGATAAATTTTATTCAAAATAGTTGGAAAATCGGTTTTATTATGAAATAAAACAGGTGTGCAGTAACATTTCTAGACTTTTAAAGCTCATTTAATAAAAAGTGTTAATAAATATGAGTTTATGGAGAATGAAAACTAAAATTCAAGTCATAAGAAAAATAATGACTCCAAGCATATATGAGCAAATAATGATAATGCAGCAAAATTTATTTACAAAAAGCTTTAAATATACCAGCATAAGGTCCAAACTTTCATCCCACATCATTTTTTTCTCATTATTTGAAGAACAAAGTGACAAAAAGGTATTACAGGACCATAATGAACTAAAAAACGCACTAATGTTTTTAATAATTTTATTTGATGAAAAAGGTTCCACAAGCAGTTATACACATCAGCTGTTACCATTTTAAATTTAAAATTCCGAAATTTTGTGATTTTCTTAAACAGTTTTATAAATGTAAAAAGAACACTAAGATTTTTGTGTTTTTTTAGTTTTTGCTCCACTTCTAATAGTTTAAATCCTTAAATATTAAGTTTTTTTGAGTTATATAGTAATAAATATATTAATTAACAAATTCTTATTAAAAAATTTTACATTAGCAAAATATTATATAGTTTTTTAAAGCCAAACTTCGATAAATTCATGTTTTCTTTTGATGTAAAAACATTTTCTTGACATACTGTATATAAATTCTTTTTGGAAGTAGTTGCCACTATATAATTATACTATTCGGTTTTTTAATATTTCGAAAGTTTTTTGCCCCTTAAAGCCATTCAAAGTATCAAAATTTGTATATTTGTATACATCAATACTAAAGAATATAGTAAAGATTTACTGTGCGTACAGTAATTTAGTATATTTTCAAAATTTTAAAAGGAGTTTGATGTTAATTTGAAGGATATGTAAAACATTTTTATAAAAATGTATTAAAAAATCTAAATTTTTCCAGAAAAAGTAATATGTTTCATCCATAATTTGAAAACACTACAGATATTCCATATTCAGCCATGACTAACCATACTTTTGACCTTTTCAACATCTAAGCAGGTAAGGAGTTCATGAAATGTAAAAATTATAGAGATTCTTTAAGTTACCTACATTTTTCCCAGAATTATTCGCTTTTTATCTCCCCAAGACTCTTAGAGATTAATAAAATTGCCGTAAAGTGTCAAAACCCCAAATTTATACAAATGAAAATATATCAAAAATTTAAAACTCTTGCGATATTTTATAATTATTTAATACTTTGACTACGGATACTTTGTATCCGATTATAACAATGTATCTCATGCCTCGTATACACACTTTTGCGATGTAAATTTCAGCGATTCTTTTATATAAGTGACCATAAAAGCTGACATAATATACATTTTTATGGATTTTTTTGGTTTTCTCAATCTAGAGACATACCATTAACTATAATGGTATGTCTTGGTTTACAAATATTGTTAAAAATAATTACAAAAATCTAAAGTTGAAAAAATACATACAGGTCGTATACATATTTATGCGATTGACTGTATATATACAGCTGTGTGCAAAAAAATAGTAGCACTACAACTTACTACAAAAACAATTTTTATATGAAAGTCTTAAACAGGGACAATAATTATAAGAAAAATTATTTTTTAGAATTTGTATTATTCGGGCTCAAGTTCATTGAATAATTGTAGAAGAATACATTGTAAAAGTTTATTGGACACTCGGCAGAATGGAATGCATTTTCTAGTCAGCCACGACCGTCATCAGCACTCTTCAGTGTCCCACCGTGGTGTTCTCTGTAAACATCATCTATTTAACTTACAATTTTTAGGAAATGGAATCTGTGACTTCTTTTCCTAAATGTTATTTAGACGAATGGTTTACGATAAAGCTTTTTACAATTATTTGTATTCTCCTTTTACAATTATTATTGTTTATATAAATATAAAAATTATTTTTATTTTTCTATGCATCTTCGGAAGTTACCGTTATTTTACTTAAGCTGCTTGGTTTTTGCCTGTGCAAAATAATAGTAGCAAAACGATAAACATTGGCAAATAATATTATTGTTTTATTATATTGGATCCTTTGGTTTTTAAGTAAATTATATAGCCGTGTACTGTACATACAGTGAAATTTTGCTTTTAAAAAATTTTGAAATTGGTGGTGGCAAGCACTGTATTCCTAGCACTCGTACCTTATTGGTAAAAATACTTTCTGAAAGTAAAACATACAAATTTCTCCAAAAATTTTGTGGAATGTTCTCCCGCAGTTATTGAAAACTTAAAAAAATATAATCCAAACCAATAAACACGAACTCGCATGTAAAAAGGTCGTCTAAGTGACTTTACGCTTGAATATCGAATGGTTAACCCAAACACATTTGTGACTTCCCCTAAGGCAAAAGGGGATTTAAAGCTGAAAGTTGATGCGTAAACTACTTTTTGACATCTCCAAAAACAAAATCTGTAAGCAAGATTCCAAAGGAAAGTGCCACTACTAATCTACAGACAGGTACGCAATCGCCCTTATTTCGCGATACTTTACTCCGACTGGCCGCAAACGAAATGGCGCACATTCTCTGCACAAATGCGTCCAAAGTAGTTCTTTTTGGTGCATATGGGACGCATCGGACAAGAATATATGTGACGTGACCAAATAACAAATAATATGATACAAAATATATTCAAGTCGTCAAGCACTATGTTGGGAAAATCAACATTTGGGGATGTTCTTCATATCAAGGTCCATAGTTTGGATAAGAAGTAACATAGATGTCCCAATGTATATAGAAATAGTAAGAACAGTCATGTTGTCTTATTCAGAGAAGAATATGGCACTCAAATGGGTGTTTTAGCAGGAAAATTTTCCTAAGAAATTAATAAATAAAAAAATTATTTTCCGAAAATAAAAGTGATTTTTTGGAGTGATCGACTAAATCTCCATATCTGATTTACATTAAAAATCTTTGGGAATATGTCAGAGATGCTCTTTTTAAAAAGAAACTGGGAAATTTGCAGGAATTGTGGACGACAGTGCAGTCAGCTTGGAAAAATATTACCATTGAGAGGACCAGGGGTTATTAGTGAACTCAGTGCCCGCCGCTGCACAGTGTGCGATTCAAAAAATGATATGGAAATAATTATGGAACTTCGGAACGGCTGCTCCGATTTCCATTAAATTTTACACGTAGTCACGGAAAATTCCATTTTTTGCGTATTTTTGCACAAACACACATTCGAACATTGGCTACGGGAACAAATTATTTATATTCTTATGGCTCTTTCACTTCCACAATAGTACAATTCTTTTGGAATTTTCCGTGACTTAATAAACTTTAAAGTGGCATAGTATTACGTCAGCTATGCCATGTAATTTAGATGGGAAAAATCGAGTTTATAGTTTTTCTGATTTTTGAAATTAAAGTAAAATGTTTGTGAAAAAGTGTTTTTTTGAGAAATTCCAAATATTTTATCTATAATAAAATTTTTGTTATTAGAGATATCTTAATCAGTGGTTGTAGGCCTTAACGTGAAAAATGAGAAAATGGAAAAAAATTAAGGATTTTACTAAAAGGAATCCCACAATTCCCAAAAGAACGCCAAAAATCCCAAAAATGTTTTTTTCACATTTTCGGCTATAAAATCCACATTTTTCCGAAGTCCCTTAGATTTTGATTGAAAACTTTTAACAACATATTTCAGATTCTTAATCTGTATTCCGTTTGCCGATTCGTGCTTTGGGATTTGAGAAAATATAGTCTAAATCAAAACTTTAATTTAAAATGGGTCGAATTCGGTAGGGTGTGTGCCTTGATCATTTGAGTTATTTGGCTTGCTTTTTATCTTAAAGTCTTCTCTGTGAAGATAGCTTTCAGAAAATAATAAAACTATTATATGTTGTTAAAGAAAATTTTGTTGTAGAGAAAAAATAGTGTAGATACTTTTTCGGCCAAAAAAAACACAGAAAGTCGTATGTTTTGCAATTTTCAAATTCAAAATCGTTTATCTTTGGACTCGGTAACGATATCGACTTCAAATTTATTATTCGATAGATAATTTTGTTATTTAATTAGTGAAAGAAAAAACAAATGAAATCAGTCGGAAACACTAGGATATATATGAATAAAACTGGACCAAGAACATGCAAAATTGAGGTACTTAAAAATTCAAATGGAAATAACTCAAAAACTATAAGAGATAAAAAGGACATGTAGGCATGTTTTTTGTAGCTCTTATGAGTGTCTATAATAATGTATTAGAATATTTGAAATTGTACGAGAAACAAAAATTTGGCAAGCGATTAAAAAATTTCTATGTCAGAGATATCCAACTTTTAGCTCCGCCCCTGAGGTGTCTTTTCCGTCCCCCTTCCAAACCTAACACTGTACACTCCTCTGCTATACATGTACCCAATTTCATGCAAATCCAACCAGCCAATCAAAAGTTACAGATTTATTTCCAAAAAATTTGGATTCTGCCCCACTGTGCAATAGTACAATGTTTTTGGAATTTTCCATGACTTATAAAACTTTAAATTGGCGTAGTTTTGGTTCTATAACATATATTGATTTCAATCTTTTTCTAAATAACAAAGAATTATGTCAGCTAAGTAATCGAGTTTATACTTTTTCTGATTTTATAAATTAAAGTACAATTTTTTTAAAAATGTGTTTTTTTGAGAAACTATAAATATTTCATTTGTAATAAAATCTTTGTTATTAAAGATATCTTATCGAAATTTTCGGAGGACGTAGACTTTGTCGTGTAAAATGAGAAAGTGAAAAAAAAATTTAAGATTTTTTGGAAAGGAATCCCATAATTCCCAAAAAAAAAACGTCGAAAATCCCACAATTTTTTTTTCACATTTTGGGCTATAAAATCCACATTTTTCTGAAGTACCATATATTTTGATTGAAAACTTTTAAAAACATATTGCAGATTCTTAAACTGCATTCCGCTTGCCGATTCGTGATTAGGGATTTGAGAAAATATAGACTAAAGTCAAAACTTTCATATAAAATGGATCAAATTCGGGAGCGTGTGTTTGCAATACTTAATATCTGTACAGAATTTCATTGAATATATATAAAATTGTGATTTGTTATATATATATATATATATATATATATATATATATATATATATATATATATATATATATATATATATATATATATATATATATATATATATTAAGTATTGCAAATGTTGCTCAAATCACAATTTTTCTGAGTAAAGAATCCTCCCGGTCCAAAAAAATGACGTTTCAAAAATCAAAAAGCGAAATACAGCGCTTGCCGCCACCAATTTTTAAATTTTTTAAAAGCAAAATTTTACTGTATGTACAGTACACGGTTATATAATTTATTTAAAAACCAAAAGGATGCAAAATAATAAAACAATGCCAATGTTTATCATTTTGCTACTATTATTTTGCACAGGCAAAAACGAAGCAGCTTAAGTAAAATAACGGTAACTTCCGAAGATGCATAGAGAAATAAAAATAATTTTTTTTATAATTATTGTCCCTGTTTAAGGTTTTCATATAAACAAATTGTTTTTGAATTCCTTGTCTAGGTATTGAGCAGCAACAGAAAGTCCAAAGTATGCTGTAGTGCTACTATTTTCTGCATATATATATATATATATATATATATATATATATATATATATATATATATATATATATATATATATATATATATATATATATATATATATATATCGTCCATTCCATGATTTATAAACAAAAATTCAATTTTTTTTACGGAGGGTCATCCGAGTTTGTTCAGATTTGGTACGCATATAACCTATGGAGCCATTTATATATCTCAATTTTTATTTATTTATTTATTTTTTTTTTAATTTTATAATATTTGTGAATTTATTCACGATTTCGGTTTTTCGAAAAATCAAAAAAATCGGAAAAGTGTGTAACTTTAAACATCAATAACTCTAAAAGTTGTTAACGGATTTTTATAATTAAAACTGCATGTAGAAGGTGAATAAGTCCTCTTTTAATGTAGTAATTTAAAAATAATATTTTGATTTAAAAATGCATTTTTGAAAAATTTCTACCCTGTCGATTTTTATTTTATTTTGATATGTTAAAAGCCAACATCTTTACTATTAAATGCAAAAATAACTGTTCTGGTACAATAAAATCTACTATTTTTAATATTTTTTTTTTTTTTTTTAAACTTCAATTTTTTCCTACAAAAATTAAAATTTTTCAAAAAAATTTTGATTTTTAGTTTTTTTTTTTTTTTGGTTATACTCTTTTAGTAATATGTAGCTTTAAATGTTTAGAACTTTTTAAGTATTAGTCGGATTTTATTGATTTAAAAGTTTATTACGATAAATATTGTAAATTATATTGTATGAATCAAAAATATTTTTTTTGCTAATGATGCACTCACGAAAAGAATGCAATTTTCGGATCCATTTTTAAGAAATTTCTACCCTTTTAATTTTAAATATTTTTGCTTAATATTGAAGACAAGTATGTTTATTATAAAAAACATTAGCACTTAATCTGGGAGAATTAGGTTTTCTACCGCAAATAACAAATTATGAAATATTATGATTAAAATTAATTTTAAAACAGCTCACAAAAATTAAAAAATTAAAAAAATTTTTTTTTTCTTTATGAAAAAATTTGAAGAAATATTTAATTTTTTTTTTAATAGTGAACCATTTTGTCCCAGAACAATTTATATTGCAATTTTTAGCAAACAAATAATGTTTTTTATATCAGAAAAAGAAAAAAATGAAAGGGTAGAAATTTTTCAAAAATGCATACTAAATTGCATTTGCATTATGAATGCATTTTTAAATGATAATATTATTTTTAAATCACTACATTTATAGTGGACATATTCTTCTTAAATATGCAATTTAAATCATTAAAATCCGTTAACAACTTTTGGAGATATTGGTGTTTAAAGTTAGTGACTTTTGCGATTTTTTTGACTTTTCGAAAAATCTAAATCGCGAATAATTCCCTAGAATGTCCATGTAGTAAATTCAAATAGTGTATAAGATGTAAAAATTCTTTTTCCAGTAAACTTGTTTAAGTTTTTTCCATAATTCTATGCGAAGAAAATCGAATTCTCATAATATTTTCATTCGTAGCTTTATTGGATACATAATTAGCATTTTTATTTTTATCAAATAACGAAAATAATAATGTTTATAGCCATTGGAGCCTTTCGGATTGATTTTTTCATCTTATAGAACAATACGTTTCATTCCTAGATTGATGGATCTTCTGTCAGCTGTCGTTGTTGCTTTATGCAACCAATTTTTAAGATTCTTATAGAAAACTCTTGCAAATATTAGAAAAATATACAATTATGGACGAATTCAACAAGCACTTGGCGCAAATTGATTTCATTCTTACCTATTCAGATGACCCAAAAATAAATATTGCCTTAAAAAATTAATTAATATATATGTATATATATATCGTCCATTCCATGAAAGAACGCCCAAGAATATTTTTCATGTCTTCCGATTTTAATAATATTTGGCATACGCATACGCTATGGAGCCGTTTAAATATGTCCGTTTTTATTTTTTTGAATTTTGAAATATTCGCGAATTTATTCGCGATTTAATTTTTTCAAAAAGTGAAAAAAGTGACGAAAGTGTCTAATTTTAAACATCAATATCTCAAAAAGTTGTTAACGGATTTTAATGATTTAAATTGCATATTTAAGAAGAATAAGTCCAATATAAATGTAGTTATTTAAAAATAATATTATCGTTTAAAAATGCATTCATAATGCAAATGCAATTTTTGAATGCATTTTTGGAAAATTTCTACCCTTTCAACTTTTTTCTTCTTTCGATATAAAAAACATTATTATGTTTGCTACAAATTGCAATATAAATTGTTCTGGGATAAAATGGTTCACTATTTTAAAAAATTTGTTCAAAATATTTCTTCAAATTTTTTCATACAAATTTTTTATTTTTTTTAAATTTTTGTATTTTTTAATTATTGTGAGCATATTTTTAAATAAATTTTAACCATAATAATTTGTTATTTTCGGTAGAAAACCTATTTATCCCAGATTAAGTGCTGATGTTTTATATAATAAACATATTTATCTTCTATATTAAGCAAAAATATTTAAAATCAAAAGAGTAAAAATTTCTTAAAAATGCATCCGAAAATTGCATTCTTTTCGTGAGTGCATCTTTAGCAAAAAAATTACTTTTGATTTATACAATATAATTTACAATATTTATTGTAATAAACTTTACACTAGTTTTTAAATCAATAAAATCCCACGTATAGTTAAGGAGTTATAAATATTTAAAGTCACATATTACTAAAAAGTATAACCAAAAAAGTTAAAAATCAAAATTTATAAAAAAATTTTAATTTTTTTATGAAAAAAATAATGGAAATTTTTTGAAAAATATATTTAAAATAGTAGACTTTATTGTCCCAGAACAGTTCTTTTTGTATTTTATAGTAAAGATATTGCTTTTTAACATATTAAAAGAAAATTAAAATCGGAAGGGTAGAAATTTTTCAAAAATGCATCCAAAAATTGCATTTGCATTATGAATGCATTTTTAAACGATAATATTATTTTTAAATTACTACATTTATAGTGGACTTATTCTTCTTAAATATGCAATTTAAATCATTAAAATCCGTTAACAACTTTTTGAGATATTGATGTTTAAAGTTAGACACTTTTGTCATTTTTTTCACTTTTTGAAAAAATTAAATCGCGAATAAATTCGCGAATTTTTCAAAATTCAAAAAAATAAAAACGGAGATATTTAAATGGCTCCATACGTTATATGTGTACCAAATATAAACAAAATCGGATGACCCTACGTAAAAAAATTTACATTTTTTATAAATCTTTCGTGGAATTGACGATATATATATATATATATATATATATATATATATATATATATATATATATATATATATATATATATATATATTAGGGTAAATTTGAAAATTTTGATTTTGGGATATCATACCTTTTTAGAAGGGTTTAGCAGCATTAAAAATGATGGCGTAATTTTTTTTTAATTTTCCAATTCCTTCCCCTGCATATCTGAAGCTAAAAACGCACAAAAAAAAAATACGCCATTATTTTTACTGCTGCAAAAACCTTCTAAAAAGGTGTGATATCCAAATATCAAACGAAATTTTTCTTTTCGAAACGAACCCTAATATATATACATATATATATATATATACAGCTGTGTGCAAAATAATAGTAGCGCTATATGTAGCATTTTTACATTCAATAAAATGAAGATGTTTTGTTGATTTCAAGAATTATTTTTGATGGATTTTATTATAAATTTCCCATATTTTGTAAAAACTAAGTAAATCTTAAAATTAAACATCGTAATTCAGATAAAATACTCAAAGAGATTGAATACACAAGAAATTAGCTGTGCAAAACTGCCAGATTAAGTTTTTCTTTTTTTGGCATATTTTGTTTGTACACATTAATATTTTGTGGTCATTTGAGCGGCGCAGCGCGCAGTGTGCTATTCATAAAATAAAATGGAAATAATTATGAAACTTCGGAACGGCTGCTCCGATTGAAAATTTCACATGGTGATAGTAGAGGTGTAGGAAAGAAAAGTTTATTTTTTTCCCGTTTTTTTGCCAAAAAAGTGGTAACATTATAACATTTTCTGTTATATAAAAATTTTCTTAAGTAACATATATAGTATATATATTTCTGAAAGATAACTAAACACCAAATATTTCAAAGGGAAAAAATTTTTAAAAATCAATTTTTGTGAGAACCAGGGTTTCCCAAATTTTACCTATTTTTCCAACTAATTTCGAATTTTCGGCTTAATTTCTCAAATCACAAAGCTGGAATCAGAAAAAAGTTATACTTTTTATTTAGCCTAAAGTCTTTTAATTCTTTTTGCAATAGAAATTTTGGCTACCCGTTATCGGTTGGAAAGATATAGCAAAAAAAGTAAAAAATCCTAGTTTTGTAATTTTTTTTGGAAATTACGGGATTTTTGTAGACATCAAAAAATCTACTTATGTGTGAAATTTCATTTAAAAATATTCACTAACAAGAATTTTATTGCATAATTAAAAATGAAAAATATGCAAAAAATACCAAATCCATCCTTTCTCATTGTTTTTTGCAAAAAGTCTAACAAATTTTCGTATTGTAAAACTTTTTATACATATTTGAAAAGAAGACAAAATTTCCTAATATTTAATATTATTTCCATAAAAATCTTTGAAATCGGTTCAGATATAAGGAATCAGGAACGTTTTTAATAAATTTTATACCCGAGGTGTCCAACTTTGGGACCCTGTGGACTCGCCCCCTGTAGGTCTATATGATCCAAGCTCAAAACTTAAACTCGCCTATACCTCTACTATCACCATGTGAAATCATGGAAATCGGAGCAGCCGTTCCGAAGTTCCATAATTATTTCCATTTAATTTTTTTGTATCGCACACTGTGCAGCGGCGGGCACTGAGTCCACTAATAACTCCTGGTCCTCTCAATGGGAATATTTTTCCAAGCTGACTGCACTGGCGCCCACAATTCCTGCAAATTTCTCGGTTTCTTTTTTAAAAGAGAATCTATAACATCTCCCCAAAGATTTTCAATGTAGATCAGATATGTAGACTAAGTCGATTACTCCAAAACATCACTTTTATTTTAGGAAAACAAGTTTTTTCTTGACACTTTACTCGTTTTTGAGGAAAATTTTCCCCTAAAAACACCCATAAAGTGACCCTTTCAATGAAAAAAGTTAAATTTTTTAAACATGCTTTATACGGTTTGGGATTTTGGGGTATTTTCATGTAAAAAAGTGGGAGTTTTTTTAATTCTGTGATTTTTAGTTATAAATATTCAGGTATGTGATGGAAAACAAATCGATTTTAAAAAAATGTGTGATGTACTTATATTTTTGTTTTTGTTATTGCTATCAGTTATATTTAAATCACTTCCCAGCAAAAAAAGAGCATACCAATCCTTAGTAAAATCATTGATGTTACTGAACCTGAAGTAGTTCCATTTCTGGTGAAACATCAATGAATTTAATACGTGGTTGTCATAGGACGGAAGTGATCCAAAAAGCTGAATAGTATGCGCTTCTGAGGAACACTGAGGTATTAAGTGAAAGTATACCTTTTCATATTTCTTTTTTCATTAGTGAAACAATTTAATACAATTTAGCATACATACATATACAATATACAATACTTACATACAAATCATTAGATAAATGATATAATTTTTTAACATATTAGGACATATTTTAGAATATGAAATTCATAACTTAAAGCTACTTAGTATGTGATGAAAATGCTGTGATTTTAGAACAACTTCTGAAATATTTTGCTGGGTTTCTATTAGATTTATTACATAATTTTTTATATTTCTCTAAAATTAATTGTTATTTTTCACATGATGATGAATGTGATAATGAATGAAATAAAAAAAAAATAAAGATTCGGCTGTGCCGAATCTTTGATACCCTTCAATCTTACTGACAAATAATACAATTTTCGCCTTAACGTATGCTTTCATATTTTATAAATCTAATTTTTTTTCCAAACTACGAACATTTTTTTTTGTTTTCGTATGTTCTTAGAACAAATTTATGTTCCAAGTAGATTTTTAACCGAATTGATAGATTAAAACATTCAGACTAGGTAAAATTTTTGGATTATTTTCCGTTCCGAAGAACTTTTTTTGTACTTAATCTTTTTTAATTGATCTAAAGTTCTGCCATTTAATTGAAAATAAAATTATTTAACTACAATGATCGATTTTGGTACTTATCTTTTGTTGGGTACTTCAATTTTACCCATATTTTTTAAGTGCCAAATCTATAGATCCGATACAAATAGTTCTCGGAATTGAAGATCATCGATAATTATCATCTTTTGCAGTATTTTATTTTAAATATCGTTGTCGACATTTCAAAAAAGTCAAACTTCATAAAAATTTGTCCAAAAAAATTAAAAAATTTTAACAAAATTACTGCTGACCCTATTTTTTGTCCACACTGAAAAAGGACTATTTGAGCTTGAGGCGATGTACCGTTTTCGGGATAATGTTAAAGGATATTATTTTTGTATAGGTTTATAACCCAATAATTTCGCAATAACTTCTTATCAAAAGTTTTATTGTTTTGCATAAAATTTTGTTGAAAACTCAAAAAATTTAAAATAATTACACTTGACCCTTTTTTTGTCCGTAACTGTATCTACATACACATCTGCTCAAAATAATAGATACACCTAGTGGTATTATATTAAAGTGACGATAACTTTGGAAAATTCTTCAGAAATAAATCGATTTTTTTTTCTTTTAGTAAACAATTTGATCTGGCAATGATACTTTAATAAAAAATATGGCAAGTATGTGCATACAAATTAATTTACACATATGTTTTCGATTTTAATACCAAACATTTTTGCTCATAATAAATACAGTTAATTTATTTCTAATTTTTTTTTTTTATATTAAGTCGAATTTTATTGTACTTTTTAGATTAGTTTTACATAATAGAATAAGAAAAGTTTCATTTAGATTGAAAATATTATAAAGAAATAGTATTCTGACACAGAAATTGGAAGAAACAATCAGTGCATCAAATAGGAGTGAATAATGGTTCAAAACAGGAGAAAAATGGAAAATCGTTACTTGAATTTGCAAGTAGGGGTTTAGGAAAATATGTTATATATAAAATACTTCTGTATGATTGAAACTTGTAATAGACCTAAAATAACCCCAAAATCAGATAGAAGGATTAATTTATAGACAAAAATTACCCCTTCAATCCTCTGAAGTCTATTTCAGCTGAAATTTTTTATGGAATATGTCCAAAAAGAGTTTTGTGCAATATCCCAATATATCCCAGTACCCATATGCATTTATTGTATTTATCAATATGATAAATAGGACCATTTTAATTTAATTTAAATCATTCCCTCCCAAACCATTATATTTTCACCTCACTCTGAAACAGTCATATTTGTGAATTTAACGTGGAATTTTTTCCCTACAGGGTTTTTTTTTATATTTACTTTTTATTTATTTACTGAATCTGCCTTTATTAGGCCTCACAGTAAGTATTTAAATCTTAAAACTAAACTTAAAAATATCTACTCTCTGGGGAGAGCTATGTTGTAAACAGTCCTCTCATTAGCGGGGCGGTAGGTCGGCTCTACGAAGCCTTGAATATGTCTGCAGTTCAGCAAGGAGTCTAGCGAGTGGATTTGGATGAGTTTGAAGTTTCTGGATATATTTTTCACTGCATTTTTAAAATTCTTCTTTTACTAGTGGTATCTCTAAGTCCCTATGGATATTCTCATTTCTTATGTACCATGGTGCACCCGTCATAGTTCTAAGAATTTTCGATTGTGCCCTCTGTATAATATCAATGCTGGTATTACTGGCAGTACCCCATAATTGGATGCCATAAGTCCAAATTGGTTTTAATATGGTTTTATACAGGATGACTTTATTGTCAAGGTTTAGTCTTGATTGACTGTTTATTAACCAGTGAAGGCTAGAAGCTTTCAACTTCATATGAAGTCTCATGGTTTCTATATGTCGACGCCAAGTAAGTCGTCTATCCAAATGAATACCAAGGTAAGTGACATGATCTGACTGTGGTATATTTATACCATTAAGCGTGACTGGGGGACAATTACCTCTTCTTAAGCTGAACGTAACATGGTTACTTTTTAATTCATTTACCCTTATTCACCAGTTTGCTAACCATGCCTCCACACGTCGGAGGTAAATATCTAATTGACTAGATGCTATGTGTGGATTTTCATGAGAACTGATTATTGCGGTATCATCAGCAAATGTAGATATAGTCAGTACATCGCATGTAGGCAAGTCAGAAGTGTAAATTAAATAGAGTGTAGGTCCAAGAACACTTCCCTGTGGAACACCTGCTTTTGTATCATATTCTTCTGTTACAAAGTCATTAAACTTTACTCTAAATAAACGGTCAGATAGATAAGATTCTAGCAATTTGTGGGTACATGGGTGGTAGTAAACATTTGATTTTATATATTAAACCTTTGTGCCATACTTTGTCGAAAGCTTGCGCGACATCCAAGAAAATAGCAGAACAATATTTCTTTGATTCAAAAGATTTCATAATCTCTCCAGTTAGACGATTTACTTGTTCAATGGTTCCGTGTTTTTCACGAAAACCAAATTGGTGAACTGGGACGATGTTTCTATCGTTTAAGAATGGGATAATTTTCTTTTGAAATAAGTAGTATGTTTATGTATGTTCTGGCGCTTTTTTTGCTCCCTATGGGAGGAATTTTGAAGAGGAAATTATTGTTATGAAAACTTATTTTAGCATTTTATGAAATTGGAAACCAATGAATTTATTTGTGTATTTTTGTATTTTTTGTTTTTTGTATAATAATATGAATTAATATGGAGACAATTTTTTTGCGCTTTTAATTGTAATGAAATGGAAAAAATGTGTTTGGGTCGGTTCTCGACCACATTAGGCGTGTTCGCGTACTTGTTCAGTCAAAAAAGTATAAAGAGGAATTTTTTTATTAAATACAACAATATTTGTTTGTGTAAACGGCTAAATTCATTTTATGAAATTGGAAACCAATGAATTTATTTTTGTCAACATTTCTTGTTTTTTGTATAATAATATGTATGTAATTATGTTAAAGTACATACAAACGAATTAATATGGAGACATTTTTTTTACACTTTTAATTGTGATGAAATGGATAAATAGTGTTTGGTTTATTCATATGGTTATTTTTGTTTTTGTAAAGTGTAAAATTTAACTTGAGAATTGTTTTTGTTTTTGTTTTTTTTCATATGCATAAAATGACCTTTTAAAAGGTTTTTGACTTTGATGAAAAATATGTTTGATTTTGTTGGGTAAGGTCACGCATAATTTGTTCTTAATGTTATATTAGAGGAAAGTGTTATAGACATTGGGGTTTGAAAGAATTAATTGTTTAATTAACTTTTTGAAAGCAAATGTTCGCTGGAATATTTTTATACTTTTGTGAAGTTGAAAACCAACATCTTTACAAATATTTTAAAAAGAAGTACAAAAATCGAATGTTTGAATTGATGTTACATTTCATTGCCTAGTTTAAGGCGTTTATATGTATAAAAAATATGGGGAAAATTAATAATTCTCATAATTTTTAATGATTTCAACCAAACTTTTTAATTCATATTACATTTAATTGCCTAGTTTAAGGCGTTTATATGTATAAGAAATGTAGGAAAAATTGATAATTCTATTCTTTAAGAATATATCATAAATTGCATGATTTTTTTACATTTGATGACAGATATATAAAGTGGGGACAAGTGTGCTTTTTATTAAATTCTACAATATTTTTGTAACACGGCCAAATGCATTTTATGAAATTGGAAATTGTATAATAAATAATATGTATGTAATTATGTTAAAGTACATTCAAATAAAATAGTAGGGGGTAATTTTTGTGTTTTTAATTGTGATGAAATTAAAAAGTGATGACTTGGATATAAAAATAAACTTGAGATTTTTTTTTTCTTTTTTAATATGCATAAAATAACCTTGTAAAAGGTTTTTGACTTTGATGAAAAATATGTTTTATTTTGTTGTAAAATGTTTTTGACTTTGATGAAAATATATGTTTGATTTAGTTAGGAAAGGTTATGTTCTAATGTTATATTTGGAAATTATTGTAAAATTTATGTTAAGACAATTATGAAATTTATGTTAAGAGAATTGTGAAATTCATGTTAAGACATTTATGAAATTTATGTTAACAGAATTGTGAAATTTATGTTAATATGATGAATAGAATTCGATTTAATAAGAAAAAAAATTTGTTTGTTTTTTTTTTTTCTTAATGTGAATACACATTTTTTAGCGTTTTTTTCGGTAACAATTCTGCTAAATATGTGCCCACTTGTATATATATATATATAAATATGTATACGACCCGTATGTAACTCGATAACTTTCACATTTCATGAGCTCCTTACCTGCTTAAATGTTGAAAAGGTCAAAGAGTATGGTATTATCCACCCATAATTTGTCATGGCTTAATGCGGAATATTCGAAGTGCTTTCAAATTATGGATGAAACATTTAAATTTTTCTGGATAAATTTAGATTTTTTTAATACACTTATATAAAAATGTTTGACGTATCTTCAAATTTCCTTCACTCCTTTAAAAGTTTTAAAAATATACTAAATTATTATACCCACAGTAGATCTTTACTATATTATTTAGTATTGATGTATACAAACATACAAATTTTGATACTTGGAATGGCTCTAAAGGGCAAGAATCTTTCGAAATACAGTCGAACATGGTTATAACGAACTCGAAGGGACCGACAAATTTAGTTCGTTATAAACGTTCGTTTTTGTTTTAAATATCAATGATTTTAATATACATATTAGGAATAATATTTTTTTGCATTCATCAGTCATTGTCCACGAGGAAAATGAGATTAATTATGTTTATTTATACTCATTCAACATTTTCTTTTATTACAGAGGTTTTGATATTAGCATGTTTTGAGATTTTTACTCGTTGAGGAATAACGATTTTCTAATATTTAAATTTATCCTCCTTTTATAATTTGAGTTTTATTTTTAGCTAGTTTCGTTATTATGTATTCGTTATGATAACAACTATAAAAGTAAATATCCTTTATTTGTTCGATAATTTAAGTTGAAATTAACGAAAATTATTTAGATTTGTCAAATAATTTAAATTGAAATTAAAAAAAGTTAGTTTTACATTTATAAAAAAATTAGAAATGTGCAATTTTATTCATCTAAAATTGGTATTTGTGGGAGTTCGTTATAAAAGTAGTATTTTGTATGAAATATTCCTCTTGGGGCCATAAAAATGTGTTCGTTATAAAAAAAGTTCGCTATAACCGTGTTCGTTATAAACGAAGTAATTTGTATGGAAATTTTGTGTAAAATCAATGGGACCGAAGAAAAGTGTTCGCTATAGCCATAGTTCGTTATAACCGGTGTTCGTTATAACCGTGTTCGACTGTATTAAAAAACCGAATAGTAGTGGTTTTTATATAGTGGCAAATACTTCCAAAAATAAATTATATATATCGTCCAAAAAAGTAAATCAACCATACAAAACTGATAGAAAGACACATAGCCAGAGTTTAACGTGTACTTCTAAACACCCAGACAGCTTCAAGGGTATTTTTATAGTATATTTTCATGTTTTTGAAAGAAATTTGGTAGGAATTTCGAAGGTATGTTAAAAATGTATGTAAAATTATACACAAAAATGCAAAATCCATAAATAATTAAATGTTTCATTCATAATTTGAATACGCTGCAGATATTCCACATTTTGCCATATGGTGTTATGAGTGAATAACACCATATTCTTGACCTTTTCAACATTTTATCAGGTAAGGAGTTCATGAAATCTGAAAATAATTGGGATTCTTTAAATTGCCGACATTTTTCCCATAATTATTCGCCTTTTAACTCCCCAAGACTCTCAGATATTATTAAAATTGCCGTAAAGTATCAAAAACCCCAATTTCTACAAATAAAAGTATGTCAAACATTTAAAAATCTCTCAATATTTAATAAAAATTTAATAATATGAAATGTTTTCTTTTAATTAATTTTAATTTGGACCCATAATATTATTTTACACAATAGTTATATCTGATTAAAACAATGTCTCTCATACCTCGTATAAATACTTTTGCGATGCACAGTGGTCCCAAAAGAAAATTTTTTGGAAATACTTCTGTAACTTTAGAACTGCTGGATGTATTTGAATGAAATTTCACATGGACAATCCTGAGGTGTAAGCCAATTTATTTGGAGGTGGACAGCTTCTTGGGAGGTGGACCTCCAGAGTTGGTCACCTCTGGTATGAAAATTTTTTAAAAAATCGCCGAAATTTCATTTATGATTTGATTGAAAAAAAAAAAAAAAATGTTGCACATAGATAGACCTTATTTTTGGACATGTTTTTTTTTTTTTTTTTTTTTTTTTTTTTCAGAGTTTAAAATTACTACTAAAATATTCAAAAAGTTGCATCATTTTTCATACTTTTTGAAAGCAAATCATAAAAATATTTCATCAACAAAAGTTTTTATTATAAAAATACTAAAAGTATACCACAATCAACGAGCGCCATATACAGTAGCGATCATTAAAAATGCAACGCTATGTGATATGATCTTTGTACTCATATATAATGTAATAGTACTAATGTGATTTTATTATTTGTGGTAATAGATATCTGTTGCATATAATTTTGTTGAATATTTTTGTGCGTAACGAAAATTATTGAACGTTTAGTAAAAGCAATTGAAAATGTGAGCGAGCAAAAAAAATGCAACTCTAAACAAATAAACATGATTTTTAAAATTTTGATTGGAAATGGTTGGAAACTATGGTGTTGTTAAAAAATATGATTTTCTATCGTTGCATACTGTCTAAGAGACATGAAATATACAAATAATATAAATATTAGCAATAAATTGCAATTTGATTAAATTTTGATATTTTTCTGAACTGTTTTGGACATTTTTAAGAAATATACGTATTTTGAACTTTTCATATGTTGAAAAATTAAAAAAAAATTTTTTTATTATGTCTAAACATTTTATTAGTCTTTTAATTTTTTATTTTGTGTTTATATTCTTCTAAAATTAAATGACCTGATTATTTAAGTTTTTTGTTGTTGTTTCTATTTATTTTACAATTCATTAAACATGTAGTGACCAAAATGAGAAGGTTAAATTAATTAGAGGTTTATGGATTTATATATAATAATCGATTTTATAAAAGGCAACATAAAACATTTGATTGAAAATGGTCTTAGAACAACTAAATATTAAATACGTTTAAGGCTTTTTCTTAAATTAATGTAAAATGTTTAATACTTTCAAACAATTAACTCCTTTTTAAGATATGTAAGGGATTATAAGAAAAATTGTTCTAGCTGTATGGAACATTGCATAGTGGGGCAGAATCGAAAGTTTTTGGAAATAAATCTGTAACTTCTGATCGGCTGGTTGGATTTGCGTAAGCAGAGCAGTGTACAATGTTATGTTTGGAAGGGGGCCCAACAGACCCCTCAGGGGCGGAGCTAAAGGGGCTCAAAGTAGGGTACTACTGACATAAAAGTTTTAATCGCTTGCCAAATTTATTGTAGGCCCAACAAAGACCTACCTAAACATGTCCTATTTATTTCTTATAGTTTTTGAGTTATTTGCGTTTGAACTTTTAAGTACCTTAATTTTGCATGTTCTTGGTCCATTTTTTTTTTTTTTTTTTCATATATATCCCAGTATTTCTAACCGATTTTATTGAGTTTTTTTTTAACTAGTTTAAGAACAAAATTATCTATTGAATAAACAAGTCGATATCTTACCGAGTACAAAAATTAACGATTTAGAATTTGAAAATTGCAAAAATTACTATTTTTTATGTTTTTTTGGCCTTAAATAAAATTTTTTTTTAAAAACATATAATAATTTTATACTTTTCTGAAAGGTATCTTCACAGAGAAGACTGTCAAGGTACACACCGTCCCGAATTTGACCCATTTTATATGAAAGTTTTGACTTTAGTCTGTCTATATTTTCTAAAATCCCAAAGTACGAATCGGCAAACGGAATGCAGTTTAAGAATCTATAATATGTTGTTAAACGTTTTTAATCAAAATCTACGGGAAAATGTGGATTTTATAGACGAAAATTTGAAAAAACCTATTTTAGGGATTTTTGGCCTTTTTTGGGAATTGTGAGATTCCTTTTACAAAAATCTTAAAAGTTTTTTCACTTTCTCATTTTGTACGATAAAGTTTACATTCAACGAAAATTTCGTTACGATATCTTTACTAACAGAGATTTTATTACAGGTAAACTATTTATAGTTTCTCAAAAAAAAAATTTTTTTTACAAACATTTTACTCTAATTTCAAAAATCAGAAAAAGTATAAACTTGATTTTTTTCATCTAAATTACATTGCTTTGCTGACATAAGGACTACGAACGAAAAAGTATATATATATATATATATATATATATATATATATATATATATATATATATATATATATATATATATATATATATATATGTCCTTATAGAAAGTAATCTGTTGGAGGAGAACACTTTTGGTCACTGTACCATCACTAGTAATAAGTGTCGTCACTGATTGTTTTGTTAATTCACATGTCTGTTTACTTGTTAATCCCTATACCCTTAGTGTAGTTGTTGTAATTATTGCATTGCTATTGAAGCTTGCATATCAATATTAGTTGTTAGTGTAAATTTTTACTTGTTATTCTTTCTGTCGTTGTCCACACATGCATTTTTTATTTATTTTAAATATAAGTAAGCTAATGCATGTACCTATAATATTTTGATAATATTCCCTGCGGGAAATTTGTGACAATTGCAGTAATGGTCCGGTTTCTCTGTACCAGTTGAGTACCAATCGACACCTAACTCGTCACCGAAGTTCCAATTGAGAACCAGTTGACACAAACACACTCACTATTTAACAGTTGAGAGTTAATTTATAACATGCTCGTTAAATGTGAAATTAGCAACTCGCGCGCAATAACAATCAGTGGCTGAGTGGTAAGCGTTGAAGACTATAAAACATAACATACAGTAGCGAGCATTAAAAATGCAACGCTATGTGATATGATCTTTGTTCGCATATATTTTGCTTATAGCAAGTCCTAATGTAACAGTACTAATGTGATTTTATTATTTGTGGTAATAGATACCTGTTGCATATAATTTTGTTGAATATTTTTGTGCGTAACGAAAATTATTGAACGTTTAGTAAAAGCAGTTGAAAATGTGAGCGAGCAAAAAAATGCAACTCTAAACAAAAAAAATGATTTTTAAAATTTTGATAAAAATTTTGATTGAAAAACATGATTTTCTGTCGTTGCATATTGTCTAAGATACATGAAATCTACAAATAATATAAATATTTGCAGTAAATTTCAATTTTATTAAATTTTGATATTTTTCTGAACTATTTTGGACATTTTTCAATAGAGATTGATATTTTTGGAATTATTATTTATTTTGTTAGTTGTTTTAAAACCAACAAACATTTTCTATAAATAAGCGATCAAATATTTATGATAGTTTAGCTTAACTTCATAATTTATAATTGAGTATGACCTTTCGACCGAAATAACGCAACCACTTTCGATCGTTATTGAGATGGAATCAACAGCTTAAAATATATTTTTCGCAATGATATGACATTATCGAATGCCCGGTATAGCTATAATGTTCAAATATCCCTTGATTTTGGTCCTGGAACAAATTCTAACACAAAGAAAAACAGTTAAGAAATATACCTACTTTGAACTCTTTATGTTGAAAAATTAAAAGTACATAATTCGTGATGATTGGACTATTGTACTTGTTTACTAAACATCTGCATCAAATCATTTGCTTTTCAATTCACAGTAATGTTTTTTAATACATGCTCTCACATTACTGCTAAAATAAAAAACAAAACAATACAAAACAAACCACGCAAAAAAATATTATTTGAATTGAGTTGAATTGAAATGATGAAACAAAAACAAATCATGTTATGTTCTCTTTGAGAAATTGTTTGTCATAAGAAATTTTTTTCAAAAACAGTAATGTTTAATAAAAAACATAAAATCAAAACTGTGAATTACTGTCATTCCCTTACTTTAATATGAAAAAATGCATGGAAAGTAACAATTATTTATTTCTAAATAAAAAATAGATATGATTACGTTTGCTGTAAATTTTTTTGCTAAGATAATTTAATTATTTTTTATTTCAATTATAATTAATTATATCTTAAATGAAATAAAATTTTTTATTTTATTTATGATATTTTTATTTACTTTTAATTACAAATCTATACTATTTAAATTTTTTTCATTTAATATTTCCTTCACTTAAAATTTTGTAAACAAAAAACAAACAAATGACAGTATTGCATTTTATATTTAATTCAATTCAATTCAGTTGCAAATGATTTGTTGCTAAATTGTTTTTATGACTCCCTGCACAAATGATTTTGTTTGTTTTTGTTTTGGTTTCATTGTCTTTTCCATCCGTACGCACACACAGCGAATTGATTTTATGTTTAAAAAACAATAACAGTCAACAATTGAAAAGAAAGGGAATCATTAAAAATGAGTTACAAATGAATTGATGCAGATGTTTATTGTTTACTATTGGAAATTAATAGTAAGTATGTCTACCTAAACCGTCTAAAATTGAAATATATGGGTTTAGAGTCAAATTAATTCAAGTTATCGTAATAGGCTCTTATATCCATTATACAGTACTCGTAAAAATAATAAAGGACCTGCCTCTTAAAGTAAAGGTGGTAGATTTATATAAGTAAATAATATGTGTTATGTTAGAAGGATATCCAGTTTCCATATTTACATCATTAAATCAACGATTGCTGGCAATAGTAGCTTTGAATGGCCAAATGTGGTCATTCAGATAATATAAAATATCTACTGTTAAATGACTTGTATCAATTGTTGCAGGCATGATCGTTTCAATATTGTTTCTTTAAGATAATTTTTAAGAATCTTCATATTAGAAGTACATATTAATATTATTTCACTGCCATTATCAGAATGTTATTCAAAAATATTCGAAAATTCTTAAAAAGTATGAAGAAAATAGTGTTTTTTTTTTTTTTTTTTTTTAAATTATTAATATCCTTTGTAGTTAAAATTACCTTAAATTTATATGTTGTATTGGTAGTAAGTAGTGGTAATACTACAAGATCATAGTTTTCAGCATTTTTCAATAATTATTTTTATCAAAATTTAAAAAAATCCGGTAATTTTTTAGGAGTTGCATTTTTTACAACTTGAAAAAAAAAAAAAAAAAATAATTAACTGTTCGTATGCGTAACAATTTCGAACAAAATGACATACAATAGTTGGCTAAGACCGCAAAGAATAAAATCACAACAGAATTGGCTAATTTAATGACGTTCTAGACCTAATCAATACGATCAAAAATCATATAGCCTAGCGTTGCATTTTTTATGCTCGCTACTCTATTTTTCTTCTCAAAATATATGTTGAACAAAAATTATACAAAACAAAAAATATGCAACATGACCAGTACGAACTGCGTAAAATATTTTAGCTTGTACATTTTACTGCGAAGTAAATGTGTACGAATAAACGAAGACTTGCTTGTGCGTGGACATCTTTAGTAATGTATAAACAGAAATAAAATGAAGTAAAGTTTAAAACAGAAATAAACAAAAATGTTTGTTTTTTTTTTTTTTTATTGTTTGTAGTTTTTAGTTATTTATTGAATAAAATATTAAATGTTAAATCATTGTTAATATATATGTAGGATTACATTAATGTGGAGAAGGAGCTATAAAAGTATATAAAGACTAGTCAAATTAATTATGGGATTTTTAATAAATAAATATATGGGTATTGTGACATAGAAATAGAATAACGATGATTATAATAATCTTAAAAATTAAAATAGGAGCTCAACAAATTGTTAAGTAGAAAAAAATTGTTTTATACAAATTAACAAATGTATTTTTGCATGTATTGTTTGCAAAAACAGCATAGGATAACAACATACAATTAAAATCAAAGTGATCGATTTAAGGTATATAACGTGAGTGGAAAAAATAAGGAAATAGGAAAATTATATTGCAAAATTTGGGATGATAAATTAACCAACAAAATCATGTGTATGTTTAGTATGGAAAACAAAGAGGAAACAAATAAATAACCACATTACAGTACGAATTGTGTTGAGAATAACAAAAATACTTTTTTTTTTTTTTTTTTTTTTTTTTTTTATTAAAATGTAATATGTTCTTGCATGTATCATCGAATTTGTAGAGCTGTGTGCAAAATAATTGTAGAATTACGAAATACTCCTGAATTGTTGTTTCATATTTCCTAGTCTAGGAATTTATAGGTAATTTGTTTATATAAAAGTCCTGATTATAAACAGTAATTTCTACGCAGTTTGGAAAAATAAACTTTAGTAAAGCCTTTTTGCTTTCTGGTTACCTCTAATTTAATAATAAAATTCTTTCAGAAGGTAAAACCTAGCGATTTATGAAAAATGTATTTGTTGCAAACTGCAAAAATATAAACAGGAAGTCGCAAGTAAAAAATTCTTCCAAGAGTCTCGCATACCAAGTGGGATTTGCAAAAATAAAACAAAATGGAAAATTTATAGAAAAAGTGAAAAAATTACCTAATATTTACGAATAATTACCATCAACCAATCAATATCTATTATGGCACTTTCAAGTATGACAATTATATCCTTATATATAATAAAATTCTGTACAAAATCGGCCACATTCAATGTGAAAATATATATTTTTTTATATTATTTACGATTTTGCTTTGGGTCATTTTGCTGGCAGTCTCCGAAATACTTAAAAAAATATTTATGTGAATAACATTTGAATATCTTTCTTCTCCCTAAATAAAGTTAAAAATTTGAAGCTATTAGGACCTTATGGCATAATAATGATTAAAGTATTCAAGTAGAAAACTTAAAAAAAAATTTTAGAAAAATTTGGATTCGATTAGTTTTCTAGGACGAATAGTCCTTGTAAGCATTTTTGAAATTTGTTTTTGCTAGAATTTCAAGGACGATGTTTTTTAAGTAAGTATAATTATTAACAACGTATTTCCGCCCTCCAGTAAAAAACTAAAAATCTGGCTCCATTGGGATTAGGGTACCAGATGGACTTCAATGAACTTGATTGTCAAGATAATTTGAAACTTATCAAGTTACAAGTTCAAATGAAATTTGTCAAGTTGAAAACAATTTGTAGTTGTGAAGATTTTTTTTGATAGCAATAATTCCGAAGCATGTATTTATATTTTAGATTAATTATACCCTAAAAGTTAAATGTGCACTGAATTATACAGCATAATGGTTGAATTTTAAATAATCTTGAATTCATACCTATATGAGATATACGAATCATTTTAATTTAAAAAAATCTACAGAACACTGATTACTATATCGTCACCGAAAATGCAAAACAACGTAACATCAAAATTTTCAAATTTGTGTTTTTGATGAAATATAGTTTATTATTTCAAAATATGTATGATCACAAATTTTCAGACTTGTAGCTCAAAAAATGACGATTATATTAACGAAAGCAATAAATTCCTTAAGTCAAACTAACGTAACATCACATTTGTTAAAAAAAAATTTTTTTCTTTTTTTTACGAATTTAGATTGCAAATGATTACAAATATAATGGCTATTAAAATTTTGAAGTAAAAGTTATCAGAAATAGTTTTAATTACAATTTTTCTAAAATTTGTATTGATGTTACGTTGTTTTGGCTTCCGAAAATTGAAATCTTGAAAAATTTAAATCACATAACTTAAAAAATATTTGATAAAAATAAAAAAGGTTCATCATAAATATATATGGCAGTAGTTAAGGATGTACTAACCCAAAAAACTTATTTGTAGGACAATTCGTTTAGATTTTAGAAAGTTTTTTGTGCCTCCTGTAAAGTTATGAAAAGTGATGTTACGTTGTTTTACATTTTCGGTGAAGATATGTTATACATCGATCACGGTTTCCTCTAGGCTTGTTTAGAAACTTCAAAAACACATCCGCTTATAGCAATTGTTTAATGCCGTGAGTAAATATTCCAGAGCAATCCTATTGGATAATGAAATATTTGTATCAAGTTAACAATTGCAAAAAATTTAATACAGCATTTCTTAACATTTTTCAATGCCACAACGGATATGCAATGTAAGTTCTTATTTTCGAAAATATTTTAAAACACTATCCCTATTGCTCAGAAATTTTTATATATGCACTTTCATATAGAATTCATATATAAAATAAAATATTATTGGTGAATGTCAATTGTCAAGTTTTTGCTTTAGAAATCAAGTTTATTTTTCTGGAATGTAAAGTTAGATCACAATTCGAATCTGGCAACCCTATTTAGAATTTTAAGAAGGCATAGCTTTATAAGTGAACTTAATTTTAATTTTCCACCAAGTGTTGAAGCTTCACAAAACTCCAGACAGTTTAATTTTTATTTTTTTAATAAATTAGAGTTGAAAATTAAAAAAAAAAAAAAAATAAATATTTAATTATTTATTTTCTAATATATTTGTTAATTGGTGGTTTTCTTCTGTGAAATAATTTGTCCATTAATTTTTCGCAAAACCCAATTTTACAATATAGTAATTGATTTATTTTAATTAATAATTCAGACTTAAATTATAATATATATTTACTAGATTATGTTTTTATTATTTTAATTTTTTACTTTAATTCCATGTATAAACCAGTAAGCAAGCGGTTTAAGTTAAATAGCGATAATTTTTGAAGATATGTAGAAAAGAACAAACATATTATTTCATAATTATTGTTCATATTTAGGACTTTTATATAAACAAATTATTTATAAATTCCTACACAGAAAAAAGTTTGTACATAAATAAAAAAATTTAGTTTCATTGATTTTAGTTCCACAGAAAAAAATAATACATATATTCAAAAATTTTGTTCATATATACAGTCAACTCGCGAAAACGTGAACACTCGAAAGGGTGAACGTCTCAGAAACGTGAACATTTTTTTTTTTACACATACTATTCTAAAACGTAAACACAATTCGAAAGCTCTAAAACATGAACACTTTTTTTAGATTTTCGTTACTTTTTAAACCTGTAATTTTAATTTGGGAGATCCCCAAATAAAGTGTTTACTTGTTTGATGATGTTACAACGGTATTTTTTCTTATTGTATGTGTATGTACTTAATCACCTGTTAGTTGTTCTTTGACATTGCTACGTAAATGTTGAATTCGTGAAAGTGAAAAATGTCATTAAAAAAGCCGAAAGTGTTATCTTTAAAAGATAAAGTGTATATTCTTGAATTATTGCAAAAGGGTTACAGTGTCAGTTTGGCAAGAAAATATGGTCTTGCTGAGTCAAGCGTTTGTTCCATTAAAAAGAAAAATCGGGAATTAACAAATCGTGTAAATAATACTCTTTATGGTACCGGGAAACGTAAAACATTACGTGCTTCTGAACTTCCGAAAATGGAAAAACCCCTTTATAAATGGTTCCTTAGACAGCGAAACAAAAAATTGCCAGTAAGCGTACTGATGCTAAAAGCAAAAGCTTTGGAAATTCACCAACAAATCAAAGAAAGTGATCGTGGTTTTAATGCCAGCGATGGATGGCTCCAAAAATTTAAGCCGCGGTTTGGTGTTCGCCTTTTGAAAATTTCCGGAGAAAAGCTTTCTGCTCAACCACAACTTGTTGACCCGTTTAAAGAAAAATTAAGAGCAAAAATGGAAGAACTCTCTCTATGTGAAGACAAATTTATAATGCTGACGAGTCCGGTTTGTACTGGAAGATAAAACATACGTATCATCATTGGAGAAAAGTGCTCCAGGCGCAAAGATGGAGAAACAGCGATTAACTTTCATGAGCTGTTCGAATGCGAAGGGAACACACAAACTTAAACTACTGGTAATTGGAAAATCTAAGAATCCTCGATGCTTAAAAAATTGTTCATGTCCAGTGAATTATAAATTCTCTAAGTCAGCATGGATGACAAGTACTATTTTTTACGATTGGTTTCATCAATGCTTTGTTAAGGAGGTACATATAATTTTAAAAAAATTATGAACTGATAATTTAAAAACAAATTTTGCTTTAGGTTACTGAGTTCTTGACCAAAAAGAAGCTACCCGTAAAAGCCCTTCTATTAATTGACAATGCCCCTTCACATCCCCCTGAATCGCAATTAATTTCAGAAAACGGATCCATTTGTGTAATGTTTTTGCCACCCAATGTCACGGCATTAATTCAGCCAATGGACCAAAATATATTTAAAATTACAAAATTATATTACAGAAACAGCCTTTTGACATTAATCGCTGGAAAACAAATATATCTGTTAGATACTATTAAGATGTTATCTTTAAAAGATGCAATTAATCTTTTAAACTCAGCATGGAGTCGAATTTCACAAGAAATTTTAAACAAAGGCTGGAAAGACATTTTAAATTTAGTTTCAGACCAAGATGACCCCGATGAAAATATTCCTTTAAGTGTCCTAAGAGAGAGAATTTCACCGCCAGAAATAAGGCAGCTAGAAGAAACTGCTATTAGACTTCTTCAGGCGCTAAATCCTCAGGTTTGTGTTTTTATAGGTTTCCGTATTTTTTAAGAATTTAAATTAACCAAATTCATTTTATTATTGTAGATTGAAGCGAACCTTTCCATTATTGAAGACTGAAACAACAATCCTGAAGAAAACTGCACAGAGGTAGATCATGTGGAAATTCCAGAAGATACCGACGATGACGATTCTATCATACAGCTACTCACACTCAAAATGGGACATCTCATAAAAATACTAAGAATTAATATTTCATGTTCATTATTTTATATGGATATTAAAAAAACGAGATAACTTTGTTCTGTTTTATTTAATTAATATAATACTTTCCTAAAATTGGAATCTCTGGGGTTTTTGCAGGGTATATAGGATTTTTTTTAACATTTTTTTTTATTTGTCTGGCAACACAATGCTCGCATTCAAAGTGGGACAGGTTCATTTTTTGCAATTACCGTTACATGAAAATGAGATGGTCGTTAAAAACGAGACACTGGTGTTAAGAAATCTTAAAGAAAAAGCTTTGTTGAAGATGTCCGAACAAAAAGCTTACCAAAAAAGATGACCGATTTTTTCATATAAAATTTGATTTACCTCTTTGTTAAAAAAAATGTTCCTATTAATTTTATGTGTATTTTTTGCCATATTTATCATAATTTTTTTTGCTTATCATATGCAAAGTGAACTGAATATATGTATTGCATATATATATATATATATATATATATATATATATATATATATATATATATATATATATTTTGGGTATATATATATATATATATATATATATTTTGGGTATATATATATATATATATATATATATTTTGGGTATATATATATATATATATATATATATATATATATTTTGGGTATATATATATATATATATATATATATATATATATATATTTTGGGTATATATATATATATATATATATATATATATATATATATATATATATATATATATATATATATATATATATATATATATATATTTTGGGTATATATATATATATATATATATATATATATATATATATATATATATATATATATATATATATATATATATATATATATATATATATATATATATATATATATATATATATATATTTTGGGTATATATATATATATATATATATATATATATATATATATATTTTGGGTATATATATATATATATATATATATATATATATATATATATATATATATATATATATATATATATATATATATATATATATATATTGTTATTAAAAATTAATAAATTATTTGTTTTGTGAAACTTCTTTAATATTTTTTATTAAAATATCATTTCTAATGCTGAATAGGGGTGTTATTTTTTTCCAAATTTTAGCATTCGATAACATGAATAAACTCTAAAACGTGAACTGCCATGGTAAAAATTAGTTCACGTTATCGCGAATTCACTGTATTAAGAATCGAACATGACTTTTTTTCCCAAACTTTTTTCATAAAAAATAAAATTTGGTTCATAAATATAATTAAATTGTTCTTTATGAAAATTTTAATAATTTTGCTTAAATTTTCATTTATTTGTATAAGATTCTAATGCACATGCTAGATAAAAATGGTTATAATAGAAAATATTCGTAAAAATGGCAATTTTCAAGAAAACGTTGATAAAAAATAATGTTTAGCAATTTGCATACATTTGATACCATTATGCAGCACATATGTACATAATTTTATTATTTCATTAACAGCGCTTCTATTTTGTTGAATGATCCCAATATGCACCTAAAATTTAAATAAAAAATAACAATTTTCCAAAGAAAAATTCAAACATTTCTTTCTAAATGAAAATATTAAATAAAATTTAAACAATTTGTTTAAGTCTTCTTAACTTTTGATTAATATAGAAAAAAGTTTTAATATTTAAGAAATTATTCTTAAATATTATGAACTAAAATCAATGAAACTAAAATTTTAAAAAAATTGTGATGTTTTGTGATTTTTTTCAAAAAGGTGGTATTTTTTATTTTCCTCTGGATCATAAATTTTTTTCATGTTTCTAAAAGAACACTTAACATAATGCATACCAAAAAAATCCGAAGGCAGTTGGGGTAACAGTCTTTCCGCTAGCCCTATCAGAATTTCGTTAATTTTAGTTTTTGTTTTTTTAGTTTTTTGTGGAGCTCAAAAATGTCAAAGCTGAAATTAAAAAAATAATACCTTGAATACTTACCTATATATGTTAGCTAAACACACAAAAAATATTTAATAAGCCACGCCTCTTATAACGACTGAAAAAAGTCAGTTTTTGAAGCAAGTTTTCCCCGAACTGGAATTTTGGGTATTTCGAAGTAAGAAAATGAGAATCTATTCATTTTGTTCTTTTAATGACAATTTTTTTTTATATTATACTAAAATTTCACAATGATAGCTTAATTAATGTAGATTTTATTTAAGCTTAAATATTATTATTATTTTATTTTTATTTATTTATTTATTTTTTTTTTTTTTTTGAAAAATAACACTAAATATAAAAGTTTTTCATTTTTTGATAAATTCAATGAAAAAATTTTGTTCGAATACTTTATTATTTATATATTATTATTTTCTAAGTAATAATATTTCCAACGATACCAACTGCTTGTATAAATACTTTACACAATCGTTTGAAAACTAACTGAAACTCTACCCCCTTCGGAAAAATTTGCACATTTTCCTTAAATTTCTATGGTAAATGTGTGCTGCAGCATTTTAAGTTTTGAGCTTGGACTATATAGACATACAGGGGGCGAGTCCACATTATCCCAAATTTGGACGGGTATAAAATTTTTTAAAACGATCCTGATTCCTTATATCTGAATATTTTTATAACTCAAAAAGACAAAAAAAATTTTTACACATTTTTGTTATTTGTTGTTAATAAAATAAAAAATATTTCAAAAAAAAAAAAAATCTAGTGAAATTTGGACCGAAAAAACTACCAAGATAAGTCCAAAAATAAAAATTTTAATCTTTGAAGCCTAATATCTCTTAAACTAAAAGAGATAACCTACACATACGATGTTTTTTGTAGATCTCGTTATGCCTATAACGTCCAAACTCAAAACTTAAACTTGCCTACACCTCTACTAACGCTGCACAGTGGGGTCAAACGCAAATTTTTTGGTAATAAATCTGAATCTCCTAAACTACTGGTCGGATTAAATTGAAATGTATGGAAGAGTTGTAGAGGAGGACCTAAGCTTTCAGAAAAATCATCATGTAGTCACCCTGTGATAACACGAGATAAGCTACAGGGTGTCAAAGTTGACTACCTCGAGTATGTAAAAGTTAAAAAAAATCGTAACTTGTCCGATTTTAAAGATTTTTATATTTCTGGAAAGTGCTTGGCAAGATAAAGAAAAAATAAGCTTACTCATCTAAGTTACCTCTTACAGTTAAAAATATATTTGCACTTGAATTTTGAATTTTTGATTTTTTGGCTCGACTTTCTTTCGTTTTTCGGGAATAAGTCCGGAGATATATGAGGTATTTTTTTTTTTAAATATTCTGTAATTTGCTACATATTTCAAAATAATATGCTGAAAGAATTTTTGGATTATCTCAATTCGTCTAGACGTGAAAAATATTAAAAGTCAGCACTCTGAAATTGGCATGAAAAATGGCTATTTTTTTACAAAAATATAGTACAATTCATTCACTTTTTTATCAAAGTTCCGTAAATAAAAAAATTTGTTCCTTATTAATTTCAAAAGATAAGGCTTCATAAATGGTTAATAAAGAAATTTTGAATTGATTTAAGTTTGCACCCTACATCCAGCATTGGCCGAAAATTGTCAATTTTAAAAAATAGTTTCATTTTTATCGATTAATAAAAAAAAATGTCACGCGAGCTTTTTTAAATTTGGTACCCATATTTTTTATAGAAATAGATTTAGAATGATTTAACACTAAACTGCTTCCCGCCCGGCCAAAAACGAATGAAGGAGTGGAGATTTTATGTTAAAAGTCAATTTTTTTAACGACTATTTTTAAAAGCATATTAGCATAATATTTTTAATATTATTTCTTATGTAATGTATAAAACACAAATCAAGCTTTCATTCCTAAAAAAATCAATAAAATAGCTCCAATAACCTATTTTTGGTAATTTTTCAAAATTTTTTTTTTTTTTTTTAAATAGCTGAAAATCCAAAAAAATTTAATTTTTTTAATACAACTCCACTAATTTTGCAAATACTTTAAAAATGTTAAAAGAATATAAAAATAGACTTATTTACCAATTCAACGATATATAACATGTTGATATAGGTCATTTAATAATAGTAATATAATGGCCTCAAAACTACCAAGTCACGTCAAAAGTTGCAAAATTCACTATTTTGTTCCAGATTTCCATATGTGTGTATACGTAACATTTTAGTTTTCTAATGTATTATGTAGGTATATATTTGTTATTATAAAGTAGTAAATTCTTTATTTGAGTAATGTTTATTTAATATGTTCTACATATTTACATACTTATTATACATATATCCCGTATATTTATTTTATTAAGAATATATTATCGAAGATATTAAAAATTTTCTTGAAAATAATCAGAAACATCAAACGTTAGCAAATTTTTAACTTCCTTAGATTCGGAATCCTCTTTTTCTATTTCAAGAGTGATTTTTGGTAGCCATCGTGTTCTTATAGAATATATAACTGGATCTGTTGATATTAATAAATATTCCATTAAGTCCATATTTTGCGCTATTCTCGAACATTTTCGGGTATTGAAGAGTCGGAAATGTTTAACATCTTTATTTCGGGCTTCCTGTTCTTCCTCTGTTAGCTCTCCCAATGGCAAAATACTATTTTCTATTATTTCTTTACCATGAGCCAATACTTTGTGAATTGTTGGAGTCATTGATTTCCAGGGGTATGTAATGTTAAGTAGTTCTTTAGTTTCGTAAGCAAAAATTTTAAATTTGTCCGCATTAATTTGTTTTTTGCTATTATTGGCTGCCAATATAATCTTAAAACGCTTCAAAATATTTAAGTCAATACCTGTGATTGAAGATGTGAGTTCCGGATTTTCAAAGAAACGTCTTGCTGTATTTCCATCATTTGAGCTTCCATTGCCATGTAGAGGTTTATCAATTATTAATCCGAGTTGTTCCTTGAATTCTAATTGAATTCTTTTCTTCTCCTCTTTTCGTAATTCGTGAAGTTCCAAATTGTTTTTTACTGTAGCATTTTCCTGCCCGGGAATATTTCTGTACTTCATATCATATGCAAGATTTAAGCAGAACTCCAAAAATCTTATCCTTGCGTGGAGTGGTGATATTCCAAATTTTAAAGAATTTTTATTAACAAGGACTTCAGAATTATCCTGAAATTGTGAACTTATTTTTCCACATATATTACATTTCCATGTAGATGTTGTATCTGTTATAGCGTTTGCAACTTTTCCATCAATCATCGCTAATTGTTGTTGAAATGTAACTTTAATAGTTCTGTTTGATACTTTTACGTATATTGGGGGCAATGCATTAATTTCTTCTTCAAATTGGTTGACAATGCTTTTTATTGTAACCGTGGTTTCTTTTGTGTAATCAAAAAAGATTGGACGGCACAAAAATTTGGAACCTGGAGTTAAATTTATCCATATATCATCAAAAAGCGAGTCATTTCTTGTCGATGAGGAAGGCTTATTTAAGCGCATTCGAAGTGGTACCAGAGACGCTATAAACAGCGAGGAATAATTATTTCCAGAATTACTTCCATCCAGTTGTTTGTATTCCGAAAATCCTGATGTTCCATCGCAGCCCCATTTGAATATTAAAATAAGTTCAGAGTCTTTGCATTTTTCAATGTTATCATTGCTGAAGGTAGATATAATTTTAGAGGCAGTATTTTCAAGTAATTGCAATATATTAACTTTAGCACTTTTAACAGAAGCATTAACCGGGTGCTCCATAGGCTGTAAAATATTACTTTTCACTTCTCTCACTGATTTGCTACTGGGAAAGATATCATATCCTTTTTCGCTAACAGATTTCCTCAAAATCTCGTATTGGTTTCTTGATAATCCTAAATTTAATATTAGAGCTAAAGCATCTTCAGAGGTAAAGAACGATGTTGATTTCGGTGTCACTATGCTTTGGATTATCCGATGTAATCGATTGGGAGAAGCTGTTGGTAACACATCTATAACTTTTTCTACTTCCTTTGGTTGCGTACGTGTTACTAAAGCTTTAAATGTATCTTTTATTTCGGCATTCGTATGTGAATTTAGAATAGATTCCTGTTTGGTCCTCTTTGTTCTTAGCTGAACTTCATCGTAACTTTTTTTGGTCGACCCTTTTTCTGCTTTCCGATGAAAATTGGTATTTCTCCCTCCAACCACTCTTCATTTTTCTTCTTGAACTTTGGTATTGACCAATCTGAAGCTTGCATCCTTTTTTCGTATGATTTATAAAAATTTTCGAGCTTTAAGCTGTCTTCTGCAGTAAGAGTTAAACCAAAAGATACTACTGTATCAATGAGTTTCCTTATTTTTTCTGGACGATTGATAATATCAGATAGATTATCCCAGATTACTTTGCAAATAGAAAAATGTTTTAATGTAATCTCCATAATGGCAAATTCACTAATAAATCTGCATATTTATAAGAATACTTATATATAGAATATTTAAGAAGAATATTTATATCAGGTAAATGGTGACAGGCAAAAATGAATTTAAAAATTTAAATTTTTGCTCAAAACCCCAAATTTCATTCAGTTTATTTTTATGACCTGTAGTGTTAAACAGGTACGTCAAAAAATCTACCTATGCGATTGTAAAAAAATCATTTTTGTTATAATACATTAATTAAGTAGCTAAGTAAATTATTTAAAAACTTAAAAAATGTAATAAAAAACGAAGGAAAATATACTTATTTATGTACTTAGGTAATTTTAAAAACCTTTTCAGTAGAAAAAAATTATGAACACTTTAAATAAATTCATTAATAAATATCATTATCTCGTAACAAAAATAAGCAATGCAGTTGAGTGTTACGTATACACACATATGGAAATACGGAACAAAATAGTGAATTTTGCAACTTTTGACGTGACTTGGTAGTTTTGAGACCATTATATTACTATTATTAAATGACCTATATCAACATGTTATATATCGTTGAATTGGTAAATAAGTCTATTTTTATATTCTTTTAACATTTTTAAAGTATTTGCAAAATTAGTGGAGTTGTATTAAAAAAATTAAATTTTTTTGGATTTTCAGCTATTTAAAAAAAAAAAAAAAATATTTTTGAAAAATTACCAAAAATAGGTTATTGGAGCTATTTTATTGATTTTTTTAGGAATGAAAGCTTGATTTGTGTTTTATACATTACGTAAGAAATAATATTAAAAATATTATGCTAATATGCTTTTAAAAATAGTCGTTAAAAAACTGACTTTTAACATAAAATCTCCACTCCTTCATTCGTTTTTGGCCGGGCGGGAAGCAGTTTAGTGTTAAATCATTCTAAATCTATTTCTATAAAAAATATGGGTACCAAATTTAAAAAAGCTCGCGTGACATTTTTTTTTATTAATCGATAAAAATGAAACTATTTTTTAAAATTGACAATTTTCGGCCAATGCTGGATGTAGGGTGCAAACTTAAATCAATTCAAAATTTCTTTATTAACCATTTATGAAGCCTTATCTTTTGAAATTAATAAGGAACAAATTTTTTTATTTACGGATCTTTGATAAAAAAGTGAATGAATTGTACTATATTTTTGTAAAAAAATAGCCATTTTTCATGCCAATTTCAGAGTGCTGACTTTTAATATTTTTCACGTCTAGACGAATTGAGATAATCCAAAAATTCTTTCAGCATATTATTTTGAAATATGTAGCAAATTACAGAATATTTTAAAAAAAATTTTACCTCATATATCTCCGGATTTATTCCCGAAAAACGAAAGAAAGTCGAGCCAAAAAACAAAAATTCAAAATTCAAGCGTAATTATCTTTTTAATTGTAAGAGATAACTTAGATGAGTAAGCTTATTTTTTCTTTATCTTGCCAAGCACTTTATTACCAAAAAATTTGCGTTTGACCCCACTGTGCGCTGTCTGAAATTTCACTGAATCGGACCAGCCGTTTGGAAATTCCAGATTTATTTCCTTTTTATTTTTTTAATGGGACACTGTGCGATATTTTATCAAAAAATAGATTTAGAACGATTTGACAGGAGTGGAGATTGTATGAAAAAAGTCAATTTTTTAAACGACCTTTTTTTAATACAGTGGTAGACAATCGTTTGTACGCATATCATTTTTTATAATTATTCCTCTGACATTTCATTCACAACAAATATTTTTTTTTTTAATTTATGCTGTGTATATACACTAAAGAGATAGTAACTCAGAAAGGATACCGTTAGGCTTGTAACTGTTTGTAATAAAAAAATAAACTTGTTGCTTTAAAAAAACCACTTAGTTAAGTAAGACAATCGTTTGTGCGCAATAACAGTTGAGATTAAATTGTCAGCGTAGAATTTAATTTAAAAACATTTTAATAAAAAATCAGCTAAAATTAATCATATTCAGCTTATTTACTATAAAAAAAATAATTTTGAATTAACCTTTTTATAAGAAATGGGCTCAGCAAAACGTTTAAATGAAACGGAAAGGAATTTAATAGATACCCTGAAAAAAAAGCGTCATTCAAATCGAGAAATTGCGAGAATTATAAAGCGTTCTGAAGGAGTCATTAGAAATTACCTTAAAAAGGGCAAAAAATATGGAATAAAAGAAAAAACTAAAGACAATAGCAAATTATCGATGCGTCAAAAAGGTAAAATACGGCATGAAGCCTTAAGAAATCACCTTTCCTGTAGAAAAATCAAAGATAAACTTGAACTACCAGTAACTCCCCGAACCATAGCACGAGTTTTAAATGAGATGCCATCAATAAAATGGACAGAACTCAAGCCAAAGCCTCGTATTTCCTCACTTCATAAGGAACATCGTCTGGACTTTGCTAAAAGTCATATGTCTTGGAAAGACGAGTGAAAAAAAAATATTTTTTTATGATGAAAAGAAGTTCAACTTGGACGGTCCTGACTGCTACAGTTGCTATTGGCACGATCTAAGCAAACAGGAGGTAATAAGATCGAAGAGAAATTTCGGTGGAGGAAGTCTTATGGTGTGGGGAGCTTTCTCCTACGATTTTAAACTACCAATTTGCTTTATATCTACCAAAATGAATTCTGAAATGTACACAGAACTCCTAGAAGACGTTCTATTGACACAATTAGATGAATATTCTAATAAAAATTATGTATTTCAACAGGATAATGCAGCAATTCATGTATCTAGGCTCAGCAAAGCTTGGTTTGCGGATAAAAATATTGATGTTCTCGGATGGCCAGCTTGCAGTCCAGACTGCAATCCTATGGAAAATATTTGGGGCATTCTTGCCTCCAAGGTGTATGAAAAAGGAAGACAGTTTTCCAGTGTTAATGACCTAAAATACACCATAAAGGAATGTTGGCAGGATATTCAAATAAAAACCATTCAAAATTTGGTGGAGTCGATGCCAAACCGGATCTTTTCGGTAATATTGAATAAAGGCGACCATACAAAATATTAATATTATTTTTTTACTTAATTTTATAATAATTTTTTCATTTTTGTTAACATAGTTGTATATGCGTACAAACGAATGTCTAGTCGAATTTGAAGTATTTTGTATAAAAAATATTAGAAAGTTAATTTTTTTGTTTTAGTTTTGTTTTTTTATATATAAACAATAAAAAATAAATAATATAGTAAAAAAAAATTTTCTTAAACCTTCCACTTATTTAATTAAACGAAAAAACTATGTTGTCTACCACTGTATCACAAAGAAGAATGGTAGCATAATATTTTCATTATTATTTCTTATGGAGTATATAAAATAAATATCAGTCTTTTATTTCTGCAAAAATCATTAAAAAAATATTTACAAACCGATTTTTGGCAATTTTTCAAAAATAAAATATATAAAAAAAATATAAAAACCAAAAAAATTATATTTTGTGAAGCAAAACCCCGCCTACTTTTCAAAAACTTGCAAAATACGAGTTGTAAAACCGCAACTTCGTTAGCGGAAGTTTTTTATAAAAACCATACCATATAATAAATTTAAACTAATATTCTTAACTCCCTTGGGAACATTTTTAATAATGGTGTTATGTCATCCATAAAGAACAATTTCTCTTTAATTTCAGGTTTCTAATCTTAGAATAACGAAAAATAAATATCAGAATTACGAAAAAGTATGTTAGAATACAGAAAAAGGACCACAAAAACGACTTTAAGGTTTCTGATTCACTTAGGACCTTACATCTACAATTTTATGTTTCTAAGGATACCATTAGAAGAACGAAAAAGTACTATCTTATAGATTCTCATTCACTTGGCACTTCATGTCCTTAATTTCATATTTCTAGGTTAAATATTATAGAAAATTCAAAAAGTACCATTAAAATAACAAGAAAGTACCACAACGTCCCCTCTAATGGAATCTCATTAACTAAGGAACATATATCCCTAATTTCATGTTTCTAGGTTCATAATTATAGAAAATTCAAAAAGTACAATTAGAAGAACGAAAAAGTACCACAAGGTCCCCCCCTTGTGTATTCTCTCCAACATCTGATCATGCATATTTAATTTCATGTTTCTAGGTTAAATATTACAGAAAATGCAAAAAAGTACCAAAAGAAAAAGAAAAAAGTACCACAAAGTCCATCCTCTTGAATTCTTACCCACAGGACCATGTATCTTTAAGTACCACAAATTCCACTCTTGTGAATTCCTATCTACATTTTCTTAATTTCATGTTTCTATGTTTAATGTAATTGAAAATTCATTATTAAGTTCGAATAAAATGTAATTTCCCGCTTTACCCCTTTTTTTGTTATTTTTTTTTTCACCCATCGAAGTATTAAAAATTGTATTCCAATAAATTTCTAAATTGTAGTGGTATCCCATATTAAAATACTCATATGAATATTTCAATAAATATAAACAAATGTTTTATGAAAAAAGTACCGAAAATAGGTACGATTTTTACTCCTTAAACGTTTGAATTTTTAAAAAGTACCAAATTCGTATTTCCCATTTTTTGATAATTTATGAATACGACATAAATTTTATCGGTGTGTTGATTGGTTTTAAAGATACATATGGTGGGAAAAAGTACCAAAATACAGTTTTTACCCGTTTTCTCCCTAAAACGGTCAATTTTCAAAAAAGTACCAAACACCTGCCTAATTATTTTTTAAATGAATAAAGATAACTATTCAACTTTTTTTGTATCTCCATTAGTTTAGGATATATAAAGTTATCGATTTTACCCGTTTTTACCCTTTTTTACCCCCTAAACATTCGAATTTCCAAAAATCCCGTCTTAGTGGATCTATATGGAGGAAAACCTACCTACGTTCCAAATTTCGTCTCTCTAGCTTCAGTCGTTTGGGCTGTGGGATGATGAATCAGTCAGTCACGTTACTCTTTTATATTACTCTTTTATATATATAGATTAGAAGAATATAAAAATGGTCTTACTCACCAATTCATTGATGTATAACACTATGCAACAAATTGATGATCATCGCGTGGGAGCGGAATCATTCCGATTGCAATTGATAGCACTTGATATGATCAATAACCCTCTAAAGGATTTTTCGCTAGTAGGCAAAATTTTTGTTTTATGACCACTTAAACTTTAATATTTTTGCACCAAAGTGGTTTCAGATAAATAGAAAAAAATGATGAATAGAAGGTTCTAATGAAATATAGCCATTTAAATGTTCTATATATTTAAACATAAATGTAAAATTTTACGAAGAAAATATCTGTAGAACATTTTAACCCATTAAACTCAAGTTTTAATCGACTTTCATGTCATTTCCTAATAACGGTCTAGAAATGACCCCTTATAAGGTAAGATAAATGAATTTAAAGTTTTAATGAAATATTCCCCGTTAAATGCTCTAAATAATTATTGTAAATTATTATAGCTTCGAACTATATTGATATTATTTTTTTCGATTTATCTGTAACTAACTTGGAACAAAGATACAAAAGTTTAAGTGGTCATAAAACAAAAATTTTGCCTACCAGCGAAAAATTCTTTGGTACATATCAAGAGCTATCTATAATAGAGCTATAGCTAAAATACTGTTGCATAGTGTAATATGTACAGTTGCGTTCATAAAAATAGGAGTGCCCTTATATAAGAAACTAAGTTTTAATTTTTAAAAACAAAACATATATTTTATTAAAGTTTTGTGAATAACAATAATGATTAATTTATTATTGTAGTATTTGAATAATTCGCAGTGTAATTAAAACTAAATTTAATAAAATGAAAAAAGATTCGGCTGTGCCGAATTTTTGATACCCTTCACCATATTACCATCTTACCATCTTATCGACATCATATTACCATATTACCGACAATTAATAAAATTTTCGCCTTAACGTATGCTTGCATATTTTCTAAATCTAAATTTTTTTCAAACTACGAAAATTTGAATATGAAAAAAAAACAATCATAACAGGCTTTGCTTTTAAAAAAGAAACAACAACAATTCCATATATATTTATTTTTGTATGTACAAACTGACTGAATACACAAAAAACAACAACAACACTGTTATTCATTATATTACTGCTGTTGCTAACTGAACTACTTGTCTATACAAAAAACAAAAAACGTCACTAATAGTCATTACAATGCTTAATATACATGTTTGTGTATGTATTTATGTATATTCTTAACAGATATGTTTTAGTTTTTAAAAATAAACAACTACAATTCCATATCTATTTATTTTTGTACAGACTGCATATACAAAGAACAACAACAACAACACTGTTATTCATCATATTACTGCTGTTGATAACTAAACTACTTGTCTATACAAAAAACAAAAAACGTCACTAATAGTCATTACAATGCTTAATATACATGTTTGTTGGTGTATTTATATTCTTAACAGATTTGTTTTTGGGCCATAACTCTGTTGATTATGAACGAATTTGGTTTATTAAAAAAACCGAAATTTTATAAAAATATTTATGACTGATCTATATAAAAATAAAAATCTATAGCTTGAACAAGGGCTTCAAAAATAAAAAATTCGTTTTCCCCGATATCTCAGTTATTACTGAACCGATTTATTTAATTTTTTCAGAACAAAAATTCAGAAAATAATTTTCGAGCCCCCTTTAAAAATTCGAAGTCCCTGGTATATGCAGAGGCTTCAGAAACTAAAAAACCGGTTCCAAAAACCGGTTTTTAAAGCATATCTCCATCATTTATAAACCGATCTTCCTGATTCAAAAAACTGAAATTTTATAAAAATATTTGCGACCGATCTGTATAAAAATAAAAATCTATAGCTTAAACCAAGGCTTCAAAAAATAAAAAATGCGTTTTGTCCGATATCTCAGTTATTACTGAACCGATTTATTTCATTTTTTCAGAACAAAAATTCAGAAAAAAATGTCCGAGAATTCTTTGTAAAAACGAAGTCCGTAGTGTATACAGAGGCTTCAGAAACTGGAAAACCGGTTCAAAAAACCGGGTTTTTGAACATATCTCCGCATTGTATGAACCTATCTTGCTGAATTCCAATAGCAAAATTCTCGAAAGCATTTCCGATCGTTTGACATACATATTATATATGTCAGTTATCGGTGGGCTTCATAAACGCCATTTCAACCGACACACGGACGGACGGACGGACGGACGGACGGTCGGACGGACGGACATGGTCCAATCGTCATCGCTTCTTACAAGGATTCCGAAAATATAAACTTTTTTGCTCTCCGACGAAAATTGTGGAAATTACAAACGGAATGACAAACTTATATATACCCTTTACACCTGTGGTGAAGGGTATAAAAACGATGTTTTAACAAAAATATTTCAAAACTGGTTGTTCATAAAAATAGGAGTAGTATAATTTTTAGAAATTATATGGAAAATTTGCTAAACGACTTTATAAATGTTTCCAAAATAGCTTTAATACTTATAGTAATTTATGGAAATAGCTTTAATTTGGTGATTTCAGCATATCTCATAGTCATAGAGTCAATGAGATCCTGACCAAGCCTTACTGGATTTTTTCACCAATTATCTCACACTAAGGTCCACAGTTCGTCAGTATTTGACTGTATTTTTTCCGTAACATATTTTTTAACGTCTCTCCATAGATTTTTTAAGCAATTGAGGTCAGGGAACTAAGAAAGCTACGACATAATCTCAACACCCATTGGTACGAAACCAATCCTTTGGCATTAAATGGATGTATTTAGGATCGTTATCCTGTGTTAAGTCGGAGTCTAATTCTACCAATTTTGCTTTTGTCTCACCACAGAATGTTCCTTCAGTTTTCTTTTGACCAGTTCTCTTGTGAGAACTTCAAGCTGTAGGCTGCGTGTTTTTTGGCAGAGCAGTGGTGTTTTTCGAGGACTTCGAGCAAATAAATTATTTTTAATCAAGCGTATACGAATAGTAAGAGCATTAACTGACAAATTTAGCTTCTTTTAGATGTTACTTGCTGACAGAAAATAATGTATTTTACTAAAAAGGACTACATAAAGGTTATCCGCACTCGATATTTTTCGCTCCGGCTTAACATTTCCACTTTCTTTTCTTACGATAATGCATTTGCCATCATTTTATCGACACATGATAACATCTACTTGATTTCTCTAAAAAAAAATTTCCATGATTTCTACGATTTTATTTTATTAATTTTTCTTTTCCTCAAAAGAGCGTTTTCCTCGTCCCGCTATTAAACAAATAACTGTTTTATTAAAAAAATCTATTTAAAATATACTTAGCTCACTTTCTCATAATTACTTTTTAATTTAATTAAACAATTTTTAACGTAAACATTTTCATTCAAAATGTAGGGAATATGCTTACAAAGTGCTAAATTTTAATATTATATTCATTAAATTCTATTAAAATTATTATTGCATTTGAAAAATAAGGATAGATTCGGCCATATTATCGGAAAGTCTTTGGCCACAATCCAGTATTGAATTAATTGTTTTTAAAGTGCAACATTTTAGAAACTGATGGCAATAAAACCATTTCATTATACAAAATCACAATTTAGAATGAAAATAATAAGAAATTGAGGGGCCAGAAACCCTAGCTATATCGCAATTCTCGCCAAAAAGAATCTAATTTTTCTAAGCGGAGAGATAAAGGAGGAAGTAGTTTTAATTATTACAAGCCTAACTGTCCATACATGGTTCAAACAAAAGGGTTTCATATGTACCAAATTTAAGAAAACATTTTTTATACGATCTCCTAATACAAAAATTAAAAACTTCAGATTTTTCCATGGCAGTTTCCAAAATTGTCTCAGTTTTTTTAAAGTTTTAATAAGATTTATGTTGTTTCATCCAAATAACTGCATTTTAGAATGGTTCTGGGACTTTAGCGATTATTTTTCTATTACGGGTCGCTTTATTATATTAACACAATTGAGCTTTTTCCTGGCAGTAAAAGCTAATATATTTATAATTATTTCATTCTTTATGTATTTAAATGATGAAACTCATTCTTTTTTGGCGAGAATATTGATATAGTTACGATTTTACTTCGTAGTCGTAGGGTTTCTGCTCTCTCAATTTCTTCTAAATTTCGTTTTGAATTGTTATTTTGTATAACGAAATGAATGTCTTAGCCTCACATTCTAAAATGTTGCACTTTAAAGACAAATACACTAATTTTACCTTATTTTACCCATCTGGAGTCAAAAAATCTTTCTGGATTGTGGTCGAAGACTTTTCGATAATATGCCCGTATTCATCCTTATTTTCTAAACTTAATAATTATAATAGAATTTAATTAATAGAAAATTAAAATCTAGCACTTCTTAAGAATATGCCTTCCACTTTTTTATCAAATGATTTGAAAATTGGAAGCCAAATTAAAGAAATTATGTAGTGTCACTTTGTTATGTCGCACAAAATGCATGACCAATACAACACTTAACTCGAAATACACATATTTCAAAAACTTATTTTGCATATTAATTTAAAGAATATAATATGACAAATAACTGGACACTAAAAAAGTAGACCATTATGCACCTAGAAGACAATAATTATGAACTAAATAGCAAGAGTAAAAAACCGCACTTTATTTTGTCCGACAGTGTAGATCACTTTAAAGGCATTATATCATGCTCTCAAAGCTGACGACTTAAGTCAACTCTCACCAAATTCATTGTTTTACAATATTTTCATATGTGCGTTTGCGTAACACTGTATTGGCGCGTTTTGGTTGTTGCACGAGATAATATTCGTAATAATCGCCTTTATTTATTAAATATTGTTTATATTTGAAAAATTTACAAAAATTGATTTGTAAAGATTTTTAAATGATTTTTGCAGTAGTGAAAGATCGATATATATTTTATACATTACATAAGAAATAATGGCGAAAATATTATGCTAATATGCTTTTTTATGCAATTAAGAAAAATCGTTTAAAAATTTTTTTTTCATAAAATCTTCATTCGTTTTTAGCCGGGCGGGAAACAATTTAGTGTCAAATGTATTTATTTTTGTCAAAATTTTTTTTATTATTTTTGTATAATAATATGTATGTAATTATGTTAAAGTACATACAAACGAATTAATATGGAGACAATTTTTTTTTTGCACTTTTAAGTGTGATGAAATTAAAAACTGATGACTTGGATAAATAGTGTTTGAGCATGTTTGGTTTATTCATATTCATATTTTTGTTTTTGTAAAGTGTAAAATTTAACTTGAGAATTGTTTTTGCTTTTTAATATGTATAAAATAACCTTGTAAAAGGTTTTTGACTTTGATGAAAAATATGTTTTATTTTGTTGCAATTTATGTATATCATAAATTGCATGATTTTTTTTTTATTTGATGACAGTTACATAAAGTGGGGAAAAGTGTGCTTTTTATTAAATTCTACAATATTTTTGTAACACGGCCAAATGCATTTTATGAAATTGGAAACCAATGTATTTATTTGTATAATTGTATATTAAATAATATGTATGTAATAAAATAGTAGAGAGTAATTTTATGCTTTTAATTGTGGTGAAATTAAAAAGTGATGACTTGGATATAAAAATAAACCTGAGAATTTTTCTTTTTGTTTTTTCATATGCATAAAATAATTTTGTAAAAGGTTTTTGACTTTGATGAAAAATATGTTTTATTTTGTTAGGAAAGGTTATGTATTATATGGTCTAATGTTATATTAGGAAATTATTATTACATAAATTCATGTTAAGAGAATTATGAAATTTATGTTAACACCATTGTGAAATTTATGTTAATATGATTAGAGTAAAATAATAATAAAATGAGAATTATATAAAAAACACTCAATTTGTATAAAACTTTTTGGAGTAAAAACTAGTGAACCTGTTTTATGATTTTTTTTCGAGAGGAGAGAATATTCCTTTAATTGCTATAAAAAGACATATCATAATAAATTTTTAATCATTGCTCTAAAAGTTACTTCAAAGTATACTTAACAAAATGGTGAGTTATCGCTTTTGGATAACACTTTTGATTATTATTATTTGTTTTTTTAATGTTTCGTTTTTAGATGTATGAACAAATTACTAAATTGGCTCAAGGCATTAAGCCAGAATATATTAAAATTTACGACATTCCTCTATATAAACCATACAAAATTTTAAATTTTGATTGGAAAGAAACGCAACATGGATCAAAAGTCATAGCATATTTAGATAATAATAAACGGTTTTATCTTCCGCAGAGATTTACAAAAATTTTAAATAGGGAAGATCCATACTTGACTAAAATGAATGTTCAAAATTGGACAATTGTGTACAAGGGTCGGCAGTCATCAAACGGCCTTGCAATATTTGAACTAATTTATAATAAAAATTGCTAAATGAACTACAATTTCATGCAATAAAATACATTTAATATACAAATATAGAGTAAATTTGAATTATAAATGTTCTAAAGTACATAAAGAAAACACTCAATTTATGTAAAAACTTTTTGGAGTAAAAAAAGTGAATTATTTTTAATAAACAAGTAAAGTGGAATAGATATAAATATAAATCTCTGAAGCAAATTTTTTAATCAGTTGTTAAACTTATTAAAAGGGGGAAAAATGAATTCGAATAATATTACAAATGCCGATATTGTTGCGGCTTTCAATAAATTAAAAACAAGGCCATATCTGGCATTAAAGGATTTACTTCCATCAAAGCCATATAAGGTTTTAACTATGTTCCGTCATAAGAACAAATATGGAAATGTGGTAATTGCAGAGCTTGAGGAGGGAATGTTATATCTTGCCAAACGATATAATAATTTGGAAGATAATATAATAGAAGGAGTTTACAATAAACAATTTATATTAAGAAGAAAGTTAGAAAATGGCTTACATGTTTTGGAATTGGAAGAAGCAGCCGGTGATAATTCTGCAGTAGAAGACGAAGTGAGAGAGTTTTTCATTCCAAATTCTCAATCATTATTCAGTTGGGAAAATAGTAAAATAAAACATGTATAGTTATTAATTTTTTAGCAAATTAAAAAAAAAATTAATAAAAGCTATATCAAAAATAAAAAATTGTTTTTTTTTTTTTTTTAGTTTATTTTATATTCAACATGATTAGATGAATATTCGTTTATAATTTGGCATATGAAAATAGTAATTAATATCGAATGCTGTGTCAGCGAAAAATTTCAAATGAAATTTGATATTTTTGTTTACAATTTTGTTGGAGTTGTAGTTTATGTGCATTATTACATATTGAATTTTAATTGTTTATAGAATTTTTAATATATAATTCGATTAATAAAATTTCAACTTTAATTAAAACTTTTTGGTTTTTGTATGTATATACATATGTATGTATATTAACAAGAAGGAAAATGTCATATGATTTTTTTTTTAACTTTAATAATAATAAAAAATATTAGTTGATTTTGATAGACATAGTCATGGCTAATTTGAATAGTATTGGTATATTTAATATTACAATGAATTTATTTTAATTATATTTTAAGCAAACTTTTTTTAATTTTCCTTATGTTAATACTGGTTAGTATGAATTGTTTTTATCAATTTTGTATAAATAATAAAAAATGTCTAGCAGTTATTTTTTTCATATTTTTATCAAGAAAATTTTAAAATTTTTTACAGTATATTAATAAGTTTCGTAGGGGTTTTGTTTAAGGGGTTATAGTCTATGAATAATATGAAAATATCCCATTTAAAACTAAAATTTTTGGTGAAAAAGTGATATATTTGCATAGTAGCTTTATAATATCATGATTTTTTATTTTATTTATATATTTAATAACCTGAGACCATTTAGAACACTTTTTATGTATTTTTCAATTATATACCCCATTAATAATAAATAAAACATTTCAGCAAAAATATATTTTGACTTTAACCTCTTATTATTAATATACAAGTTTATATATAAAATCAAAACTGTCTAGATTACAAATCTGTATAAATTTTCCGTACATCTAAATTGTTTTTTTTTTTTCTAAAAAACAAAAAATATCCAATTTTTTCGCACTTTTTTAAACATGTATTTTAATTTTTTTTTTTTTTTTTTTTTGTGTGTATTTCAGTTTAGCCTGGTAATAAGATATCATATTTTTTTTTATATATATCGTCCATCCACGAAAGAACGCCCAAGAATATTTTGTATGTCTTCCGATTTTAATAGATTTTAATGGAGCCATTTAAATATCTCCATTTTTATTTTTTTGAATTTTGAAAAATTCGCGGATTTATTCGCGATTTTAAATTTTCAAAAAGTGAAAAAAATGACAAAAGTGTCTAACTTTAAACACTAATACCTCTAAAAGTTTTTAACGGATTTTAATGATTTAAATTGCATATTTAAGAAGAATAAGTCCACTATAAATGTAGTAGTTTAAAAATAATATTATCATTTAAAAATGCATTCATAATGCAAATGCAATTTTTGTATGCATTTTTGAAAAATTTCTACCCTTTAAATTTTTTTCTTCTTCTGATATAAAAAACATTATTATATTTGCTACAAATTGCAATATAAATTGTTCTGGGATAAATAGGTTCACTATTTTAAAATATTTTTTTTAAATATTTCTTCAAATTTTTTCACAAAAGATTTTTTTATTTTTTTTTTTTTAAATTTTTGTATTTTTTAATTTTTGTGTGCTTATTTTAAAATTAATTTTAATCATAATAGTTCATAATTTGTTATTTGTGATAGAAAACCTATTTGTCCCAAATTAAATGCTAATGTTTTATATAATAAACATATTTGTCTTCAATATTAAGCAAAAGTATTTAAAATCAAAAGGGTAGAAATTTCTTAAAAATGCATCCGAAAATTGCATTATTTTCTTGAGTGCATCTTTAGCAAACAAATTATTTTTGATTTATGCAATATAATTTACAATATTTGTTGTAATAAGCTTTACACTAGTTCTTAAATCAACAAAATTCCACGTATACTTAAGGAGTTATAAATATTTAAAGCTACATATTACTAAAAAAGTATAACCAAAAAAATTTTTTGAAAAAAATATTAAAAATAGTAGATTTTATTGTCCCAGAACAGTTTTTTTTTTCATTTTATAGTAAAGCTATTGCTTTTTAACATATTAAAAGAAAATTAAAATCAAAAGGGTAGAAATTTTTCAAAAATGCATCCTAAAATTGCATTTGCACTATGAATGCATTTTTAAATGAAAATATTATTTTTAAATTACTACATTTACAGTGGACTTATTCTTCTTAAATATGCAATTTAAATCATTAAAATCCGTTAACAACTTTTTGAGATATTGGTGTTTAAAGTTAGACACTTTTGTCATTTTTTTCACTTTTTGAAAAATTAAAATTGCGAATAAATTCGCGAATTTTTCAAATTTCAAAAAAAAAAAAAATAGTAATAAAAATAAAAATGGAGATATTTAAATGGCTCCATAATGTATGCGTATGACAAATATGAACAAAATCGAATGACCCTCCGTAAAAAAATTGGTATTTTTTTATAAATCTTTCGTGGAATTGACGATATATACTTTTTAATGAATAATACGTATATATTGTATACGTATAGTGTTGTCATTTCCTAACTTTCAGTGGTAGATTTAACATATGAAAAGATTAAAATTAATTGAAATTTTTAAAGAATTCCATAGTAAGTATAACGGTTTCAGTTGTAATTTTTAGGATATTAGCACTATTTTTACTGTAATTTCCAACATCAAAAATAAGTTTGAAGAAATATTGCTAAGTTGTCATTTGAACTCAATTTTACAAACAATTTGTTATTTGATGCTGTAGAACAATCTAGCATAATATTTTGAACGATATAGCATTTTCCCATTTAAATCTACTGGCAACACCGCTAATGATAATGAGAATTGTTTTGTTTTGACTTAAATAATAAAAAATATATTGTTTGATTTTGATAGGTATGGTTAATTCGTTCGATAAAAGATGAATGCAATGGTAAAATAATAAAGGAATTCATTGGTTTAATACCTAAAATGTATTCGGTTAAGCCTGACATATATGGAAAAGAAATTGAAAAAATAAAGGGTAAATTATAGATAATAAAAACTAAACTATCAATAAGTAACTACAAAAAATAATTATATTATAATGCTTTGTATATAATTAAATAAAATATTCCTGAAATTTATATAGAAATGGTAACCAAACATTGTTTATGCTTTCAATACAGAAGAATTTTTGTCTCCTATATACACGAAGAAATTTTGTCTGTTGAAAGCAGGATAGGGCTCGAATTTGGCACAAATATTTGTCTTATATATGGTTTGTTTGGGATTGAAAATGGGCAAAATCGGTTAATAAACAAAAAAGTTATAGGCTAAAAACTAGAGACACAGGTTGTCCGTTTTATACTTTTCTGCTGATATTTCTTCAACAAAAGCATGTACGACAACCAAATTTTGTACGTATAGTTCGGGGATCGATATAAAATCGGAAACCAAAAACGAGCGTGGTCCGCCCACCTCCCATATAAGGTGAAAATCAACGAAATTGTGTTCAGATAGTTCAAGGACCAATGTAAACTCGGAAACAAAAAAAAAAAAATGGGCGTGGTCCGCCCACTTTACTGCCAACTTTACCGTCCCCTCCCATATAACGTGAAATTTGAAAAAGTTGATGGCGAGTATATAGATTCGGCCGGGCCGAATATAACATGCGCGCTTGTTTTATTATTTTTTTAATTTTTTTCACAAAAATTATATGGTCAAATAACTTCCACAAGGTTTTCATATACATACATATATATATGAATGATGTAAACAACATAAATTTTCTCACATAGACAGCATAAACCAAAAAAAAAAAAATATATATTTTTTTTTTTGACACTATTAACCTAAATATATATAAAAAGTAAATACATACATATTTTATTACAAGTAAAAATTTTCTTCGTCTATATAGGAGACAAAAATTCTTCTGTATTGAAAGCATAAACAATGTTTGGTTACCATTTCCATATAAATTTCAGTAATATTTTATTTAATTATATACAGAGAATTATAATATAATTATTTTTGTAGTTACTTATTGATAGTTTAGTTTTTATTATCTATAATTTAACCTTTATTTTTTCAATTTCTTTTCCATATATGTTAGGCTTAACCGAATACATTTTACGTATTAAACCAATGAATTCCTTTATTATTTTACCATTGCATTCATCTTTTATTATTCCTAGTACTTTTTTATTTAGAAGAGGATTTTCTTATGAATATGTAGTCGTGTAGAAATATCAGATTATATAGATTTTTATATCCTTTGAATAAAAATTCTAAGATATAATCTCAAACATTAATAACATTTAACAGGCCATTTTTAAATACTAAAAATGTACAAGATGATGATGAATATCAATCTGGCATGTGTCACGAAAAGTATTTTGTTAATATTATAGTTCAATTCAGTTTAATCATATTAAACGTAAAAAAGACAAATATGTGCATTTATTATTACAATATTAAATACTCCAATACTTTTCGAATTAACCATACCTATCAAAATCAAACAATATATTTTTTATTATTTAAGTCAAAACAAAACAATTCTCATTATCATTAGCGGTGTTGCCAGTAGATTTAAATGGGAAAATGCTATATCGTTCAAAATATTATGCTAGATTGTTCTACAGCATCAAATAACAAATTGTTTGTAAAATTGAGTTCAAATGACAACTTAGCAATATTTCTTCAAACTTATTTTGAATGTTGGAAATTGCAGTAAAAATAGTGCTAATATCCTAAAAATTACAACTGAAACCGTTATACTTACTATGGAATTCTTTAAAAATTTCAATTAATTTTAATCTTTTCATATGTTAAATCTACCACTGAAAGTTAGAAAATGACAACACTATACGTATACAGATATATTGTATTATTTATTAAAAAGTATACTTATATATATAAAAAAAAAAATATGATATCTTATTACCAGGCTAAACTCAAATACACAAAAAAAAAAAAATTGAAATACATGTTTAAAAAGTGCGAAAAAAAAGTTCCTTCTTGTTAATATACATACATATTTATATACATACAAAAACCAAAAAGTTTTAATTAAAGTTGAAATTTTATTAATCGAATTATGTATTAAAAATTCTATAAACAATTAAAATTCAATATGTAATAATGCACATAAACTACAACTCCAACAAAATTGTAAACAAAAATATCAAATTTCATTTGAAATTTTTCGCTGACACAGCATTCGATATTTTCCATTTCTGAAGTATTCTTGGAAATTATTTCAACATTTTCATGAATGTTTATTAATTACTATTTTCATATGCCAAATTATAAACGAATATTCATCTAATCATGTTGAATATAAAATAAAAAAACACAATTTTTTTATTTTTGATATAGCTTTTATTACTTTTTTTTTAATTTGCTAAAAAATTAATAACTATACATGTTTTATTTTACTATTTTCCCAACTGAATAATGATTGAGAATTTGGAATGAAAAACTCTCTCACTTCGTCTTCTACTGCAGAATTATCACCGGCTGCTTCTTCCAATTCCAAAACATATAAGCCATTTTCTAACTTTCTTCTTAATATAAATTGTTTATTGTAAACTCCTTCTATTATATTATCTTCCAAATTATTATATCGTTTGGCAAGATATAACATTCCCTCCTCAAGCTCTGCAATTACCACATTTCCATATTTGTTCTTATGACGGAACATAGTTAAAACCTTATATGGCTTTGATGGAAGTAAATCCTTTATTGTCAGATATGGCCTTGTTTTTAATTTATTGAAAGCCGCAACAATATCGGCATTTGTAATATTATTCGAATTCATTTTTCCCCCTTTTAATAAGTTTAACAACTGATTAAAAAATTTGCTTCAGAGATTTATATTTATATCTATTCCACTTTACTTGTTTATTAAAAATAATTCACTTTTTTTACTCCAAAAAGTTTTTACATAAATTGAGTGTTTTCTTTATGTACTTTAGAACATTTATAATTCAAATTTACTCTATATTTTTATATTAAATGTATTTTATTGCATGAAATTGTAGTTCATTTAGCAATTTTTATTATAAATTAGTTCAAATATTGCAAGGCCGTTTGATGACTGCCGACCCTTGTACACAATTGTCCAATTTTGAACATTCATTTTAGTCAATTATGGATCTTCCCTATTTAAAATTTTTGTAAATCTCTGCGGAAGATAAAACCGTTTATTATTATCTAAATATGCTATGACTTTTGATCCATGTTGCGTTTCTTTCCAATCAAAATTTAAAATTTTGTATGGTTTATATAGAGGAATGTCGTAAATTTTTATATATTCTGGCTTAATACCCTGAGCCAATTTAATAATTTGTTCATACATCTAAAAACGAAACATTAAAAAAAATAATAATCAAAAGTGTTATCCAAAAGCGATAACTTACCAATTTTGTTAAGTATACTTTGAAGTAACTTTAAGAGCAATGATTAAAAAATATATTCTGATATGTCTTTTTATAGAAATTAAAGGAATATTCTCTCTTCTTGAAAAAAATCATAAAACAGGTTCACTAGTTTTTAATCCAAAAAGTTTTATAAAAATTGAGTGTTTTTTATATAATTCAAATTTACTCTCATTTTATTATTATTTTACTCTCATCATACTAACATAAATTTCACAATGGTGTTAACATAAATTTCATAATTCTCTTACATATCTTGTACATATAAACGCCTTAAACTAGGCAATTAAATGTAATATGAATTAAAAATTATGAGAATTATTAATTTTTCCTAAATTTCTTATAGATATAAACGACTTAAACTAGGCAATGAAATGTAACATTAATTCAAACATTCGATTATTGTACTTCTTTTTAAAATATTTGTAAAGATGTTGGTTTTTAACTACATAAAAATATTCAACTGAACATTTTCTTTCAAAAAGTTAATTAAACAATTAATCCTTTCAAACCCCAATGTCTGTAACTTTTTCCTCTAATATAACGTTAGAACAAATAATACATAACCTCTCCCACCAAATAAAACATATTTTTCATCAAAGTCAAAAACCTTTTACAAGGTTATTTCATGCATATTAAAAAACAAAAACAATTCTCAAGTTAAATTTTACACTTTACAAAAACAAAAATATGAATATGAATAAACCAAACATACTCAAACACTATTTATCCAAGTCACCAGTTTTTAATTTCATCACACTTAAAAGTGCAAAAAAAAAAAAAAATTGTCTCCATATTAATTCGTTTGTATGTACTTTAACATAATTACATACATATTATTATACAAAAATAATAAAAAAATTTTGACAAAAATAAATTTATTGGTTTCCAATTTCATAAAATGCATTTGGCCGTTTACACAAACAAATATCGTATTATTTATTAAAAAGCGCACAATAAACAAACATAAATACATATATTATTACAATATTTGAAACACACACTTCCTCCCACTTTATCTACCTAAACCTTGCTTCTGATTGATCAATAAAACAAATTAAAGTTTTTATAAAAGTTAATTTAAGAATTCATTCTTTCAAACAATGATAGTACCTATTAAAAATCGTACAATAAACAAACATATCATATTACAATATACGAAACCTAAATATTGCTTTTGATTGCTCAATAAAAAATAAAAAAATTCTAAAAGTTAATTTGAGAATTCATTTTTTCAAACACTGATAGAGCATTGTTTTGTATGGAAAAAGTGATCCAGAACATGCTAAACATACTACTCATACGCAATACACCTACCATCTATGGTGGTGAAAAGTATAATAAATATTAGCACTAATTAATTAATAAGATAAGTTTTTTACTACTTCTATTGGTAAAATATTCGTTTACTTTATTAAATAGCTTTTGATATGCTCGCCTTTGTTGCTAAGAGGTGAGCTAAAAAGTGGATAAATTGATCTTCAAAAAAAGGTGGAAAAAACTAAATGTCACAAAAGAAAAGCCTACACGCAAAGAAAAAATATGGTGAATAGCAACCATAATCGAGTACTGTCATATTTTGGTTAGATTTTATTGTTGTTTGTAAATTATATTATGGTTAGATGTAGCACCATAATATGGTTGAATCATAATAAAAATATTGTTTATCTGCAACCATATTTTTGTTGTATATGTAACTGATTCATGTATATAACAATAATAAGGTTAAATCACAAAAAAATATTGTTGATCTACAACCATATTTTTGTTGTATATATTATTGATTCATGTATACAGCAATAATATGGTTAAATCACAATAAAAATATTGTTGATATATACTTGATTTATATATACGGCAATAATATGTTTAAATCACAATAAAAATATTGTTGATCTACAACAATATTTTTGTTGTAGTTTTGCTGTATATATACTTGATTCATATAAACAGCAATAATATGGTTAAATCATAATAAAAATATTGTTGATCTACAACAATATTTTTGTTGTATATATACTTGATTCATGTATACAGCAATAATATGTTGAATCACAATAACTGTACTTAGCGTCGAGAAACAATTATTATGCCTAAAAATAAATAAAAGCCAATTAATTTATCGTGTGGAAGTTTTTATTAAAATAAATTATAATTTAGTTATGTAAAATAAATCACTTTGGTATAAAAATATAAATTTATTACATGTGAACGATGAAACCTAAGAAATTTCTTGAATAATCGTACAAGCTGATACATTTTTTTTAGCACTCCGAAGATAACCAATTATGTAGTTTTCTTTGTATATTATGCACTTAAAATATTTTCACAATATGAAATACTTATTTATTTCTAATTTAACTTTAATTAAAATAATTTATTTAAAATAATTCACTTTTTTATATACATTCAGCATTTTTTCTAATACATTTTTAACTTGCCGACAGACAACTTGCTCAATGCAAGAAGCAAACTAAACTGAATAAAAATCAACAAGTATACTTATTGTCAAGTACTAATAATGTATATTGTTGCCAATGCAAAACAAACATTTTGTTGTCAATTCAAAATTACAAACAAAATAATATATTCAGGTATTGAAAATATTTTTTTTGCTCATGCAATTTTAACAACAATAATGTGGTTCTAATTTAAATATATTGCTTAACATGTTGTGCCAACAATATAACTGTGAGTTGAGAACAAATGTATAATTGCTACAACAAAATTGTTTTTAAAATAAAATATATTCAACAAAAAGAATGTTTGCGACGGAAAAATTTCTCTGCAATGAAAATAATATTGTTGGGGCAAACATATTGAGAAATGTTTTTTCTCTGCGTGTAGAAAAAAGTTAACATTTCGTGAAAAATACTTGTAAAAATGGTGAAACTAGTAAAGATTTCGTGCAAACAAACATACCTTATATCTTTATTTATTAAGTTGTGTGAGATGTTGCTAATGATAACACAAGGCAACAAAATCAAAAAAAAATTTAAGGCTTGAAAAACCATTTTACAATTTTTATGTATTATGGTTCCAGTAGTCCAAATATGGTCCAAATTTTAAGTATAACGTAAAATTTGGAAAAGTTGATGGTGGGTATATAGATTCGGCCAAGCCGATTATAACATTCTCGCTTTTTTTTAGTTTTTTTTACTAACTTTATATTTTTTGTCTAACAATTTTTTTTTTCATAACTTTGAAACTATTGGTCGCATCAATATGCATCATTTAAAGATATTGTAAGCCAAAATTTTTGTAAATTTAGTTTAACAAAATCGGACAAGTTGTTTTTGAGTTATTACAACATACATAAGTGGAGAAATTTCTCAAAAAACTAAAATTTTGTGAAAATGATCGAATTCACTTAATTGCGAATAAATTCGGAAAGAATCAATAGATTTTTATGATCGATATCACAATAAATCTGAACAGTTTTTGCCGTTTTTAATTTTTAATGATATTTTTTAAATAAAGAAAACTATTTTCACGTAAAAAATATATTTTTTGTTTCATTATACCCTTCACCACAGGTGTAAAGGGTATATATAAGTTTGTCATTCCGTTTGTAATTCCCACAATTTTCGTCGGAGAGCAAAAAAGTTTACATTTTCGGGATCCTTGTAAGAAATGATGACGATAGGACCATGTCCGTCCGTGTATCGGTTGAAATGGCATTTATGAAGCCCACCGATAACTGACATATATAATATATATATCAAATTATCGGAAATCCTTTCGAGAATTTTGCTATTGGAATTCAGCAAGATTGATTCATACAATGCGGGGATATGTTAAAAAAACCGGTTTTCCAGTTTCTGAAGCCTCTATTTACAAAGAAGTCTCAGACATTTTTTTTCTGAATTTTTGTTCTCAAAAAATGAAATAAATCGGTTCAATAATAACTGAGATATCGGACAAAACGCATTTTTTATTTTTTGAAGCCCTGGTTTAAGCTATAGATTTTCCAAGTAAGGCGTCGATCGATATGTATTCCGAGGTATTTAACCTCCGATTGCTGGGGTATTACTTGCTTATTTATTAGGATAGGTGGGCATGATTCCCTACGCAAGGTAAATGTTATATGTGTGCATTTTTGTTCATTTATTTTTATTTTCCATTTTTTTAGCCATCTCTCAATATCAAATATATGGTCCTGCAAAATTCGAGATGCCTCCTGTGGGCATTCATGGGTGCTTAAAATAGCTGTATCATCTGCAAATGTTGATGTATGGGTTTGACTATTAGTTGGTATATCGGAGGTATATATCAGGTACAACACAGGGCCCAGTACACTACCTTGAGGCACACCTGCTTCAATAGGCTGAGGTGTACTAAAAAGGTCACCTTCTTTAAGAATAAATTTACGACCAGTTATATAGCTTTTCAATAATTTATGTATATTTATGGGTAAATTTTGTTCTATTTTATATAGCAAGCCATCATGCCATGTCAAAGGCTTGGGATACGTCAATGAAGAGAGCGGAACAATATTTCTTTTCTTCAAACGTTTTGTTTATAACATTTACAAGTCTGTGTGTTTGTTGGATAGTACTGTGTTTTCTTCTAAATCCGAATTGGTGATTGGGTATACATTGGCTTATTAGCGGGTATAGCTTGTTAATTAGGAGCTTCTCAAATAGCTATACGATTCTACTCTTGTGTGATCTTTTCCTGGCTTAGTATCATGGTAATCAGTGATACCTTCCATTCTAGTGGATAATATTCAAGGCTTAATATAGCGTTAAAAATATATAGTATTATTTTTAATGCTATCCGGGGTAGCTCTGAAAGCATCTGGTTACTGATTTTATCAATACCAGGTGCCTTTTTGGAGTTTAAATCAACAATAGCCTTATCGATCTCTCGAATCTCAAAGTAAAGGGGTTCAACTGCTCTGAAATGGGGCACAACAGGTGGCAACTCAATTATGTCATTTGATTCGTTCGGGGTGAATACATTCTTTTAAATGACAACAGATTCCCTTTTTCAGTATCGTTTCTTGCCCATCCACCATTAGCATTACGTAAAGGTGGTCTACTTATTACAGGTCTCTTGAGTTTTTTTGTGGCAAGCCATAGTGAGTAATCTGACTGAGGCGTTGCATCCAGCTTTTCCAGATAATTACACAGAGATGAATTTTTTCGATACTCCAAAAGTTTAGAAAGCCTTTTTTGGCATTCTTTTAGCTTCGATTTCAGTTGAGGGGATCTGTGGAGTTGCCACTCTCTTCGAACTTTTCTATTATATCTGTTTTGTCGGGTGGGTTGGGTAGAATGTTCAGCAGCAAGTTTTAGATTTCTATCAACATTTTTGAGAGAGAGAGATCGATTTCTTCTGGTGAACCTAGCGATATGTTCTCTGTGCAGTGAGTACTAAGATATTTATTATATTTTAGCCAATTTATCCTTTTTCCTGATATCGCTAGGTTACCAGTCGGGGATACAATTTCTTGGGGGCTCAATAGCATAACAATAGTGGGTGTGTGATCTGATGATAATTCTAGAGATGATTCAGCTTTAATTAGTTCCATTGGGATATTTTTTATAACACCAATCAGTGGGCCAATATGTGGGGCTTCCGCTCGAAATCACATTCAAACCCATTTTAGAAATTGTATCAAACAAAACACGACCTTTCGGGGTAATCAGTTGTGATCCCCAGAATGTATGCTTAGCGTTATAATCGCCAGCTGCCAGGAAACGGGGACCTAGTGATTTATAAAAACTGTTGTATTGATTTTCCTTAATTGAAAATCTGGGGGGTGAGTATATCGAAAAATCACTAAGTTTCTATAACAATCATCAATACAGATTGTAGTAGCTTGAAGATAATCTTCACAAAGATCACACATTAGGTAGTGTTTAATGCGAGTTTTTATGAGAATAGCTGAACCTCCACATGCTCTTCCTCTGGGGTCTTTTGTATCATAAAATACATATTAATTTATTTGGAATATGCTTCTGGACGTCAAATGTGTGTTCGGAAACTAGCATTATATCTACTTGTTGTTTTTTTAGAAAATATTCGACTTCGTTCTTATGTTGGCGTATGCCGTTTGCATTCCAAAAACATATTTTCAAACAGTTCATGGCTTATTTAGTATTGCTTGCAACAATATTGATTGCATCTTAAGCATTTCCTGCATCATATTGCTCATAGAGTTTGTAAAATTATTTACCGATTGTACAAGCGTCTCTATTGTAGCTTCTAGCCTGGTAAAATTGAAAGCGGGGGTTTGTTCCGCTACCTGTGGGTTTGAGTTGGAGTTTTGGGTTCGATTTGTTCTGAGAACGTTTGCGTATGATTCTTTGTTCACAGAAGGCTCTATTAAATGAGGATAATTTGTATTCAAAGTATCTGGTGGGGGGAATTCCAGATTTCTGGCCTAAGGATTATTTGACAAATGAATATACTGGGCAACCTCTGTAATTGGCGGTATGGTATGGTTTCCACCACAATTACTACATTTCTTAATCGTAGAATCAGCTTTAGATTTGTCGCATTTGGACGAATTGTGCAGTTCGCCACAAACAACACAAACTGGTGGTAACCTACAGTAGGCATGAGTATGTCCATACTCCTGACAGTTTAAACATTGGACGGGCCCCGATCGTTTATGTGGCTCTTCTATAGTGATTTTACGATGCAATAAGTATCTAAGATTATATATGGGGTGGGTTTCGCCTTTTTTCAGTTTTATATCGCCGGGTTCCAATTCCACTCGAAAGAGTGGCTGAGGAATTTTATTACGATTTCGAATGTTCATTACATTTTTTATTTTGTACCCCTTATCTTCTAAGCTTTGTTTTATTTCTATTGGATCCACGTTACAGTCAATTCCCTTAATAACAACTTGGAGACCCTTGCTACACTTTAATTGATACGTATAAAAATTCTTTTTACGAGCTTCAAAGTCTGACACAACTTTGCGGTAATCGTTCTCTTCACTTACTTGTATTTTTGTCTCAAAAAAAAAGTAAAAGCTGATTCTTATTAAGCACGTTGAATTCCATCTACTCCACCTATTTTTTTTATTTAAGACGAAAAAAAATTTTTTTTTTTTGTCCACTACTGTATTTCCACTTAGCTATAGGTATGCATGGGTATCCAAACTTAACTGTGAATCCAATCAAGATTTGTGCATCAATTTTTACAATATGTGGCTTTATTTACTCACAGTTTTGCCAGCTTTGAGATAAAGGGGATAAACTTAAATATTTTTAATGTTTTCACTTTTAAAAAGAAGTTTTAGTAAAAAAAAAAAAGAAATCTTGAATTTTGCATGAACAAATTTTTTTCCGACAATTTTTTCGAAATATCTCCTAAACTATTGAGCGGATAAAAAAATAATAGTAAAGCGACTTAAAGCCAATGTTATTCCACATATTTTGATGTATTATTTGTATAAATCGTGCATACCGTTCTCGAGTTATAGTGAAATATACTCGAGTAATCGACTTATTTAGGGCGCAATATTAGACACGACCATAAAAAAGAATCCCGACATGATGGAAAAAAACTGAAAGCAAATTAGAGTTTAGCATGCGGAATTCCATCTAGTCTACATATTTTTTTTCGAAGGAGCTCAAAAAAATTTTTTTTTGTCAACCAGTGTTATTAGTGACGTTTTTGCCTATAAGACAAGTAGTTTAGTTAGCAACAGCAGTAATATAATGAGTAACAGTGTTGTTGTTGTTCTTTGTATATGCAGTCAGTTTGTATATACACACATAAAAAAATAAATAAATATGGAATTGTTGTTGTTGTTTATTTTTTAAAAGCAAAGTCTGCTATGATTTTTTTTTTTTCATATTCATATTCAAATTTTCGTAGTTTGAAAAAAATTTAGATATATATATGTGAAAATATGAAAGCATACGTTAGGCGAAAATTTTATTGTTTGTCGGTAATATGGTAATATGATGTCTATAAGATGGTAATATGGTGAAGGGTATCAAAGATTCGGCACAGCCGAATCTTTTTTCAATTTCATTTGCTTATTATAACTCTGAAACTACTGAGCTGATTGAAAAGCAGTGTATAAAAGGATTATGTAAATATAAATTTTTCTAAGTTTATTTCAATAATATCAGACTAACACTTTTTGAGTTATCATTAATTATGTGGAAAAACGTCTAAAAAAATTTATAATTTTACATAAAAATTAAAAAAAAAAAAAAAAAAAAACCTCTCCATAGAATTTTAAATTTGGACCATATTTGGACTACTGGAACCATAATACATAAAATTTATATAGCAGTTATTCAAGCCTTTTTTTGCTGTTGACCTGTGTAATAAAGAAATATTTTTTTTTATTTATTATTTCTAGTGTTTACAAATGTGCGGGTCAAACAATATTATTTCGGGTGAGAATGAAAACTTACTTATGGTGCCGTTAATGGAGAATAACCAACTTAATTCACATCTTATTGATCAAAATTGTAAGTATAATTTAAGAGTGTGCTCCTGAAAAAAAAAAACATTGGTGCTTGAACTATTTGTGCAAAATTTTGTTGATGTACATGCTTTTTTGAAAAAGATATAAGACGAAAAGTATAAACAGAAACGGATACCCTCTTTTTATATATTTTGGTCCATAACTTTTTAATTTATGAACCGATTTTGCTCATTATCTTATCAAACAAACCTTACATACAAAAAATATTTAAGCCAAATTACGTACCCTAGAATATCCGACCCAAGCGATTTGAAGAATATATACAGTGTCAGGAATTTTTTTTTAGTTTTACTATTTTTAACGATTTTTTAAAAAATAACACAATACATTTTTTTAACAAAATACGTAAAGCTACTCATAATACCACATAAATGTAATTTTTATATGAAAAAATTTAAATTAGTTGAAGAAAAGGAGAAATTATGCATAATACATGTGTACGTCCCAAAAATTTGAGATTTTTATTTTAATGTAAAGATTCCATGCTTTCCAAATACGTAAAAAAAATTTTAAAAAATGTAATAGCATATTTATAGAAAAATGCATTTAAAAATGCAACTGCATTATAATGCATTTTTAAAAAGTATTTTTTATTTGTAAAATATTCATGTTTAAGCTGATATAATTACAATTCAAAAGCTGTTTAAATCATAAATTTCCGCAAAGTCTTCCCAGAAATATTTTTATTTGAAGTTGTACACTTTCGAAATTTTTTATGTTTTTTCAAAAGTGAAAAAGCGAAATAAATTTTCTGAATTTAGCGAATCTGAAAACGAAAATATTTATAGACACCCATAGACCTTATATGTGTAAAATTTTATAAAAATCGGAGGACACTTGGTATATTTTTGGGCGATCTTTCATGGAATGGACGATATATTTTTTTGCTAATGTAAAATTTTTCAATACGAATTTGTTAATTAATATATTTATTACTACATAACTCAAAGAAACTAAATATTTAATGATTTAAACGATTAAAAATGGAGCAAAAACTAAAAAAACACAAAAATCTTAGTGTCAAGAAATTCTTTTTACATTTATAAAACTGCTTAAGAAAATCACAAAATTTCGGAATTTTAAAATTAAAATGGTAATAGCTGGTATGTATAACTGCTTGTGGAACCTTTTTTATCAAATAAAATTATTAATGAATGTCACAGTCAATTCGAATTTTGTATATTCCAAAATTAGTGCGTTTTTTTAGTTCATTATGGTCCTGTAATACCTTTTAGTCACTTTCTTCAAATCCCTACAAGCAAAGTAATACGAAAATGATTCGAAATCGTATTGCTTAGAAGAAAAAATTTATTACGGCAATATTCATATTCGTATTGCGGAAGTTTCCCCCATCGGGAGAGATTGTGCGTCACTGGCAATACATCTAAGCAATAAGAAATCGATACGCCTGTATGAATGAATAAGGAATATTGCTAGATAATCATCTCGGTGAAAAAAGGACGATAATGCCAGATAATCTTCTGGAAGATGTGATAATAATATTATTGCTAAAAATGTATAAATAATAAATTGCTAAAGAAATCTAAAAATAATATGATTACAATGCTTTACCATCTTGTAAATCATGCATATATATTGTCACATCATAAGGCCTGTAAAATTTGCACGCTCACATAAAATATATTTTTTTTTTTCTAAGAGACATATAATTTCTAATATTTTTTTAATTTCTAAATAATTTTTCGACAAATGAAAAAATGTGACTGAAAAATAAAAGTATGTATTGCGTTAATTTCTTCTAAATGATTTCAATGAGATATCGTCAATTTATTGCGGAGGAGATAATCCCCTTACTGAAAAAAGAGCGATAATTTGATGATAAATTTTATTTTATAAATGACAAAAAATAAAAATTTTATCTATTTTTTGTGTTTGTTTCCTAATTTTCTCTAAACTGATAAAAATATAATATTATAAAAATATTGCTTTGATGATTTTCTTCCATATAATAAAAAGAAGATATTGCGTAAATATCTTCTAGGAAGATATCTTCCAAATTTTTGTAGGGATAAGGATAAAAAAATGATATGGGATTAAAGTGTGAACTCTATGCTGGTATATTTAAAACTTTTTGCAAATAAACATTGCCGCATTATCACTCTTAGCTCATATATGCTTGGAGTCATTATTTTTCTCATGACTTGAATTTTAGTTTTCGTCCTTCATAAACTCATATTTATTAAAACTTTTTATTAAATGAGCTTTAAAAGCCCAGAAATTTTGCTGCACACCTATTACATTTCATAATAAAACCGTTAGAAAACTATTTTGATTAAAATTGATCTGTATTTAACAATATCTTTTAAATACGAAAGTATGAATATTTATTTTTTATTTTCTAAATGCTTTCTAAAGGCTTTTGAAGGTTTCCGGCGTACTCTGGCCGGATTAAATTTTACTTTTATATAGTATAAACATTCCTGTACAACATATAATTCGTCCCATAACTTTTTAAGCTTATCAACTTAAATCATTGGGAATGATAATAATTGTTGAATATTTTGTCCCCATAAGAGTGTTTCTTTTCATGTAGCTTTCCATCTGTAATTGTATTCCATCTGTTTTTTTCATTGTTTCTTGGAAAAAAAAAATCGAATGATTTTACCGTTAATTCAAATTTTGAAAAAAACAAATTAGAAGGAGAATATAAAAAATAAAATAAAACTAAATATAAGGTGGGTCATTTGAAAATTAATTAAAAAGATAAAAATCAATATTTTCTCATCAACAGATCTAATGTAAAAAAAGTTCTTCGGAAACTGAAAATCACCAAAAATTTTTATGAAATCGTGGACCTTTATGTCAATAAGTCGTTGCAAAATTGGATAGAAATATAAGTTTCTAAGAATATGAGAAAATAATTGACGAAAACATAGCTTATGCAAAATACCATTCCGGAAAGCCCCAGTCTTATAATACAAATCGGGAAAAGCCTCAATGTTATCCTCATATTCCCAAAAGTATAAAAATTGCGTATAAACTTTATATTTAACTTTCATATGGATCCAGAAAGTACAGATTTGGAAATATTTAATACCCCCTGTACAATTGCTTAATTGTAACAGTGTTGGTAATATAACTGTGTGGCTTACTACTATTCCAAATTTTCAGGTCGATATCTCAGCATCAGGGAACTCTAGAATAGTTTTCCAAAGATATAATATTTCCTCCAATTGTTTTCTAATGTTCTCAGAACAAATTTATGTTCTAAGTAGATTTTGCAGACTTTGTAAAATTTTTTTGGTAATTTTCTTTCCCCGAAGAATTTTTTGAATTGTTTTTAACTGCTGCCTTTTAATTGAAAATATAATTATTTAACTATAGTGATCGATGTCGGTACTTATCTTTTGTTGGGACGTTCGATTTTACCCATATTTTTAAAGTGCCAAATCTATACATCCTTTTCGATACGAATAGTTCTCGGAATTAGAGGTCATCAATGATTCTTATATTATCAAGATTTGAAAAAAGTAAAGTTTCAGAAAATGTTTACAAAAGAAATTAAAAAATTGTTGATTAATTTACTGCTGACCCTATTTTTTTGTCCACACTGAAAAAGGACTATTTGCACTTGAGACGATGTACCGTTACTACGATATTGTTAAAGAATATTTTATTGCATAGAGTAATTATTCAATATATTCGCAAAGATTTGGCAGTCAAAGGTTTATTATTTTGCATAAAATCTTGTCGAATCTCAAAAGAATTCAAATAAGTAAGTATACTTGACCTAATTTCTTTGTCCGTAACAGTATTCGGTTGTGCCGAACCTAAAATATATCCATCATCCATTTATAGTACACAAATGATTTTTGACTTTTTTTTTTAGCGTTTTGGTGATTTCTATCGGATTTGACATTTTTTGTTTTTGTTTTTTTTAGCGTTTTTATTCCTGCATTTTTTATTTCTTTTGTTCATTACTTTTTTCAAATTCATTATACACTAAGACTACTCTATCGTAAACATAAAAGTAAAGAAAATCGGTTATTCCTTAGAATGACGCTAATAAAATTCAGCAAAATCGGTTCATTAATGACCAAGAGCAAAAAAAAAAAAAAAACACTAAAAGGCCTCCAAAAAACGAATTTGTTTTCGACTTTTCTAAGCCCCTATATAGGCTAGCAAATGTTATATTTTTTTATTTCTTTTGGTATTTAACAAAAAAAAAAAAAAAATTAAAATAATGACTAAAAGTGTTGGCTCATCACATCACAGTTCTAAATTCAATAAAAGCTTAAATTTTCGAACTTTTTCAATAAAAACTTTAAAATTTTTGGTTTCTTGTGTATTTCAGTAATGTGCAGTGTTGCCGGAAAATTCTCGATGTTATCTGCTAAATTTCCAAAAATAATATGCTAGAATCTGCTAAATGCAATGTTTTACCCACGTTTTACATTTTTTTGCTTTATTATAATTGACATAAAAATTTTTGACATACGCATACTCTTCAGCCATTTAAATATCTTTTTTTTTTCGAAAAACTCGCAAACTTATTTACGTTTTTCACTTTTCGAAAAGTAAACAATAGTTATGGGCAAAAAACTTAACAAATTTATTAAAAATATACACAAACATTTGTATTAAGCATTGCATTGACTATTGTGTTTTTTGATTAATAAAAATTTTGACCTTTAAAAATCTTCAGTAAAATTGTAAAATTGAATATTGTTCTGACCTTTACATTTATCAATTCTTCATTAAACGTTTTAAAACATGTAAAAATTATTTTGATACTTATAAGCATTTAGAAAATATTCAAACTCAAATTTATGAAATATGTCCCTGTATACATCTGTTGCATTTGTTTGTTATACCCTTCACCACAGGTATAAAGGGTATATATAAGTTTGTCATTCCATTTGTAATTTCTACAATATTAAACTCAGACCCCAAAAAGTATACATATTCTGGATCCTTATTGATAGGGTAGTCGATATAAAGATGTCCGTCTGTCTGCTGAAATCAGTTTTTAGAAAGCCATAGTTATCGGATATATATGCTTTATACATCAAATTGTAGGGAATATTCCTTAGAAAAACGCTAATAAAAATGAGCAAATCGGTTGATAAATAATTGAGATGTCGGCAAAAATCCGAAGATGCTTTCAAAAATCGTATTTGTTGTCGGCTTTTCTAGGCTCCTATGTAAGCTAGCGACTTCGTTTTTGCACGAACAATTCAAAATTTTTCTCAAATTTTTTGTGCTAAAAAAAATTGTCCATTAGTATCCGAGATATCGGCCAAAACGCATTTTTAGACTTTTTGATGACCCTATATAAGCTACGGGTTTTTTGGTATTAAACATATTAGTCATAAATATTTTTATAAAATTTCGGTTTTTTGAATCAACCAAATTCGTTCATAAACAACCGAGCTATGGGCCAAAAACTAAAAAAAATTTTAATAGTATAAATACACAGAAAAACATTTATATTAAGCACTGTAATGACTATTAATTATGTTGTGTTTTTTTTTTTTTTTTGTATAGGCAAGTAGTTTAGTTAGCAACAGCAGTAACACACAGCCGCTCACTTGAATACGACACATACAAAAATTGCTTTTGGTATTTAATATTTCGCTAGTGAATAATAACTAAAGCTATTTTTTTTTTAATTTAAATTAAACTTTATTTACACTATATATTATAATTCATAATAATTCAGAAATACCTGTTACTATTATTACTAAATGTATAGCAAGCGATATTTTGTACTATGGTTTTGTGAAGTGAAGTTATTCTATTTTACAAAATTTGGTATAAATATTGTTTTGGAAGGCCCCCTTTTCGAAATTGTTGATCCATAACGGCAAACAAAAGCTACACTTCAGCATTAGATAAGGGTAAAACTAATAAAGATTAGACTCCTGCGTAAGATGATTTGAAAAGCAAATACACTTGAATTTCAAGTGTGTGTTTCATACCCAACATGTGCAAAAACAACAATAAATTCTGTTCGTACCAAGGTAGATTAAGAAGGTAACGACAACTCTACAACAACTTCAACACCAAAAAAAACCTCCATGTATTTTGTTTTTGCATTCTCATCTCTTATGTCAACTTTAATTTTGTCATATCTCATGTTTCTTTACAAAAAACAAAAATACATTTGATATTTCATGTAATAAAAAAGAGGAGAAAGACGCAACAACACAAAAGTGAACAAAAAATGCCAAAAAAAAGGAAACATAAACAACAATTTGACACTTCAAATTCTAAAACACAAGCCGCCATATTGATTTCTAAAAGGAAAAAAATCTCAGCTGTTTTAATGTCGTTACCTTCTTAATCTACCTTGGTTCGTACTGTTCGCTGCCCGAAGAAAAGCAAGTGTTTACTGTGTATGAGCGACTGCAAATCCCTGCGTTCAAATCATTTATCGTAAACAAGTGGTGTGGCAAAAAAAGCAAATCATACAAGACGTTGAGAAATGATTTAAAGATTTCAAGTGGTCTTAATGATTTGTTTGTTTTTTGTAATACGTAGTTGCTGTGTGTGGAAAAAAATGTGTGCATAGGGGTTGTTTATAAATGTTCTTGCATACACACATATATATGTATGTATGTCTGCATTTTATTGTTGGTTTTTCTTTTTCACAGTAATGATCGCACACACACACACATACATACATATGTTGTTCTTAGAAGAACATGCAAAGAAAACAGAAAAAAATCTTTCTTTTATTTTTCTAATTGAAGCAAACAAGTGGTCAAAAGGCTTGTATTTTTTTAGCGTCGCACTCTCATGTCTTGTTGGGTCGCAATCATAGCACAGTCATGATTTGTTCATAAAGTTGAAGCACACACGCAGTATTTGTATGGTTTTAAGTAGAAACTGATAACAGCAGGTGTGTGTGCGGAGCAATAAATACCGTTCTGCAGGCACTTAAAACCATACAAATACTGCGTGTGTGCTTCAACTTTATGAACAAATCATGAGTGTGTTATGATAGCGACCAAACAAGACTTGAGAGTGCGACGCTAAAAAAATACAAGCCTTTTGACCACTTGATTGCTTCAATAAAAAAAAAAGTAAGATTTTTTCTGTTTTCTTTGCATGTTTTTCTAAAAAAACATACAGTTAGGTACAAAACTATTTGTACACCCATGCATTTCGTATATCTTCAATAATTTATAAAGAATAAAAAATTATTATATGTAGTTTTAATTCAGGTCCATTTTTATTGAATTATTTGATAAAAAATAAATTAATATATAACACATTGTTAAAAAAAAAGTACAATTTAAGTAAAAATCTTTGGGACAAAAGTATTTGTACATCAGTACTTTGTACAATTATTTGTACGTTGGACTCTTGTATGATGATTTTTTTAAATACCGTTATATTTTCTTCGTTAACCGAGTTTTATTTTACAAAATAAGAAGTTGGTTTTAACGTTTTGAATAATAAGCACATCAAAAATGGGAAAGCGAAAAGAGTTGAGTTTGGATATTAAAAATTTAATTATTGATGAACATAAAAAAGGAAAATCTCTCCGGAATATAAGTAATTTAGTAAATTTGCAACATTCCACAGTACAATACATTGTAAGCAAGTATAAAAACAGCGGATCTGTTGAAAATGTGCGTGAAGGTATACGAAATATATGAGGTGTACAAATAGTTTTGTCCCTAACTGTATGTATGTATGTGTGCCATCATTACTGTGACAAAGAAAAACCAACAATAAAATGTAGACATACATATATATGTATGTGTGTATGCAAGAACATTTATAAACAACCCCTATCATCAAGACCACTTGAATGCTTTAAATCATTTCTCAACGTCTTGTATGATTTGCCTTTTTTTGCCACACCACTTGCACAACTTGTTTACGATAAATGATTTGAACGCACGGATTTGCAGTCGCTCATACACAGTACACACTTGGTTTGCTTCGGGCAGCGAACAGTACGAACAGTATTTATTGTTGTTTTTGCACATGTTGGCTACGAAACACACACTTGAAATTCAAGTGGATTTGCTTTTCAAATCATCTTACGCAGGAGACTAGTTTTAAGTGCCTGCAGAACAGTATTTATTGCTCCGTACACACACTAATAACAGCACTTGGCTTCAAGTGGCTTGTAATGCCTTATAAGACACAGTTTGCAGGGCTCTAATAAAGATATTACAAATTTAGACAATTGTTCGAATAGGTTTTCATCCATTAATAAAATTTTTTTTATGAAATTTATTTTTAATGCTCCTTCGATTTTAATCTGTAAAATAACAAAGTTTTTTTTATATGAAACGGTGAATGTGCCTCGTGAAAAACAGACTTTTTGCTATTATTTTACAAACTATTGGAATTGAATATTTCGGGAACATCAATAATATATAGCGCAGACAACTCATAATTACAATTAGTGTCAGTCCCTATTTCAAAATCCTAATCCCTCCCAAACATTTTTAAAAACTAAAAAGTTTTGTCATCAAAACTCTACTACCCTGTATTTAACTGTTGAAAGACTGCACATTAACAAAAATGGTGCAGAATTTATGAACAAAGCCCCATTAGTTTATGCGTATAAGATCGAATTATATCAAAAAGTGTAATCGCGCGAAAAAAGTGTAGAAAAATAGAAAAAAGTTAAGTAATTTTTTGAACTTTGAACAACATTAATCATTATAAAATTAAACCCAAGGTGTTAAAATTCTGCACTCTATTAGTTTCAAGTCTTGTAAGTTCAGATATGTAACCCGTTTATTAAAAATTGTAAATAACAAAATTTAAAAAACATCGAAAGAATAATAAAAAATATATATGCTAAAAAAAACTGCTGTTAGTAGGTCGATTATGTTAAAAAGTATTTAGCAGAATTTTTCAAAATAAATATGCAATTTCCCAGTCCATTCTGCCAAATCTAGCAGAAAAAATGCTGAAATGGCAACACTATTAATGTGTACTACCTCCTTTATTAGAGACGAGCTGTAGACCCGCAACTTCGTTAGCGGAAATTTTTTAAAAAAACCATACTATATAATAAATTTAAACTAAGATTTTTTACTCCCTTGGGAACATTTTTAATAATGGTGTTATGTCATCCATAAATAACAATTTCACTTTAATTTCAGGTTTCTAATCTTAGAATAACGAAAAATAAATATCAGAATTACGAAAAAGTATATTAGAATAAAGAAAAAGACCACAAAAACCATTTTAAGGTTTCTGATTCACTTAGGACCTTACATCTACAATTTTATGTTTCTAAGGATAAAAATTGCAGAACATTCAAGAAGTACGATTAGAAAAACGAAAAGATATACTACAAAGTCTCTTCTTGAGAATTCTCGTTCATTAAGGACTACATATATTTAATTTCGTGTTTCTAGATTCATAATTATATAAAATTTAAAAAGTACCTTTAGAAGAACAAAATAAGTACCACACAGACCCCTCCTGTGAATTCTTTCTCACATAGGACCATGCATATTTAATTTAATGTTTCTACTTTAAATAATATTGGAAATTCAAAAAGTACCATTAGAAGAACAAAAAAGTACCACAAAGTCCACTCTTATGGATTCTCATTCACTTAGCACCACATGTTTTTAATTTCATGTTTCCAGGTTCACAATTATAGAAAATTAAAAAAGTACCATATGAAGAACAAAAAAGTACCACAAAGTCCCTTCATATAGATTCACATTCACTTAGGACCACATATCCTTAATTTCATGTTTCTAGGTTCATATTTACAGAAAATTCCAAAAGTACCATTAGAAGAACAAAAAAGTACCACAAAAACCTCTCTTATTCATTTAAGACCACATATCTTTAATTTCATGTTTCTGTGTTAAATATTATAAAAAATTCAAAAAGTACCATTAGAAGAGCAAAAAAGTACCATAAAGTCCCCTCTAATGAATTCTCATCGTTTAGGACCAAATATCTTTAATTTTATGTTTCTATGTTAAATATTATAGAAAATTCAAAAAGTACCATTAGTAGAACGAAAAAGTACCACAAAGTTCTCACTTTCGGAATCTCATTCACTTAGCAATTCATGTCCTTAATTTTATATTTCTAGGTTAAATATTATAGAAAATTCAAAAGGTACCATTAAAATAACAAAAAAGTACCACAACGTCCCCTCTTGTGGGTTCTCATTAACTAAGGACCACATATCCCTAATTTCATGTTTCTATGTTCATAATTATAGAAAATTCAAAAAGTACCATAAGAACAACGAAAGAGTACCAAAAAGTCCCCCTTGTGAATTCTTTCCAACATCGGACCATGCGTATTTAATTTCATGTTTCTAGGTTAAATATTATAGAAAATGCAAAAAAGTACCAATAGAAGAAGAAAAAAGTACCACGAAGTCCATCCTCTTGAATTCTTACCTACATCTCTCATCACTCTTATGAATTCTTATCTACATTTTCTTAATTTCATGTTTCTATGTTTAATGTAATTGAGAATTCATTATTAAGTTTGAATAAAATGTAATTTCCCGCCTTTACCCCTTTTTTGGTACTTTTTTCACGCATCAAAGTATCAAAAATTGCATTCCAATAAATTTCAAAATTGTAGTGGTATCCCATATTAAAATACTCATATGAAGATTTCAATAAATATAACAAATGTTTTATGAAAAAAGTACCAAAAATAGGTACGATTTTTACCCCTTAAACGTTTGAATTTCTAAAAAGTACCTAATTTGTATTTCTTATTTTTTGATAAGTTATGAATACGACATAAATTTTATCTGTATGTTGATTGGTTTCAAAGATACATATGGTGCCAAAAAAGTACCAAAATACAGTTTCTACCCGTTTTCTCCCTAAAACGGCCGATTTTCAAAAAAGTACCAGACACCTGTCCAGTTATTTTTTAAACGAATAACGATAACTATTCAACTTTTTTTGTATTATTATTAGTTTGCGAGTTATAAGGTTACCGATTTTTCCCGTTTTTACCCTTTTTTACCCCCTAAACATTCGAATTTCCAAAAATCCCGTCTTAGTGGATCTATATGGTGGAAGACCTACCTACGTTCCAAATTTCGTCTCTTTAGCTTCAGCCGTTAGGGCTGTGGGATGATGAATCAGTCAGTCAGTAACGTTACTCTTTTATATATATAGATAACCTCAAAAATGCAGTTTGGAATTGAGTCATAGTCTTTTTATGTAATCCAAAGAAATCGTACTCCACGCTTTGTTAATGACTTCAATTAGGTCGGATTTTGTTTCATACTGTTTCCCAGATTCATACACTTTACGAGCTAACCATCCCCATACATTTTCCATTATATTTAAATCCGGGGAGTATGGCGGCCAATCAAGTAATGTCACATTTTGTTTTCTAATCGAGTTTTTAACCACATTTGCAGTATGAATAGGTTCATTATCATGTTGATATGTCCATGACATAGAGCTAAATATATTGGAAAAATCCAGAACAGTAATATACGAATTCGCGTTCATTTTTTAAGTAAAATATTGCAAATCGCTTGTTCCATAGTAGGAAACTGCACCCCAGACCATCACACCTCCAGCACAGCTATGATGACGCTCCAAATAAATTTCTTCTTATCGCAAATCATGGAAATAATAACTGTAGCCATCGGGTCCTTCTAAATTGAATTTTTTTTCATCGGAAAATACTATTCTGTGCCATTGTTTTTCCCATATCATATGAAGCCGGCTAAAAAGGAGTCTTTTTTCTTTTCGAAATGGGTTAAGGGGTGGCTTCTTTTTAATTTTTAATCGCGTAAGATTAGTAGCTTTCTGTATTACACGCTTCACTGTTGCTAAGCTTGCTTTAACGCCAGTTTTTTCTTTGATTTTCGCAGCAGATTCTTGGGAGTTTGAAGCACTTCTGATAATTGCCCTTCTATCTGCAGCCCAAAGAACAGTATATGTACCTCTTTTCATATTTTTTCCATGATTGGATGGATTACGAAGATAACTACTGACCACACAACGAGTTCGACCAATTTTATTTGCTATTTGGCTAATATTTCCTCGTTTGACAACGCCTTTTTTCTTTCCATTTTGTAGAAATTCAAAATATATAGGCTTTGATTTTGCCAATTTCCTCGTTTGACAACGCCTTTTTTCTTCGCATTTTGTAGAAATTCAAAACAAACTAGTTTAATTTTTACTAAAATCAATAAAAACATGCTTTGCAGATGTTAGTTTGTTACAAAATAAAATAGGCAGATAAATGTCGTATTCTGATGAGCTAAAAAAAAAATCATTATTTTTTTAAGAAGTTAAAATTAACTTTAATAAATTTATAAAAGCAATCTTTAAAAATGCTTTGTTTAATCTAAATGAAGGACATACATGTTAACATCAAACTGAAACTGTAAAAATTTTAAATACTAATGAATTTTGAGAGTGAAACCGGAAAATCTGAACATTTATGTCGTATTCAGATGAGCGGCAGTGTATAATGATTGACAGTGTTCTTGTTTTTTTTTTTTTTATTTTGTATATGCAGTCAGTTTATATATACATACATACAAACAAAAATATATAAATATGGAATTATTGTTGTTTATTTTCTTAAAGCAATGCTTGCTATGATTGTTTATTTATTTATTTTTTTTTTTTTTTTTGTACTAAAATCTTCGTAGTTTGGAAAAAATATTAGATTTATAAACGTGAAAGTATGAAAGCATACGTTAAGGTGAAAATTTTATTATTTGTGGGTAAGATGGTGAAGGGAATTGAACACGGGAAAACTTACCAGGTCCGAACATAAGTGTGTAAGACAGATTGATAGCTCTTTCTCGAATATTTTATTTTAAGAAAATTGTGCTGAAATCTTTAAATTTATAAAATTAGTTGTAAACAGTTCTAAAAAAGATACAATTTCATTTAAAATAATATATTATATGACTATTTTGAGTTTATTAATCTTCTAGTAAATCAATTTCAAATAAGCAAAATGAAAAAAAAAAAAAAAAAAAAACAAATAATAATAATAATAAATTCAAGACTTTAGAAATCTAGATGAAAAAATATTTATTATTCCTTTTTCCGTGTTTTATTCCCGCGTGTATAGACATGATTTTACATTGATCTACTAAAAATAATAATTTCTAAGTGAAAATAATAGTGTATATAATAAAAGATGAGTAAAAATGCGAATGGACGCTTAACAAATCTAAACCCTTTAAATATAAACTAATTATAACATATTAATTTATATTTTGTTACATTGATCCACAAAAAAAAAAAAAAAAAAAACAAAAATTATTTAACCGCAATAACAACTAGTGCATTTACTAGTGCGCCAAATTGTGTAGAGTATAGCACAAAAAAAAAATCAGAAATATAAACAACTAATTTAATGGTTGATGAAAAAAGGAGTACACAATTTAATGGCAATTCAAACAATAGATATTGTAATATTAACACTGTTAATACCATTAGCGGTAACAAAAGTGATCTGGCGAAAGATAATAGTGAAATAATTTCTGCGTCACGGCAAAAAATGAAAAATACTGGTGCCATACCAAAGAATAATAATAATTTATAATAATAACTCAGGACATAACAAAATTCTAACAGGGATGGACCGTTATATTACCATCACTAAGCGTAAGTCCAGCCCTAGGACATTAAAACTTGAACCAAATCCAAAGCAACAGAAAAAAAATGAGGTAAGTCAAAATCGTTTCTCGATACTTGATAATCAAGAAATTGAAGTTGAATCTGCAAAGTCTATCAAAAATTATAAGCCACCTCCACTCTACTTGCGCGAGCCTACTACTAACGCTCTAGTAAAAAAGTTGTCCCAACTTGTGGCAAAGAAAATTTCTACGTAGTTTCTCTACGAAAAGGAAATGTTTCTGAAATAAAATTCAGATATTCACAGAAAAATACTATAGAATTAAATTTGACTGTTTTGATAATGAAAAAAGAAACTACTATACATAAGGAGTGCGTTCGAAAAATTTTAACATATATAAAATTCAATAATTTGGAAACTGTTGATCTTAGAGTTTTGATTAATTTTTTATTTAATTGATATTATTTTATAGATCCATTACTTATGAACTCATGGGCCTTTTTTGGTAACCCTTCCATTAGAGATTTGATAGTCGTTTCAGTCACTTTTTTGGGTGAGTTTGCACATCTTCTTTTAAAATCTTCGATATTTAGGTACAACTTTTTTGAGCTCTTCAATTTACTTTTCACAAGAGCCCAATATCTCTCCACTGGCCTTAGCTCCGGACAATTTGGAGAATTGACTTCTACGAAAACTATGTTATTGTTTTGGTACCACTCCAAAGTCTTTTTTACCGTAGTGACATGATGCCAAATCGGGCCAAAAATTTGTGGACATATTGTGCTCTCTCATGAAAGCAAGAAGCTTTTCTTTGATTTATATTTCGATATTTATAGAGCCTGTAACAAATGACTCTTGTTTTGCCACAACTGCACAAAGCTTGTTATACCAGGATTTTTTTTAGGAAATTTTGTCTGCTTTTGAGTCCTAAACTTATATTCAACATTGCCTCGAGCATTAGCGACATAAAAATGTTGATACAGAAGCTGCGAAAATTCTGTCAGCACATACATTTCGTTATCCATTACACAACATGAGTATTTTTGTATGAAATTTTATTTTAATTTCCTGCCCTATTTTTGGCTTCTAAATTTTTTGCTGCATTCCTATCTGTAACTTTTTAGCATTAGCTTTAACTTTTCGCATCAAATATTCAAAGCATTGAACTAACCGGACTGCTTTTCTACCAGATGTGTTTGGAGTTCTTTTTAATAGGCTTTCGATTTTCTGGCCTTCCCAATATCATGTGGACCCTTTTTCTTCCCGAACCAGGTTTCCTATCAATGGTCAAATTCTTCTAATACTGTTAAATGACATTGGAAACAGTTTGACAGCAGACATTTATTTGTTTTGCCAATTATTTGAAGGACCAATTTGGATCTTTTTGATATTTTTCGTCACTCATTTTGATTTGACTCACAACATATCAACATGGTTGTCATTAAAAATAATAACTGACATATTTTTCAATGATAACTAGATCTAAACAAATTGTAAATATTGCTTCCGAAAAACACACTAAGTCCTTCTGCAAATTGCCATCCGTTTGTGTTAGATGTGGAGATATCCATAAAAGTCTGGAAAGTTCCTATTCAAAAACAGACATCAGCGCAAGAAAGTGTGGTGTAGGTGTAGGTCCGTAATGGACCTGCTTCTAGTGCACAATATAGAAGTAACCTGAACACAAAAAGGCAATTGTCGTATGCTCATGCGGTAAAAGAAGGTTCCACTACACAAATGAAATTAAACGTAGAAGGAAATGCTCAATTTCCAAAGACATTCAATAAGGGCTCAGTAATTCCCAACCAAACTCGTAAAAATAATGAAAATAATTTTCTTATGCTCACGCATTAAAAGAAGTATCAGTAATTCCCAACATAAATTCTCAAAGCTCTATTGAGAAACTAATTGAAACCATGAACATTTTCATGTCAAATATGCAAAATATGTTACAACAACTAATGCAAAATCAAAGCATGCTCATGCAGATTTAACTAAGTAAAAAATTAATTTATTGGCCTACAGACCTCAATAACATACCCAAACTTATCGACTTTGCTGTAATCAGAAATGTAAAAATTTAATTCATAACAGTGATTTTGTCACTTGAATTTTCGTCAGACCATACACATGGATGAAGAAAATTCAGTGGATACATATAGTTTTTGTTTTCCAAACAAGAAAACTAATTGGCTAAAGTACAAAATGTACATTAGTTCACATTTGCCTCCAAACATCTCACTAAAAAGTGAACATGAGATTCAAACTGCAGTTGATAATTTTAGCGATATTCTTACTAATGCCGCTATAGTTTCTACACCTACAGGTTTCTCGTAAAAGAAAAAAAATACATGAAATATCTTAAAGACATTGATGATCTTAGAGGAAAAAAGAAATCTTAGGCCCCAATGGCAGGAATTCAGATCTTCTGGTCTTAAAATTCAACTTACTCAATGCCTGAGAAGATTAAGTGTAGCTTTGAAAAACCAAAAAGAATCCGAACTTAGGAACTATCTGAGAAAATTAGATCCTACTAAGAAAACAGATTACAGCTTATGGAAGGCAGTAAAAAATATGCGATGCCCTATCGCATACGAGTCTCCTATACGACTTCAAAACGGTCAATGGGCTAAAAATAATACTGAAAAAGTCGAAGCGTTCGCCACTCACTTAGAGACTGTCTTCACTCCAAATAGCACGAACTCTTGCGTTTCCCCTACTGTTATTAATGAAATGGTACACCATCCATTAAAATTCCGACTCTCAGCCTTGAAGACAGTATTAAGGAAGGAAAGTCTCCCGGCGCTGACAATATCAATACAACTATGATTACCAACTTTCCCAACTCAGCTCTAATACTTACTCAATTTATTTTCAACTCCATAATACGAACCGGATATATCTCAATAAATACTGCAGATATTGATATGATTTATTTGGTATGTGATAAGTAGGGGGCGGATTTATATGCATTTATTTTTAGAAAATATGCGCCTATAAAATGCACTTGAAATTTTAAAATATACCCTAAAAAATTAAAAAAATCTTAAGATGTGTCATTGCATGTCTTTCTATAGATATTCCCCAATTTGCAATGATTACTACATTGGCGATACAAAATTGAACTCGGTTGAATCCTTCATTGATTTAAGAGTAAATTTTGATAAAAAACTCAACTTCAATAATCATATAATAATGACTGAACAAGGCATATGGTGTCTTAAGTTTTATTAAACGGTGATCGAAAGAATTCACTGATCCTTACGTGACGAAGAGGTTATTTACTACATTAGTTAGGCCTATTCTGGTTCAGTAATCTGGGACCCACAATATAATGTTTACATTCGTAAACTTGAATCAGTCCAAAAACAGTTTCTCTTTTTTGCCTCCGGAACTTAAGATGGAACCGTGATTCAAACCTTCCTCCATATCGCTTGGACCTTATAAAACTTCCAACTTTAAAAAGTAGAAGGATCGTTGCAAACATTGCGCTTTTCTTGAATATTGTTAATGGAAATATTGATTCCGAATATCTCATTAGTAAAGTATTCATTAATGGTCCAAATAGACTACTTAGATCATATGTTCCACTTTATATCGATTTCCATAGATCCAATTTCGCAGATTTTGATCCATTTCGTAGAATATGCATCGAGATAAATAAGTATTATGACCTAATAGATTTTGCTGATGCTATTTTAAATCCAATAATTTAGTTTACGATAGTACTTAATATTCATAGTATATTGTTTTAAGTATATATTAACTTCTTTAATTGTAATATGTTCTCAGCTGTTGTAGAATCTATAGCTGAATTAATAAATAAATACAAATTTTTTTTTAATATTTATTAAATAAAAAGAAAGAATAAGTTTTTCTATAAGAAAAAACAAAAATCAGTCATTCTTAAGCTAAGAAATGAAATACATTTTGTATTTTTAAAGTTAAAGCTATGTTTTTAAAGATCAATACTAATTATTTGTACTTTTTTAAATTTGTACTCCTTAAGATCACATTTTTATTAGTGACATTGAGTTTAATACAACCTTAGTTAGATAGGTTTTTATTTATATACACAAACATATTTTTACTAAGTTGTCAAATGTAAATGATTGTCTATTTTGGCGTACATACATAGAAAATGATATTTCAACGTCAACAGAAGAAGTGATAGGAGCGTATTTGAATAATTGTAGTTCAGAATCAGAAGGAGAGTATTCTTCTAAACACGAAACATCATCTGAACGTAAAGTAATTGATTCTGAAATTTTTTTTCATTTTCTCAAATCATTTTTTTTTTTTTAATAACAGCTTGCAACTTCAATTTTATTTTTTCAGCAACGGGACCTACTGCAGCTTCGATTTTTGCAAAAGCAATATCTATTAAACTGATTTGAATACTCAATGAATCGAAACCCTTTAATTTAGTAATAGTTTCAGAAAGAAAAATTAAAATGACGACAGTGTTTGATTGAGAATAACCGAAAATGAATGTTAAAAATCGCTAGAACAACTGTTATGCACATTTTACCAGCGACCGGATTTTAATACTAAAAAAAAACAATATTTTTATTTCAATCGAAAAACAATCTTCAATGTTCAAAAAAATAATAAAAATCCACATTTTTTTTTTCGTCAACAGTTTAATTTTTTTCATCATGATCGAAATAAAAAATATAAATATCTTTTGTGATATTTATTACAAAAGTATAAAATTATTTTCAACTTTTTTCATCGGATGACAAAATTTTAAACAATTTCATTGAATAAAAAAATATTTTTTAAACAAAACAAAAGTATGAATAAAAAAACAATAATTTGAAATTTTTTTTCATACTGATATTTATTTTTAAAGATATTTATCGTTAAAGATATTTATTATTTTCATCATGATGGATATTTATAATAAAAAATAAAAATCCTTCACATATTTTTTTCAACAAATGAAAAAATAGTTTTTATATTGATTGAAAAATAAAAAGTTTTCGGTTGCTTGGATTTTATCTCAAAATGAGAAATATAAAAATAAGATTGTAACAAAAAAATGTTTAAAAACCAAAAAACAAAAAAAAAAAAAAAAAAAAAAATGCAAAATATGCAATAAAAATATGCATTTGCAACAAAATATGCACTAACAAACCGATGCTATTGTTTAGTAAAATGTCTGATTCGGATAGATAACAACATAAGATAATTTTTAAATGCTCTAAAAAAACATGCATTTGTATATAAATCCGCCCCCTAGTTATGAATAATGCGATTAGCCATAAAAACGATTAAACCGGTATAATATTGTATATATTTCTAAAAAAAGCATGCTAATATAATTTGTATGGTTAGGTTATTTCGTTCTACACTTTACAATTGTATCTTTTTTTTTAACAAATATGTAACTGCAAATAGTTCAAAATGGAATGTAAAATATACTTTTCGGATATAAAATAAATAAAGTGGTTTTTCTTATATTTTTATTGTATATGCTTAGGTTTTTTCGTGCACTGTATATTGGGTTATCAACGTATACAAAAATAATATTCTTTTACATTATCCCGAAAACGGTACATCGTCTCAAGTACAAATAGTCCTTTTTTAGTGTGGACAAAAAATAGGGTCAGCAGTAATTTTGTTAAATTTTTTATGAAACTTTACTTTTTTTAAATCTCTATAAAAATACTGAAAAAAGATGAGAAACTGAAAAAAATTCAAACAAATATACTTGACCCTATTTTTTTTTTTTCCGTAACTGTATATGGAAAAGACTTGATCAACATCTTTCAATGTTGAGATTGTTGAAATTTCAAATGAATATATCTCGAAGAATATATCAAGGACTTTAAGGTGATATAAAATCTTGGAAATCGGGTAAGAAACGAAAATTCGCTTGTGGTTATACATTTTCTATGACATTAGTGCCGTATTTTGAAGCCCCATAGCTCCGCTCCTGAAGCGTATATGGGATCCTGCTTCTAAACTCAAAATGCTTCTGTCCTCTGCTACGCCTATGTGAATTTCATGTAAAGCCAACCAGCCGATTAAAAGTTAGAGATTTATTTCGATTCTGCCCCACTGTTTTATGTTTTATAAAGCAAAGAAAATGTATGCACTTAAGCTGTTTTTTATATGAAATCTACTGGTTTAAAATAATAATAATAATTTCTCAAATCGGGCTATATATGCGCAAATTTTGTACTACTTTTCAGCAAATTTTCGGAACAAACTTCCTGTAACATTTTAAGTTCCATTCCATGAAAATTTAAAATTAGTGTATTTTAAGACAATTTACTAATACTTGAACAGAAGTACGTTTTAAAACCTGAATTTGATGGGTTCCATTTTAAATTTTTTCTTTAAAAGACTTTTTATTTAAAATAAATACACTTAAAGTTGATGAAAATTTAATTTTTACTCTTTTTCAAAAATTTTAAAATATATTTAACTTTGACAGCTCCTTATAAGGAAACAACACAACCTATCTTAAAGATTTTAATTGATATTGATACTTAATTTTGTCTACTTTTATTCGGTACTCAACTTTTTTACAAAAATTTAAATTTCAAAGTTAAATTATTCGCCACTTTTGACACATTTAACCCCAACGTGGAACGTACAGAAAAACGTCATTGTCTACATATATTTTTTGTACGAATTTAAAGATGCCATTTTTGAGATACGTACAGCGAAATTTAATTCGCGACCAGTGTGACCATTTTTGCAGCTAAATTTAGCATTTTTATTCCGGTTTTGCCGAGAATGCTTCATTTAGTATTTGTTATATTATTAAGCATTTTTTAAAAACATATTTAGCATTTTTTATAATTAATACATAATTAAAATATTAAAGCCTTATTTTTATATCAGCTGTCATTTTTGACAATAATGTAATTCTATGATTATTCTCTATGTGCATCAATGGTTAGAGCAATAAATCACTAAAGTGTTAATAGAAATGTGTATTCATTTTAGAATGTAGGGGGCCAAATGCAAATTTCTTGGTAATAAATCTGTATCTATTAAACTAATGCTTGGATCAAATTGAAATGTATGGAAGAGTTGTAGAAGAGGACTTAAGCTTTTATAAAAATCATCTTGAAGTCACCCTGGGATAACACGAGATTAACTACAGGGTGTCAAAGTTGACCATCTCGAGTATGTAAAAGTTTTTTAAAAATATATTTTCGCTTAAATTTAGAATTTTTAATTTTTTTTCCTCGACTTTATTTCGTTTTTCGGGAATAAGTCCTGAGGTATATGAAGGATTTTTTTTAATATTGAGTAATTTGGAATATATTCCGAAATTATATGCTGAAAAAATTTTTAGATTAAACAGGTCACTAAAACACACTTAAAAGTATCTTAAAAATCATGTTGCAGATATTGTAAGTAATGTTCACCAGGAACATTTCGGTTTTTCTTCATCACGTCACATTTTTAACCCATTTAGGACAAAAGAAAATGTGCTTCCCTGAGCAGTTTTTAGGTTATAAAATTTTCTAGGTAATAGGCATGGGAAATTAGTCATTCATGTTTTATATCCAAGATATAGGAATACAAAAATGTAGTACCAGTCAAGTTTCTAACTTATTACACATACCCAAAAATCAAGAATTTCTCCACAAACCTTCATAAAACAATTAAAAAAAAAAAAAAAGATATAGTCGGTCAAGACCGACTATATTATACCCTACACCATTGTGAATGAGCATAAAAATTGTGTATGAGCATAAAAATTCAGGAAGGGGACTTATGCTAGACCTTTGGCCAATTTTACTAAATATAAAAGAAAATATACAAATATAGAATAATGCGTTGATACTACCATCTATATGATTTTATGCACTTTAGGGCGATTCCCGAAAGTGGGTTTATATGGGAGCTATGGTAAATTATGGACCGATTCTCATTAAATTCAATGTTCTTTCTACTTACATAAAACATATGTCTGTCAAATATTAACTTGATACTAACTTTCGAATGGGATTAAGGCTCGTTAAAGTGATTTTCGGAAGAAGCTGTGGTCATTGCGGATCGATTCATAAAATTTGGTACAAAGATTGATACTTGTACAAAACTTCTTTGCACCGAATTTCATTAAAATATTCCTATTTTTATGTAATTTTTAAGTGTTGAAATATTTGTATGGGGACTAGGTGAAATAATGAACCGATCACAACCAATTTCAAAAATTCCCACGTGCCAAATTTCATTGAATTATCTTCAAAATTGTGAACTGTACTTTGTGCACAAGGTTTACACGGACAGCAAGCTAGTCAGCCGGACAGACATTGTGCAAAACTAAATCAATTCAAAATTTCTGTGACTGAAACATCAAATCTCTAATGGAAGGGTTGCCAAACAAGGTCTACGAGTTCATAAGTAGTTGTTAAATTTAAATTAAAAGTTATATTTTTCTGTAATTTGTAATATAATATCAATTAAATAAAAAAGATCAACCGTTTTCAAATTATTGAATTTAATGTATGTTTAGATTTTTCGATCTCACTCCTTATTTATTTCCAAAATTGCAGTCGCTATAAATAAATGTGGATATATGTATGTTTACTAAATTCTGTATTTTGTCTATAAATTCAAGCTATAAGTGGCGATAACTTTGCAAAATTCTTCAGAAATTCTCCCAGTATTTTTCTTTTAGTAAACAATTTGATATGGCAAAGCCACTTTAACGGAAAATATGGCAAGTATATGTATCCAAATTGATTTAAATTCTTCAAACTCGTTCACTTTTGGTATTCAAAAAAATGTCGAAAATTTTTTAATGGCACAACAACGATATTTAGTACCAATATTCCTTGGCTCTAGTGGAACACAAATCTGTTCGCGTGAATGACTTTTACCTAATGGCGTCAATGTTATGGAGGTTTAAGATAAAAATTTATAAACAAATTGCCAAAATTATATTTATAGCAGTGTTGCCACTAAGAATGTTGCTAACTACACATAACCGATGACCAAATTACATATCTGAAGAAAAATTACACATGAAATTTTATTTTAATATAGATAACCATTAACCCTTAAATGCCCCTGGTATCTTTAAAGATACAACCATTAAACAAATTCCTACGGCCACAATTTTCGTAAAATTTTTCTTAACTTGGTTTTATATCGTTTAAAACATAACATATCTTTGTAAAAAAATACTTTTTATTTCTAAATTAAGTCGTTTTGGAAATATTTCAAAATGAAGTCAAAAAATAATTTTTATTAAAATTTAATAAATGATCTTTTTCAAAGTGTAAAATCTGAAAACCTATGAATATTTTTAAATGAAAAAAAAAAAAAAAAATATTTTTTTGAACCATGATATAAAGAAGAAGGTAGTTTCACTTTCTCTTTTTGTTGCCATATTAACGTTCTGACGTTTACTGGGATTATGACAAATCAAGCTACCATATTCATTTTAAAAATCCTACTTTTTTGTTTGTACATTTTTTATTATTATAAATTATAATTTATAATTTGTTTTTTATTTCATTTACAAATCAATAAAATTTAAAAATAAAATAAAATACAATAAAATTATGGAAATATAAAGAAAAACAACAGAAACGTGCGAAAATGGAACCCTAAAAGAAATTTGGGGGATTTGAATTATATTTGGTTAAATTTAATTCGCATTTTGTGACACACATTTTAAAAATGTCGCACATTTTAAAAGTCTTTTTAACAAAATGAGCATGATCGCCAGATAAAAATCTTCAATGGCTCGCGTTATGATAATTAGAAACTACATAATGTAATATACAAAATAATTTGGTCGACTACAATTTCTTACGTGAGATCATCTTGGTAAACATTTCGACATATGGAACAGTTTATAATCCTTTTAGCCATAGAAAAAATGCATAAACGGCTAAAATTATCTCCTCATTTTAGCCGTTAATTCTATGGTTATGATTTCTGACTAAAATCATCCTTTACTATGGTTTGTTTATGCCATTTATATGGATTTTAGCCAATTTATGTGTCCTAAGTTTTAGCCTGTAGCCGTACTAAAAGTATTTAACAAAAGTTGAGTTTACAATATCTTAAGTTACTATCAATGACTGTTACATAATAAAATATTTTTTGTTGCAAAACTCAATTAAATCTTTTTATTAACAAATTATAAATTATGTTTTTGATAAATTTTTCCGTCTATTAGTTTCCTTGCTTTTCTATTGTTATTTAAATTACACATCTTATAATAAAATATCCAAAATTTATTTTCCAATTTTATATTTCTGGCAACGATTTTTTAGATTGTTTACAAAAGCAAAGCTTCAAAAATCCCAGTAAACTTCAAAACATTTTTTTGTGAGAGAAAAGTGGAACTACCTTGTTTTTTTTTATATCATGCTTTGAACTATGTTCTTTAAAGATATTGAACAATATTTTACTGGTATAAGTAGACAATTCTCTAGAAATTATAATTTTCCGGTTGTATCTTCAAAGATTTGATATTGCCTTTTCTAGATCAAGTTCACTTGTTAGCCACAAACAGTAATATAGTTTTTTAGATTTTAAATTGTTTAATAACATTTTTTAATTACAAAAATTTAGTTTATATGTACTTTTGTAAAAAATTTTAACTTTTATTCGAGTTAGTTTGATATGTCTGATGATGACGTATGTGAATTAATTTTTAATACCGAAATTATAAGTGATGATAGTATTGAGGTTATCTGTAATAAAAGTGGTGATCTAACTTTTACTCATTGATATAAAACAACAGGTCAAATGCAGGTGATAAGTTGTAGACAATGATGAAAATATGAATCAGAATAATATTGACATAAACGTTTCCGTTCAGAACTATTTTATCTGTATGTTCAAAGATGATACAAACGAGGGGAATTTAATTGATGCAGAATCTCAATATATTTAGCACAATTCGAACCAAGGTCAAAACCACATTTTTTATTTGGACAACTTTTTTACATTAGTAGAGTATGCTGAAATTCGAACATGGGACCAGTTAAGAATATATTTCGTATATAATTGGAATAGATGAAACTTTGCTGTCTTGGAAAAATAAAATAGTGGTGAATGTAGTGTCATCTTACAGCGGAGCAAAACATGTACTCTGTAGTGCTGAAATTAAGACAGAACAATCAACAACTGTAAAAGCGTTTGACAAAATGAATAAAACCGTGTTTATTTTGGAGGCTTTGAGACTAAATTGCTAACTATTATGATATATATAGAATGCTCCTTCGAAAACTGTCGCCTATCTATACCCTCGTATAGAAAGTAAGAATTCCCGAATTCAATTCTTGAGTTTTATGGTCTTCACCAATATCAATTCTGAGTTTTATATAATCCGAATGGATATGAGAAAGGAAAAGCCTCGAAAGCTGTGTATGTATATTCACTCGACGATAAAACCCTAGCCAATGCAAGAGTCAGATGCAAAATTCTCGTAGGCCAAACAAAAAACATCCGCCTGGCTGCACTTAAGACACGATAGTTGTTCCTCCACCAAGAGTTACTTAACGACTCAATAAAACCGTTTAAATTAGTATGTGTCCTCAAATTATAAAGGACTACAATTGTCACATGGGTGGAGTTAAATTAATTAATAGTTCAATGAGTCTTCATAAAATTCTAATGAAAAGACAAAGTTAGATATATAAAGTATCTTTAGGATATAACAATTGTTAATAACTGGCAATTGTACAAAAGGATATATCAACATGAACCTGGATTTAAGCCCTTTCATCTGATTGAATTTAAGTTAGAAAATGCTTATAAATTATTTTCCTGCGATGAACAAGATTCTCTCCAAAAAGAGTGTCCACATCTTGAAGCATAAATAAGAAAAAATCGTCAAAAAACCGAACATATATTTTGTACACCCACCTGACGCCAGATTTGACAGAATTTAATTCAAAATAAATTTATTTTTACATTCAAGAAGTACATAAATGCTTCATAAATATCATACTTATTGAATTTTTGTTAATTATTGGATTAATATACCTTATTTCTGGTCATTTTATTACATTTTATACTACAATTTATAAAGCTACTTCTTCTGTTTATCAATTTTTCTTAATAATTTTTATTAGGGGTGACTGACTGCCCAGTGTATCTTTAAAGATACTACCACTTTTTTTTAAATAACTTCTTTAAATTTTTTATTTTTTTTTGAAAAACTAAAAACGTAGTTATTATTTTTTCGACATTTTACATATATATATTTTTTTCATAAAAATCGCTGTTTTAAACATATCATACATTTTTCTATATATAAAATGTAATATGAAAAAAAAAAAAATAATAATAATCCAATTATTTATGGAATAAAAATATTATGTCGAACTATGTTCCAATTTATAATTTCGAAGTATTTCTTTCTTTGTAAAAAAAATTGCCGAGATTACTTCGGAGTACATTTTATCTGTTTTCAAATTAATGAGATTACTAAATATGCGTGCGTGCATTTATTTATTTTTTTATTTTATTTTTTTTTTTTTTTTTTGATGAAAAGATTGGGTAATTTTCTACAAAAATATCATCGGTAAAATCAAATTTAGATTTAATCTGATATATTCACAAGTAAAATTCACAAGATTGAAGTACAATTGTTTTTTTTTTTCTCAAGAAGTGTACTGTTTCTCATGAAAGTGTTGTAAAAATAAAATGTGGCAAATTTAACTAATGTTTAAGAAGGAACAATTAACTTCTTTAGAAGAGACTTAAAGTTACACATGAAACTAATTACACATGGACTACACATGTAAATAAAAATTACACACGAAATGTGTAATTACACATGAAGTGGCAACATGTGTAAATACAAATTAAAAATATCGCGATAAGTTAACCCAAATTGCCCTAGCGCACCCAAAAAGCGCAAAAGCTGTATAGAATAGAAGATACTAAAAATTTTTTATAAACTTGAATTACATATTACTGATATTCTTCATACAAAAAAATATCTATGTAGTGCTTGGCGTGACCATATGGTAACGGCCCGTTCTGCCCGACCTAGGGACCGAAACAAAATTTTATATAATAGATAAATTTTCTTAGGCTCCATAGACCTAAATTTGAAAATTTCATCATTATCTGAATTTGTTGCCAAATTCATTTTTTTTAATAAGTCATAAGATAATATCATTTATATAAATTTTTTAATTGCACTTACTCAAATCTCTAAAGTTGCATTAAATGCAAAATCGTACTTTTTTTTCGAACGCCATATTGATTTTGATATAGGGTATTAAAGCAGCTACATATTGACATACAGTTAGGGACAAAACTATTTGTACACCCATGCATTTCGTATATCTTCAATAATTTATAAAGAATAAAAAATTATTATATGTAGTTTTAATTCAGGTCCATTTTTATTGAATTATTTGATAAAAAATAAATTAATATATAACACATTGTTAAAAAAAAAGTACAATTTAAGTAAAAATCTTTGGGACAAAAGTATTTGTACATCAGTACTTTGTACAATTATTTGTACGTTGGACTCTTGTATGATGATTTTTTTAAATACCGTTATATTTTCTTCGTTAATCGAGTTTTATTTTACAAAATAAAAAGTTGGTTTTAACGTTTTGAATAATAAGCACATCAAAAATGGGAAAGCGAAAAGAGTTGAGTTTGGATATTAAAAATTTAATTATTGATGAACATAAAAAAGGAAAATCTCTCCGGAATATAAGTAATTTAGTAAATTTGCAACATTCCACAGTACAATACATTGTAAGCAAGTATTAAAACAGCGGATCTGTTGAAAATGTGCGTGAAGGTATACGAAATATATGAGGTGTACAAATAGTTTTGTCCCTAACTGTATATCATCGCAAATTTTAATTAGCGCCTTGAGTGTGCCTCGACGATTAACGTTAAACTAAAAACATCGCGTTCTTAGCCCATGAAAACCGTTGTTGAATATTTTTATTGAAATTATATTTTCTGCGTAAGTAAAACTTATCACAAGAACTTATTTCAGATTAAAATTGACTTAAAACGCCAAAATCCGCTACAACAAAATATGCAAAATTTCAGATTTTTTCAAAATATATCAAATGATGCATAATTTTAAGAGCTTGGCTCTATTTTGAATTTTGCGAAACGGCGTAAATTCCCTAATGAAAAAACTGCAAAATTTTAAAATTTGGTTTCATGACTTTTGCACAACACAATTTGATACTGCGATTCAAAAAAATGAAGTGGAAATAATTATAAAACTTTGGAACGGCTGCTCCGATTTCCATGAAATCTACTACCTCTACTATCACTATTCACATGGTGTTAGTAGAGGTATAGGCGAGTTTAAGTTTTGAGCTTGGACCATATAGACCTACAGGGGGCGAGTTTACAGGGTCCCAAAATTGGACACCTCGGGTATATTAAAAACGATCCTGATTCCTTATATCTGAACCGATTTAAACGATTTTTATATGGGAAGATTCTGCTAGTTCGATATCTACAAAAAAACATCGTCGTATGCATATATTATCTCTTTTTGTTTAAGAGATATTAAGCTTCAAAAATTAAAATTTTTACTTTTTAGCCTGTCTTGGTGAAGTTTTTTCGCTAAAGCGGGTCCAATTTTAGACCAATTTTTTAAAATTTTTCTTATTTCATATGAAAATAGAAAAATAGTGTAAAGAAAGAATTTTGTAAAAATATTTACGGAGTCAAATGTTACAAGCATTTAAATTTAAAGTTTCAAAAAAAGTGTTTTTTTGTTTTTGCCAAAAAAGTGGTAACATTCTTTTTCTGTTATATAAAAATTTTCTTAAGTAGCATATATAGTATTTATATTTTTCTAAAGATAACTAAACACAAAATACGTTAAAGGTAAAAAAGCTTTTAGAAATCGATTTTTCGAGAACCAGGGTTTCCCAAATTTGACATATTTTTCCAACTAATTTCGAGTTTTCGCCTTAATTTGTCAAATCGCAAAGCTGGAATCAAAAAAAAATTTATACTTTTTATTTAGTTTACAGTGTTTTAATTTTTTTTTTTCGCAACAGAAATCGGTTGGAAAGATATAGCAAAAAAAGTAAAAAAAATCCCATTTTGTATTTTTTTTTTTTTTTTTGAAGATTTTTGGGAATTACGAGTTTTTTGTAGACAAATATAACAAAAAAAATATTTTTTTGGTGAGAAGTTTAACTTTGAATAGTTGCAACTTTTTTGAAGCAAGATTTTTATGAACCTTTTTATACCCACCATCAAAAAGATGGGGGTATATAGATTTTGTCATTCCGTGTGTAACATGTTGAAGGAATCATCTGAGACCCCACAAAGTATATATTTTCTGGGTCCTGGTTAGATTCTGAGTCGATCTAGCTATGTCCGTCCGTCTGTCTGGCTCGAACGAGGCAACGTAGGGGGACGAAATTTGGCACAAATATTTGTCCTATTGAAAATGGGCAAAATCGGTTAATAAACAAAAAAGTTATGGGCTAAAAACTAGAAACACAGGGTATGAAACATACTTTTTTGCTAATATTTTTTCAAAAAAAGCATGGGGGTCGATATAAACTCGGAAACTAAAAATGATCGTGGTCCGCCCACTTTGGTCCCATATAAGGTGAAATTGTGTTCAAATAGCTCAAGGAACAATGTAAACTCGGAAACAAAAAATGGGCGTGGTCCGCCCACTTTACTGCCTATTTTACCGCCCCTCCCATGTAACGTAAAATTTGAAAAAGTTGATAGTGGGTATATAGTAGGGTGATCGATTATTCGACTTTTTTGAGAAACCGGTTTTCGAATAGTTCGAATAGTTGGTATTTTAAAAAATTAAAAAAATAGTTGGCACTTTTTGAAATTCAGAAAAAACCGGTTAACCGGTTTTTTGCAGAAGTTTTATTTATATCAAAAGACTACATTTCTTTAAAAAAAATCAATTCTTATAATTAAGTCAAAATTTATTAAATACATGCGTAAAAGCCTAACAATGTCAGGAAAAATAATATAATAATGAAAATATGCACAAACAAATCCGAAAATTAAAAGAAAAAAATATGAACAACATTTAGACACCTTCCTCTCCCTAATCGAAGTCAATTATTTGAAGCCGTTCAAATTTATTGGAATTATATTGATTAAAGTTTTAAATTCGTAAACCTTTCAAAATAAAAAAATCGTCGTAAATGCGCTCCCTGGCCGAAATACAGAATCAGTTTTTTATAGGATTTGGAGAGCAAACAATAAGTATAGCAACTCAAAAGTTCTTAATACCAAAACAGACTTTTTGGTCCCTGATAGAAACATCTGGCACTGTTAGAATTTGTTGAACGAATAGTTTTATAAGTATGCCGATTTTTAGTTTCTTACGTCGTCTGGGAGCTTCAGAAAGCTCTGGAAAGGAAACATTGCTTAAGAAAGATATATTTAAATCCATATATATAGATCCACGTATTTTAGCTCCCTGATAGAGATTTCAAAATCTGGCTCCGTTAGGATTTTTAGGACGAATAGGGTTATAATTAGGCTTAATTTTAATTTTCTATGTCTTCTGGGAGCTTTAGGAAGCTCTGGAAAGAGAAAAAATTCTTAGAAAAAGACACATAAATCCTCTTATATCCGCTCCCTGATAAAAATTTCAAAATATGGCTCCATTAGGATTTGTTGGACAAAAAGTTTTATAATTAAGCCAAATTTTAATTTTCTACGTCGTTTGGTAGCTTCAGAAAGCTCTGGAAAGAGAAAAAATGCTAAGCAAATTATATATCTAGATGACTAGAAGATAATTATGTTTCAAAATTGTAGAAAAAATCATCTAAATTTTAGTTAGCATAAACAGAAACCATGGCTTAATATGGAAGCCTGTATCAATTGAAACGATTCTGCAGGTGAGACTTTTTTAACACAACACCTTTAAAAAACAAGGAAATGTTGGATCAAAAAAATTAAATTGGGTCATACAGGATAATTATTAATTTGTTTAATATTACAGAATAAATTCTAATTTAGACTTAAACTATATTTTAAAAACATAAGAAATCAGTCTTTATGAATATTTAAAAAATGATTCCTAAATTTTCAAATATCACTATCACTATTTAGTACATGTTTTCTGAAATGAAATGCTATTTTTAAGCCCGGTTTTTTGTGTTTAAAAAAACCGGTCTATTCGACATTCGAAAAATGAACATTTTGAAAAAACCGACAGCACATTGACTGAAAAAACCGGTTTTAAAACCGGTTGGAAAACCGCGTCGATCACCCTAGTATATAGATTCGGCCGGGCCGAATATAACATACGCGCTTGTTTTTTTTTAAAGATTGATGTGTTGTCTATAGTAAATGATAAGAATAATTTAAAAAAAATTATTAACAAACAATTTTGGTGATTTTTTCGAATTCAACTTTTTTTTTAATTTTTTTGTTTTTCCATTAATATTTATTGGACAAAAACTAAAAAGTCTCACAAAGTCCCGTTATCTAAATGACAACTTTGTAGTTGGCAATAGGTGGTCTTCCAAAATCAGTAATAACATTTTACTCCAATTTGCTTCTTTTCAATACGCAAAGCAATTACTGATCATGTGTAACCTATTTTCCACCAAAAAATGTTTGATATATGGTTGCTTGCATCAAAGAACATGAAAAGTTTGCGTATTTTTGAGTTTATTTTTAGAAATATTAATACAATTTAATTAAAAATTTTGATATTGAATCAATAAAAACATTTGTAGACAAAATAGTTAATAAAATTCAAGATGAATGTTAGCGAGCAGAATATCATTTACGATAAAATTGCTTAAGTTATAAATTTTAATACATTGATGAAATATTAACGATTTTGAGTTTTACATTTTCGTCATTATGCCTGCTATACTACATGCAATTTAATTCCACGGAAAAGATATTATCGAATAATGTATTGTTCCAATTGGTAAATTATCCGAAGAAGAGCAGGAAGCAAGAAATTAGGATTGTAAAAACTTTTGCGAACATTTTGCAAGAAAAACTTCTAGAGGAGATTTGAATATGATTATTCATATCATCAAATTCATTAATTTGGATCATACGATAACCACCAAAAACTAATGGGTCAAATGTAGCACCCGCAATTTTGTTTCTGCTAAAAAGCCGTAGATGAATAATTTTTGTTAATTAAGATTTGTGCAGGTCATATTACTTTGCGTGCACGTTAAGGTGGCCCTCTTTTATATGGAGGAAAATAAAGGTTTTTAAATTTTCAGTCTCACCCTCTAGAAATATTCGAATAGCCCAAAAACTATAAAATACAAAGTTTTAGATTGATTGAAACAAGTTTAAAGGTGGTTCAAAGCGATTGAAATATTAAAAATTTTAGTTTTTTTTATTCTTTTCAACCATACCTAATTCATAAGAACTTACATTTTCCTCGTTTTCATATTTTGGAATTTCACAGTTTATTTCCTTTCTAAAATGACCAAAAAGAACAAAATTGAACAGCTAATAATATCAAAGTTATTAAAATAAAATTATGTAAAACGCGTAATTTGAGACCAAATATACCGCAGTAAAAATAAATTTTAGGGAGAGAAACGAAACTCGGCATATAGTTTTGTCTTGGTATCTTATACATCATCTGCGTAAGATATTCGCGATCAAAGTTCACATAAATCTCTTGTTTGTTGTTGCATATAACGTATTTTTCAGGGAAGTACATGCCAAGTTTCGTTTCTCTCCTTCAAATTTTGATTGAAATTTAATTTTTCGGGGTCTATTTTCCCGAAAATTACGTATTTTTCGGTAATTTTATTTTAATAACTATTATGTTGTTAGTTCTCCAATCCTCTTTATTTTAGGAATTTCAAATGTGTGGAATTCAACAAGATATAAAACCAGAAAATTGCATTTCAAATTAATTTTTTATGGTCGATGAAAGGAAAAAAAATTAAAAAGTCATCATTTTCAAAATTTTGATATATATTTTTCAATCAGTTCAAAACTTGGCATGTCTTAGTTTTTCGACAATCCGAACATTTTCAGGGAGTGAGAACCAAAATCTGGGCACTTTTTGTAATGAGGGCCACCTTAGTGCACATACTTCAAAAAAATGCATTGAGTTATATGAAAAAAAGGCGTGGCAGTTGTCGGATCACGCCCATTTTTTTTTTTTCATGAAACCAGCATAGTGTTTAAAGAATGGTTTGTAGCAAATTTCATAAATATAGCTTTCTTAATAACAAAAATATATACTTTTGATCACTCAGAATGCGAAAATCGCACACTGTGCATTGGAAACTTATCAAAAGTTGATGTCTAGAGTGCCCAGACTAATGCAGAAAATTAGCCAAAATAAGGATAGATATACAGGATTTTAATCCTTATTTAACATTACCTAATAATTTTAATAACTAGCTTTTAGTTTATGTATTTTTCATTTAAATGTATTTTTTATCAAAATTTCTTACATAGTAATATAATTATGAAATTGACATATAATCCAATACAGTTTATGATTTACTTAGCTTTCTTAATTGATAATAATAAGTATGGACTAATTATTAATTTTTTAATGAAAGAAAACGTGCCTTTTTTCTTCATTACATATCTATTATCTATTATTTTGAGTAGATGGGTATTTCTGAAAAAATATGTATAAGTAACGAATAGAAAATTTCAATTTTTAAAAATTGCAGCTCAAAGGATTTTCATGGGATTGATCTCATAAAATTTCTTTCGAATTCTTCCTTGTCTTGAATTTGTTTTCAAGAAAGTTTCGATACATTTTATTATATTTTCGAATTTTAATACTTCATATTTAAAAACTACTTTAATTGGGTTCTACAATAAATAAAAAATACTTTGAGGGTAAAAAATAAAGTTCTATTTCAATATCTTATTGATATGTACCGTAAAATATTTTAATTTTCTATCCCGGGTATATACAGCTGTGTGCAAAATAATAGTAGCGCCATATGTAATATTTTTACATTCAATAAAATGAAGATGTTTTGCTGATTTCAAGAAATTTTTTGATGGATTTTATTAAATATATCCCAAATTTTATAAAAAATAAGTAAATCTTTAAATTAAACTTCATAATTCAGATAAAATACTAAAAGAGATTGAATGCACAAAAAATTAGCTGTGAAAAATAATAGTAGCATCGATTAAAAACACCTGTAAAAAAAAATGCCTGATTAAGTTTTTCTTTTTTTGGCATATTTTTTTTGTACACATTAATATTTTGTGGAATAGCCCTTTGAGCGGCGCAGCAGCGGGCACTGAGTCCACTAATAACCCCTGGTCCTCTCAATGGAAATATTTTTCCAAACTGACTGCACTGGCGTCCACAATTCCTGCAAATTTCCCGGTTTCTTTTTAAAAAGAGCATCTTTGACACCTCCGCAAAGATTTTCAATGTAGATCAAATATGGAGACTGAGTCGATAACTCCAAAACATCCTTTCTATTTTCGGAAAACCATTTTTTTTAACAATTTACTCGTTTCTTAGGAAAATGTTCCTGCTAAAACAGCCATTTGAGTTGCATATTCTTCTCTGAATAAGACACATGACTGTTCTTACATTGGCGCATCCATGTTACCTCCTATCCAAACTATGGACCATGATATGAAGAACATCCCCAAACATTGATTTTTCCAACATAGTGCTTGGCTGACTTGAATATGTTTTGTATCATATTATTTGTTATTTGGTCACGTCACATATATTCTTGTCCCATGCGTCCCATATGGACCAAAAAGAACTACTTTGGACGCATTTGTGCAGAGAATGTGCGCCATTTCGTTAGCGGTATCGCGAGTAAAGTATCGCGAAATAAGGGTTATTGCGTACGTGTCTGTAGTTTAGTAATGGCACTTTCCTTTGGGATCTTGCTTACAGATTTTGCTTCTGGAGATGTACATGTGAGTTCGTGTTTATTGGTTTGGATTATACTTTTTTTTTTTTTTAGTTTTCAATAACTGTGGGAGACCATTTCACGAAATTTTTGGAGAAATTTGTATGTTTTATCTTCAGAAAGTATTTTTACCAATAAAGTAGGGGTGCTAGGAATAAAGTGCTTGCCGCCACCAATTTTAAAATTTTTTAAAAGCAAAATTTCACTGTATTTACAGTACACAGCTACATAATTTACTTAAAAACCAAAAGGGTAAAAAATAATAAAACAATAATACTCTTTGCCAATGCTACTATTATTTCGTACAGGCAAAACAAAGGGGCTTAAGTAAAATAATGGTAACTTCCAAAGATACATAGAAAAATAAAAATAATTGTTCTTATAATTATTATCCTTGTTTAAGACTTTCATATAAACAAATTATTTTTGAATTCCTTGTCTAGGCATTGAGCAGCAACAGAAACTGCAAAGTATGTTGTAGTGCTACTTTTTTTTGCACACAGCTGTACTATAAAAGTTAGTTCCGGATTAAGTAGAATTTTGACTTATTGGTAGAAAACAAGTTTCGTTTCGGTTTCGGCTTGAAAAATCCGGTCTTTAATAATTATAAACAACTGCATTTCCACTCTTGAGGAGGTAAAATTTTAATACTTTTAAAAGCTCATGACTTTTTTGTTATTGCGTTTAAAGAAAGAACGTAAAATATCAAATATTGTAAAAATTATTATTTAGTAATAAAACATTTTTACTCTAAGAGTGGTTGTAAGTCACTCTTGGGTGAATGCTTGTAAGGCACTCGATGAATGCTCGTTAGGCACTAATTTTATTAATATTTTTAAAACCATAGATTATAATATAGATATGAAGTTTAAAAAAAAAAACTCAATTAAAAAAAAGAAAATTACTCAAAAAGGCACACGTACTACAATTGTTTTTGTTTTCAATGAAAAATTTTACTAACACATTCTTAGACTTACGTTTTTTTGACAACTGACTTAGGTTTTTGAAAACTGAACTTCATATCTATGTAATAATCTATGTTTAAAACCTTAAGAACTAATAATGAATATCTTAAAACTAACTAGATTAAATAACTCTAAGTACTTATTGTACACATAAACCCTTCCATAAATCTTATCACACACAAGTATGAAAGATAAGGGTTTGTACATATGTGTGAAAACCCAATGCACACATGCGTACTTAGGAAACATAAATGAATATTTAATTTTTATAACAGCTTAGATTACATAATATTTTTAAATATTAAAAAGGTATATTCAAGTAATTTGAACAAATATCAAGTATTAAATTTTAATACATACTTTTGTAAGCAGATTCATTAAATGAAAGACAAATGTTACACAATATTAACTGTTCTAAAATTAGTGTATTCAAAACCCGAAACCGGTTAACAGGTTTTTGAATTTAAAAAAAACCAACCGGTTTCGAATACTTTCTACTTACGAATTATTCGACATGCAGGTTTTTTTCTGTCGGTTAACCGGTTTTTTAATAGAAGGTACTGTTTAGGTTTCAACGAAACCGAAATGGATGAAGTATGTAGCGGCACAGAAAATACGTATTACATTCTGCTGGTGTCTAATTATAGTCCACAAACTCTGCTTTGGTACCGCCAAACAGAGACAACAAGGCAATTTACGATTGCAAACTTGTTTAGATACTTTTTAGGTTTTTCACTAAAATACCCAGTTTTTTTATTTATTTATATTTTTATAGTGTACATAAGTACTCACATACACATACAGTCAATCGCATAAATATACGACCCGTATGTATTTTTTAACTTTTTTTGTGTACTTATTTTTAAAAATATTTGTAAAAATTTCGGTCTTACAGTTAACGGTATGTCTCTAGATTAAGAAAATCAAAAAAAAAAATCCTGAAATAATCCTATTATGTCGGCAACCTTTACTCGGCAACTCTGTCTTGTGCAAGTACGAATTTTTAATCGGCTCTCTACCTTCCGTAAATAATTTAATATTTTGTGCTATTTCATTAATTACTGTTATGTTCAAGTTCTAAGCATAAAAGAATACATTATTTTCTTTTAGTTTTTAAGGAATTATCTGATATTTTCTAGAATTCTTCCAATTAAAGATTTTTTTGTGTTTCGGTCACTTTTTTGCTCGAATAAGTTCACTTATTTTTAAACTCCGTATCATTTTAAACTGAGTTCACTTATTTTTAAACTCCGTATCATTTTAAGCTGAGTTCACTTATTTTTAAACTCCGTATCATTTTAAGCTGAGCTTTTAATGTTCTTTAAATTATTTTTTACTAGAGACCAATATCTTTCAATTGCTCGGAGTTCCGGACAATTTTATGGATTAGCGTCTTTCGGTACGAACACTAACAATTTCTTTTTGACCACTACAGTTTTTTGTAGCTGTAACGAGAAGAAGGGAGAATAGGCCAGAAAAAAAACGGATACACTGTATTTTATTAGGAAAGGCACTCTTTCACGTATATTTCTGTGTTAATGGAACCATTTTTTATGAATGAAGTGCTTCTTTTCCGCATATGCATGAGGCTTCCCAAAACAAAAGCTTTCTTGGGAATTTTGATTTCTTTGATACACGATATTTTTCTGCCAAATTCCCTCTAGCATCTGCAACATAGAATTCCTGGCCAGGAAGTTGAAAAAAGCTAGCCTGTACGAACTTCATCGTCTTCATCGTTTCATCGTCTATTATACACTAATCATAATTACGGAAAAAATTCGTCTGAAAACTTTAACGTAATTTTTTGTTTTAAATAAAAATGAATTAAAAGAAAACATTTCATATTATTAAATTATTATTAAATATCGAGAGATTTTTAAATGTTTTATATATTTTTATTTGTAGATATTGGTGTTTTTGATACTTTACGTAAATTTTATTAATATCTGAGAGTCTTGGGGAAATAAAAAGCGAATAATTCTGGGAAAAATGTTGGTAATTCAAAGAATCCCAATTATGTTCACATGAACTCCTTACCTGGTAAAAAGCTGAAAAGATAAAAAATATGGTGTTATACACTCATAATTTGACATGGCAAAATGTGGAATATCTGCAGCGTATTCAAATTATGAATGAAACATTTAATGATTTATAGATAAATTTCGCATTTTTGTGTATAATTTTACATAAATTTTTAACATACCTTCGAAAGTCCTACCAAACTTCTTTCAAAAATATGAAAACATACTATAAAAATACCTTTGAAGCTGTCTGGGTGTTTAGAACAGTGGTACGAGTTCATATTGTTCAGATTACGAAGATGATCGGCTATTTACACGTACATGATACGAAGTTTATAGCCCCAACCAGTCAACTTTCCATCGCAACGTAGAATGAAAAAAAGTAGCGTGAGACATTTTGTACAACCAGTCAACAAAATTAAACGTATCATATGTTTTTGAACATTCACTGTGTAAACAACCCTGTTTTTCGGTTATTTTGTGAGCAAAATAAACCACAGGGTTGTTAAAAACGCACACAGCTACGTAAAAATCTATTTTCTGTAGATTTCTGCGATACGCTACCTAGAATTTTTGTGTCAATAGCTAGATACACACATCTGCATAAAGCTGGTTGAAACAGCTGATTGCGATACGATGATTTTTAGTGGTTGGGGCTTATACCAAAAAACGTGTGAGCTTGTTAGCTTTCAACGAAGCAGGTACACAGCTCAATGTTCTCAAAAATAAATACACTGAAAATATTTTAAAATTTTCCGTGCATGTGCTAATAAATGTTTAAATACCTATTTTATGGACAAATTTATTTCATTCTATCAAAAAAATCATTTCATATACAAGGATATTTATAAAAATATACTTTTTTTAATAAAAAATAATTTTTAACTATTCGATTTTCCCCAAAAAATTTTATGAATGATTTGTTTTTATTTTTCTCGTTTTGCTAATACTTATAAACATAACCATATATTTTTATTTGTAAATTAAAAGAATTGCACATAACGCATAAGAAGATAAAAATTTCTGACAGTGACAATGTATAAATTTACTCTCATAAAAAGTAAATACTCAAAAATACATCTACGTAAAAGTGTCTTCTCAATTCGCGTAGCAATGGTTTAGAAGTATACGTTGAACTCTGGCTATGTGTCTTTCTATCAGTTTTGTATGGCTGATTTACTTTTTTGGACGATACATATAATTTCTTTTTGAAAGTAGTTGCCACTGTATAATTATATTGTTCGATTTTTTTTTTTTAATATTTCGAAAGATTCTTGCCCTTTATAGTCATTCAAAGTATCAAAATTTGTATACATCAATAGTAAAGAATATAGTAAAAATTTACTGTGGGTATGGTAATTTAGTATATTTTCAAAATTTTAAAAGGAGTTTGAAGGACATTTAAAGGGTATGTGAAACATTTTTATAAAAGTGTAGTAAAAAACTTAAAAAAAAATATCGTGAGAAATGTACGGAAAGTATCGAAAAACCCAACTTCTACAAATAAAAATATATCAAAAATTTAACAAGCTCGAATGTTATATTCGGATAGGCCGAATATATATACCCACCATCAACATTTTCAAATTTTACGTTATGTGAGAGATGGGAGGAAAAGTGGGCGGTCCACGGCCATTTTTTGTTTCCGACTTTACATTGGTCCTTGAACTATTTGAACATAATTTCGTTGATGGTGGGTATAAAAAAAATCTTGCGATATTTAATAATAATTTAATACTTTGACATGTTGTCTTTTTATTCGTTTTTATTTGGATCCATTATATTATTTTACACTATAGATGTATCCGATTATAATGTCTCTCATGCCTTGTATACATACTTTTGCGATGTAAATTTCAGTGGTTCTTTTATATAAGTAGCCATAAAAGCTGACATAATAAGAATTTTTCAAGATTTTTTTGGTTTTCTTAATGTAAATACATACCATTAACTACAAGACCAAAGTCTTTACAAATATTTTTAGAAATAAGTACAAAAATCTAAAGTTGAGACACTACATACGGGTTGTATACATATTTTTGCGATTGACGGTATGTAGATACAATTTATACCAAAAAGCAAATTAGCGAAGAAAATAAAGATACAGAAGATTCATCGGAATATGATAATACTGTAACAATCTGTTGCGAGGTCGGAGTAGTAATTAGAAAATTACGTAGATATGTAAAATTCTTCAATAAATCGAGTGAAAAGCAAAAAGAACTGCAGAACTTTATACAAAAGCAAGAAGGTAAAGTAGTACAATTAATTTGCGACGTAAAACACGAATATGATTGAAAAATTTTTAAGAATCAAAAAATTTGTTAATCATGCGTTGTTAGAGTTTGGTATAAGTCCCTTTACAAATCTTGAGAAAGATGCGCTAAATAATCTTTGATAAAATTTTCAACCATTAGAAAAAGCTTTCAAACGATTCTGCAACTCCAATAGAGGGAGAAGCAATTCATAAGTTTTTGTATAACAATTTGAAAAAAATTAACACTCAATAAGTACAAAAATCATATAATCAATTTATGATAAGGCTTAATGATCGCATAATTAAAGTTGTAAATACACTTACTGTTTGTTTAAGTTCAGGAAAATTCCGATGTAATGATATTGTTTTGAAATACTCCACAATAACAGAAACTAAGGAATTCGCTATTGATTTATATAATCGTCTATTTTTAAATGATGTAGATGAAAATACAGATTCTGATTCTAGTTTGAATTCTGAATTATATGACGACTTTTTAAACCTAAAAAAATGCAACCAAAGTACAGAAAAATTGGAAGAGTTATATTATTCCTTTTGACAACTTGTCCAACCTCCACTAATATTGAACGTGTATTTTCGATTTCAAGTTTTGTTAAAAAAGATCTGCTCAAATGTCATCATCTTAACTGTATATTATTTTTAAAATATTATTTTAAAAAACAATAACTTATTATTTTGGTATTTTAAAAATGTAAAATTATCTCTATCTTTATTTTAAAATGAAATTCTTTAGTAAATATTCTTTAAATAAAAAATAAATTGAAATCAATATTAATTCTTATTTACAAAAAATATTAATTTAAAAATTTAATTTATATTACTTTTTTATATATTAATTCATGTTTTTTTACATAACAAATCTTATGAAAAAATAAAAAATAATAATATTTTACTATTACTATTTAATAAAAAGCGGTTAACCGGTTTTTTTACATAAAACCGTTTTCGAATAAATGTTTTTCTGAAAATGTCGGTTTTTGGAATACACTATCTAAAATGTAAAGACAACGTTTTCTGTGAATTCCCGGGAAAACGATGGTTTTGTGTTGAAAAGCCTGGAAAATCCGAAACCCTAGTAGAATAAATTGTTTTTCTATTTGTACACACTATGTTATAGTTTCAAAACTATTTAACAAATTTTAAAAATTGAAGATATTTTGAAATATTACACAACTTTTTAATAACATTGATATATTTATAAAACATTATTAAAATATTTTATAGGTATATTACCATCTCAAAATCATCAGAAACAAAAACTCTTTGGAAAAATAGATCAAATGGTAAATACGACTTTGTAATTTTATGATTTACATAGTTTGATTTAAAATTAATCTTTTAGCTCTACCATCAAACACTTCAACAGCTTCCAAATCAGCAAATTGGTCCTGTAACAACACAACAAAACCAGTTTATACATAGTACAACAGGTGACGATGAGTTGGGTAAGTAATACCGACTGGGGTACTTTATTATCTGTTATTATACTTATACGCTCGATCACTGCAAATAAAAATAACTTGAAAATAAATAAATCACTGTTTATACGCAAATTGCATAAAGAAATATACTTCCTTATGTATCGTGCCGGATGGAAAATTCTATGAATGTAAAAGGAAATGGCAATGCTGTACGCTTCATTTGCGTATAGTTTTCGTGAGTCACTAACAAATAAAATAATAACTCACCGTTTATACAGTTATAAGAACCATCTTAACCCTGTGTTGCAGTGAAAAAGCACACAAGTGTAGTTTGTAGATATTGATGATTAGATTGTTATACCATTTTTAGCATTTTCGATATACCCCCGAAATCGGAAGTTATATCCAAAAAACATTTTTTGGACTTAACGGTTTTAAACATTTTTATTTCGAATACCCGTTAAAATGTATATGCTGTTATGTATTCATAGCAAAACTACAGCGGGTGTCATAAATAAGTAAACAAAATTATTATTTCTGTTTCGCTCAAGGTTAGAAACCGAAACGAATAACGGTATCGGTAATCAATTTTATTTTATTTCGGTAACAGTATCGATAACGGTATTTTAAATTATATCGGTATACCGGTACCGAAACTAAAATACCGGTAAATACCGTTATTATTAAAAAATATAAAAAAAGTTCAAATTTTAAACAATTTTTACTTGAATTTCGCCCAAAAAAAAAATAAAAATTACATATTTGTATATGAATATTTTTCTTAACAGAACTTCATACGATTTTTATAACTGCTTATTTTATGGCAACATTTAAACTCGACATTTTAATGACAAATTGGTATAATTTTTTGCAGTAAATTAAAGTAAAAAATTTGGACAAAATTTTTATTTACCACAGTTTTTAATACAGATAATCCTTCAATTAATTTTAGAAACATTTTTCAAGAAAATAATTTTATTCTACAAATTGCATAGAGGTAATAAATCCGTGAAGTAGCACAAAAAAATAGAATAGCAAAAAAAACATTTTTTTTTTTATTTCATCACAGATTAACGGTACAAAAATATGGAAAAAGCGTTTCGGAAATCGTGGGAATACTCGTTTAAATCACCATTAAAATTAGTAAAGAAAATATGATTCCCAAAAGAGTTTTTAGGTTATATAACAGTTTAGGTAAGAATAAGAGCTAATGTGCCAATTACAGCCGAGGAACTTTGTAGAAGAGAAATAACTCATTAATTCCCCATTATCCCATTTACTCACTAGAAAACTTTAAAGTTGCAGGATCACAACGACGCGTCATAATAATGGTTAAATGAGAGTGATAAATTTAAACGTAATCCGAACTTTCAAGAACATTTTTCAGGACTTTTCGATTTCCCGGGATTTCACTTAAAAATGTGAGTTCAAATAGTATAAAATTGTTTGTAGCTTCAATAGGGTGGTCCATCAACGTTATTGAAAATAATCAAAGTGTATCGCATATTTAAATGTACCTAAATTATGAAATAATATTTTCGAAAAATGACAACTTTCTATGATGATTGTGAACATGATGCTATTTGGTATGACATGACTATCTTTTTCTCTTAACTTTCTTAATGTTTTATTTTTCCAAATTTGTAGAGATTAATTTTGGATGTTGGCCATACCAATGACAATTTATATCGTATATTTAAGATGCTTACAAGATCCTTTCAATGAGTTTAATTTTTTTTACTTGCTGCTTATTAGTGCTTACATGATATTTATTTGAATTAATACCTTAGATTCATCCTATAAACGTAATTTAAAGAATTACGAAATTATATAAATAGATCCCAACTGGATTTAGCATATTATATTTGTTAAAAAAATTGAAAATTTTTTGAATTGTTAAAATTCATGCAGTTTTCATTCGTTTAAGTGCTTTTAAAATTTCCAGGAATTACGGTAAAAATTCCCGGAGAGATAGCTCAAGCTGTAACTTTCCGAAGGAAAATTTTCGGTCTTTTAGAAAATCCAAAATTAAGGAGAGAATCTTCATAGAAGCAAATACCAAACAGTTTACTAAGAACCTACATTTCGTAAGTTAAAATGCCCATATATTTTTTGTGTTCGCACTAAGACTTTTTATCAAAGTGAAGTCGCACTAGGTTTTAAACATCTTTAAAAATATATTTACTTATTGCATTTGGCATTGAGTGAAGTAGACGTGTTATTTTTTTGCTCCGTATTATTTCGTTATTTAACTGATAATATCGGTTAAAAAAATAAAGTTAAAACCCCAAAAATATATTCAACGCGAATGGACCCGATAATTACAAAAAATAAATTATAATAAAGCCTTGTTTCTACAAAAAATAATAATTAAATTTGTTTATATTTGTGCCAATGTTGTAAATCTCTGTGTGTTTGTTTTCTTTTCTAAACATAAGGAGAACAAGTGAAAGAAAAAAATAATTGAGACTACTCTTTATGAGACTCTTAAGTGTTAATTTTAATGAGCGAAGGCTTAGTGCAAACAATAGAAATGTATACTTAACAGTGAATGCTGAAGAGAATTCTGTGAATATAACAAATAAAAGAATCGATGATAGTTTGTATTTGACCGCGAACCCAACAACCGCTCCCGTTCCTGTTCCCCCGCTTTGTTAACAACAACAGAGTGTTCAACAAAAGAAACAAAACAAAACAAAACAGCTGTTAGTCAACCACTGACAGATAGTAAGATTTTAGTTGCGCCTGAGGGTATGCTTTATAATTTGCCTTCTAAACAAATTTCATTTACAGTAAGTACGGAATCAATTAACCCTTCAACTAGAGCGATACCCAAATCTGGTCTATCATTAAAGAGTGATCAGAAACCTCAAATCCAAGTAGGTATGGACCGGTATATTACGGTCCTAAAACGAGGATGAAGTCCTAAGTCCTCAAAATTAGCATCTGCGGCTAAATTATCTAGAGATTGTGGTACCCCAAATACAGAAAATCGCTTTGCAATATTACAAAATGAGTCTAATGAACCCCCTAATGTAACCAAATCGTCTAAACCACCCCCTATTTACTTGTGGGAAGGAAATACATATGAATTGGTTCGTGATTTAATTTCGTTAATCGGTGACAATTCTTTTTACGTAGTTCCTATAAAACGAGGAAATATAAATGAGACCAAAATACAAGTTAATCACGAAAATAAGTATCGTAAAATAGTGTCATATTTTGAAATCCATAAGAAAAATTTTTATACATATAAGGGCCTTCAAATTGTTATAATAGGCATTAATTCTAATGTAGAACCAATCGAAATAAAAACCAGTTTAGAAGATAAAGGATTTAAGATAAAAAATGTTATGAATCTGCGAAACCGCGAGAAAACACCCCAGCCACTTTTTAAAGTTGAATTAGAACCTGGCGACATTAAATTGAAAAAGGCGAAACCCACCCAATATATGATTTTAAGTATTTATTGCACCGAAAAATTTCAATAGAAGAGCCGCATAAACGATCAGGACCAGTACAATGCGTAAACTGTCAGGAATATGGACACACTAAAGCTTACTGTAGATTACCTCCAGTTTGTGTTGCATATGGCGATTTACACAACTCGTCCCAATGTGATAAACCGAAAGCAGACTCGAACACAAAGAAATGTAGTAATTGTGGTGGAAACCATACAGCAAACTGTAGAGGTTGTCCAGTGTATGCCATCGTCAAACGATCCCTAGGACAGAAAACTAGAATTTCTCCCACTCTACCACCAAATATTCTTGGAAATAATTACCTCCAATTAATAGAGTCATCTGGCAACAAACAATCATACGCAAATGTTCTTAGGACCAACCAAACTCCACTAGCAAATTCTTTGCCTAAAAATAAAAACACTAACTCAAATTCCGATTTAATGGAAAAATCGCATGAATTCAATTTTACAAGGCTGGAAACTACAATAGAGATGCTCGTGCAATCGGTAAACAATTTTACAAACTCTATGAGCAATATGATGCAGGAAATGCTCAAGATGCAAACGATGCTTTTACAAGCTATTTTAAATAAACCATGAATTGTCTCAAGATATGTTTTTGGAACGCAAACGGCATACGCCAACATAAAAACGAACTTGAATATTTTCTGAAAAACCAACAAGTTGATATAATGTTAGTTTCTGAAACTCATCTGACATCTAGAAGTATATTCCAGATAAATAGATATGTTTTTAATGATACAAAGGACCCCCGAGGAAGAGCATGTGGAGGCTCGGCTATACTAATAAAGACTGGAATTAAACACTACTTAATGTGTGATCTTTGTGAAGATTATCTTCAAGCTACAACAATCTGTATTGAAGATTGTTATAGAAACTTAGTGATTTCATCGATATATTCACCCTCCAGGTTTTTAATTTCAGAAAATCAATATGAACACTATTTTAAATCACTAGGACCCTGTTTCCTGGCAGCTGGCGATTATAATGCTAAGCATGTCTGAAATGTCGTGTTTTGTTTGATACAATTTCTAAAATAGGTTTGAATGTGATTTCGAGCGGAGAACCTACTTACTGGCCGTCTGATCCAAATAAGATACCCGATGTGATCGACTTTGGAGTTATAAAAAACATTGCTATGGATCTAATACCAGTTGAATCTTCACTAGAATTATCCTCGGATCATTCACCCACTTTTGTTATGCTATTAAGCTCCCGAGAAATTGTATCCCCGTCTTGGTGACATCAGGAACAAGGATAAATTGGCTGAAATATAGGAAATACCTTAGTACACACTGCACGGAGAACATGTCGCTAAGTACACCAGAAGAAATCGATCACTCTCAATAATTTTGATATTAAACAGATATAATAGAATATATTCTGTGGATGTCGACCGGCTCTTGACTGAAAAAAGAAGAGCTCGAAGAGAGTGGCAACTCTACAGATCCCCTCAACTCAAATCTAAGTTTAGAGAATGCAAAAATCGTCTTAATAAGCTCTTGGAAAATCGAAAGATTGAATCTTTTAATAAATATTTAGAAAACCTTGATGCAACACCGCAGTCTTATTATTCTCTATGGCGAGCTACTAAAAAAGTTAAGAGACCAGTTATATGTAAACCTCCTTTACGTAATACTAATGGAGGATGGGCAAGAAATGTTACCGAAAAAGGGAATCTGTTTGTAAGTCATCTGAAAAATGTATTTACCCCGAACGTATCAAATGACGTAATTGAGTTGCCACCTGTTGTACCCCAATTCAGAGCAGTTGAACCCCTTTGTTTCGAGATTCGAGAGATCGAAAAGGCTATTGTTGATTTAAACTCTAAAAAAGCACCTGGTATTGATAAAATCAGTAACAAGATGCTTTTGGAGCTACCCCGGATAGCATTAAAAATTATACTTTATATTTTTAACGCTAGATTACGCCTTGGATATTATCCACCAGAATGGAAGGTATCACTGGTTACTATGATACCTAAGCCAGGAAAAGATCACACAAAAGTAGAATGTATACCCAATCATCAATGCGGATTTAGAAGAAAACACAGCACTATCGAACAAACACACAGACTTGTAAATGTTATTAACAAAACGTTTGAAGAAAAGAAGTATTGATCTGCTCATTTTATCGACGTTTCGCAAGCTTTCGACAAAGTATGGCACTATGGCATGATATATAAGATAAAGCAAAATTTACCCACTAATACACATAAATTATTGGAAAGCTATTTTACTAATCGAAAATTTATTGTTAAAGAGGGAGACTTCTTAAGTAATCCACAGGAAGCAGGAGTACCCCAAGGTAGTATTCTGGGTCCTTTGTTGTACTTAATATACACCTCTGATATGCCAACTAACAACCGAACTCATACATCAACATTTGCTGATGACACAGCTATTTTAAGTACACATGATAAGCCCCCAAGAAGCATCTCGACTCTTGCAAGACCATATACTAGACATTGAAAGATGGTTACGTAAGTGGAAAATAATGGTAAATGAGCAAAAATGCATACACATAATATTTACATTGTGTAGAGAAACATGCCCACCCATCTTTATTAATAACCAAGTTATTCCCCAGCAATCAGAAGTTAAACACCTCGGTATCCATCTTGATCGACGTCTTATATGGAAATCCCATATTGATGCCAAGTTGACACAAATAAAACTGAAAGCACTTCAAATAAATTGGCTTATCGGTAGAAACTCAACACTTACTTTAGATTGTAAACTACTTTTATATAACTCTATTTTGAAGCCAATATGGAGTTATGGCATTCAGTTATGGGGCACGGCCTCGGCGTCAAATATAGAAAAAATACAGAGACGACAAAACAAGATTTTGCGGATAATAACTGCGGCACCATGGTACGTCAAAAACTCAAATATTCATAAGGATCTAAACGTCCCCTTTGTGAAAGATGTAATAAGAGAACATACTGAGAAATATTTTAGGAGGCTAGAAATTCATCCAAATCCTCTAGCTCGAAACATCCTACTAAGCAATGTGTTTACTTGGGGTCTAAATAATAATAACAAATATTATATTTACCAGAACTGTTGGGCTTACGTTTATAAAGAACCATAAGACAGTTATAATATAAACAAGTTGAATCCCAACTATGTATGTTGTTATTGTCCAAATATGTAGATAAAAAACACACAGAATATTAGTGCAATGAGAGACGATGCAAATATGTTCCTTATTTGTTTATTTTGTTGCTCTTGTTATATTAATAATATTCACTGTTTATAATTATGTTTATGTTACTTTAATATTTTTCACACTTTTTGATTTAAAATTGTTTTTGTTTTAGTTGTAATAGGTTTAGTTTATTTATAGAGCTTTTATGTGTGTTGCCCTTTGGTGGTCACTGATCAACTAACTATTGTTTTTCAATAATAACATTGATAGGCAAAAAGACAATAAGAATAAAGAACAACTGATAAATCACAGGGAATTGGATAATGAGAGATGTAAATGAGATCAACTAAAAAGAGATTAACATAAGAAAAACAACCACCAAAAATACTGACTGATTCCAGTATAGTGTGGGCAATTAGAATAAGGGCAACATAAATAATAAAATAATAAATTAATTATATTGAATATAAATTAGGTTATTCACATAAACATCCCGGCCCCATTGCGGTTACGCAAAAACACAAAACGGTCGAGTGTAAATTCCAATGTAATAAATAAAATAATTTTCTAAAAAATAGTTTAGGGCGAATTACAATAAATTAAAAATTATAAATAAAATAAACATATGGTATTTAAGTTGCGAAAGTAGAACAACAAATTACAAGATACATTGTATGTAAAGATACAAAATCTTGAAGATAATTATATACAGGGTTGGAAAGTGGTAATAAAACAATTCATTTGTATAATTCAAATAAGTATATATAAAAAAAGATAAAAGTTAAAAATTCAAAAAATATATAAATTCATAATTTTATAAAAATAGAGTGATAGGGAATATATGAGGGAAATTTCATAAATTTAAATATAAATATAAAAAATAATAAATTTTACAATAAATGTATTGGTATAAATTTTAGTAATAAATATGATGTTTAAATGCCTATTTTGCCAATCAACGTCCACCCTAAGATGGTGTCTTGGGCCATCGGAGCGGTAAGAGTTGGTGCATTAATTGCAGATTTAATTATGTGAGGATATATGTCTGCTCCTAGGATGATGTTGATGTCGCAGGATTTGTAGAATGTTGGATCTGCTAACCGAAGGTTTTTGTATGGATCTGCGATTTGTTCATCAATATCAGCAGAACGAAGAGACTGTGGTATATCTTTTGTCACCATAGCGTTTATAATGAATACAGGGCCGTCAACAAAATGAGGTTTAAAGGTGATTTTACAAGTACGACGAGTACCTGATCTTTCGATTGGAAGACGATAACGAGACGGTAAAAATTCTGCAATCTTGGTGATTTCAGAGGACGGATTGAGAATGCCACGAATGTTACCCCAATCTTCGCCTAGCTGGAGGCGTATAATGATAGTTGGGCGCAAAATAGCTGAATTCATAAGATTCACTTCTTGACTGATATTACTGTTTCTTATGGACCTTACGGTTTGGGTATGGTATAACTTACGGCATAAACGACATCTTTCAGAGCTACGACATCTAGGCAGCAAATGACTGTGGGCCAAACAGTTTTGGCAATATTTGTATTTTTTGACGACATTGAGCCTGGATGTCACAGTCATGTTGGTAAATTTTTTACATGTCCGCAATGGATGATCCCTTTTACAGATTCGGCAGTCAGGTTGATTATGTTGATTTCTTTTGTCCTTTGAATAACGGCAATGGGGGATTGTCTTCTAGTATGACGGCTGTTTGGTGACATAATTCTGTAAGTAGTTAAAAAGAGTTAATTAGGCGGATTCATTATTAGGAATGGGGAGGAGAATTAATTTAGTAATTGGCCTGGTTATATTTTCTGTTGAGGTGCGAACTTGACTTTATTCATGTCCGGGGGATACTTTTAGTATACGACCAAGTCGCCATTCGTTTGGAGGGAAATTGTCTTTTCTGATAATGACCAGATCGTTAACGGCAAAATTTCTTTGGGGGTATTTCCACTTGTTTCGCTTATGCAATTCTTTTAGGTACTCTTCTTTCCACCGACAGGCAAAGTGATGGTGCAGTACATTTAGTTTTTGCCATCTCTTTGCATAGCTAAGTGATTGGCCAGATAAGTCTAGTTCAGGGGGTGATAATAACGGGGCAACAAAATGTACAGGGGTAAAAGCGCAAATTTCATTAGGGTTTTCACTCATTGTACTTAGGGGTCTTGAGTTAAGACAGGCTTCAATTCTTGAGAGCATAGTAGTAAATTCTTCGAAGGTAAAGAATTGAGCGAAGGTTATTTTCTTGAGATGGAATTTAACGCTTTTTACACCTGCCTCCCAGAGTCCACCCATATGAGGAGCACCAGGGGGGATAAAGTGCCATTCGATACTCTGACAAGCGTGTTGAGAGAGAATATTAGTACGTATTTGGGGTAAAAGATTATCTTTGTTTTTGCGGAAGATATTAGCAGCGCCGACAAATGCAGTTCCATTGTCGGAATATAGAGCAGATGGGGTACCTCGACGAGAGAAAAATCGCGAGAATGTTGCTAGGAATGCTGGGGTTGATATTTCGCTTGTTGCTTCTAGATGTATTGCTTTCGTTGCGAAGCATACAAACACTAAAACGTAGTGGTCCAATGTGAAGGGTGTTTTTGCAGCCATGCCATCACAATTGTTGAATCTGTCCAAAGATGTAAAACCAATTTAGCTAAAAGCACGGCACCACATAATTCCTTTCGGGGAAGAGTAACGAATTTGACAGGGGCAACTTTGGTTTTCGCAAGAAGTAAGTTAGAAGATATATGACCGTTTTCGCTTATAGTTCGAAGGTATAGGGTTGTGGCATATGCCTTTTCAGAGGCGTCGCAAAAACCATGAAGTTCTATCAAACATGAGGGGGAATTTTAATGAGACTTATATTAGGGTAATCATCTAGAAATGAAAGCCAACTATAAAGGGTTTCTGGTTTGAGATTTTCATTCCAATCGATTTGATCTTTCCAAATCTGTTGCATTATTATTTTCGCAACAATGATTTTCGGGGCTAGCCATCCAGCTGGATCGAATAATCGAGCAATATCCGATAAAACTGTTCGTTTTGTAATATTGTCTCGGAAAGGCTGTTTTATGGGGTTAAAATAGAAATAATCCAGACCCGCATTCCAACGGAGTCCAAGGGTTTTAGTAGTGGTGGTATCTTCGAGTTTCAGTGTATCAGAAGAAAGCAAATGTTCGGGTTTTAATCCTTGTAAAAGAGAGTTATTATTTGAAATCCATTTTCGGAGGGGGAATCCCGCAGAGTTCAAGACATTTATTAGATTATCTCGCAATTTTATGGCCTGGGGTAGGTCATGAGAACCAGCGAGTACGTCATCAACGTACATATTTGCCTTTAGGATTGTAGCAACTTCGAGGTGATCATGATATACATGGTATGAAGAGGATTGACGAGTATTTGGCGGTACATTTTCTCAATGTCCGCATTAAAAACGTATTTAAACAAACGCCAACGAGTTATAAGAACAGTTAAGTCTAGTTGAAGAACAGGACCGGGGTATAAAACGTCATTTAGACTGAGTCCAGATGATGTGGGACTAGATGCGTTGAATACAACGCGTAATTTAGTGGTAGTGCTTTCAGGTTTTAGCACAGAATGATGGGGTAAATAATAGGAGGAGTTTGGGGGTGCAGAAAAATCTGGGATTACCAAATTCATATGATTGAGAGAGGAGTATTCTTCGATTACTTTATCATAATCATTTTTCAATTGACGGTTTTTAATAAATCTGCTCTCATTTCGAAGAAATTGAGATAATGCTGAGTTGCGGGAGTTGCCTAGGGGTATATTATCAGTATATTCTGATTTAAAGGGGAGGCTAACTACGAAACGACCAGTTTCGTTTCTATTAGTTGTATCTTTGTACAAATGTTCACAAAATATATCTTCTGAAGATTTTGCAGGGATTTCGGGGACCTCTTCAAGTTGCCAGAATTTGGTTAAATGTTTGTTGAGGTCAAGGGTATTGAGGTATGAAGATACAGAGTTAAGTGTAAAGCGGGTAGATGGAGTTAATTTTCCAGATATTATCCTCCGAATGTAGTATGTTGAGCAATAAGTGACCTTTGATGGTCCCAGCGGACACCATCTTTTATGATTTTAGGGTAAATGTCACATCCTATTAGGATTTCAGCATTTGAAGTTTTATGAGAGTAGTTATCAGCTAGAGGTATATCAGAAAACTTAGAGTTTATAATTGACGAATAGTCATAGTAGGGCAAGTTTCCTGTCAATTTATTAACGACGAAAGCATCTGTTGTTATTCTAAAGTGTTTATCTTTTGGAGAACTGATAGTAATAGGGCATATTCGATTTGCTATAGTAGATAAAGATCCGCTTAATATTTATTTATGTGTGAGGATTTTGAGGGAAGTGCAAGAGAAGTTTGAAGTTTCTTGGAAATAAATGTTGCTTCTGAGGCCGAGTCTATAAGAGCTCTTACAGTACAACGCACATCACCTACGCATATATCTACCAAAGCTGTACCAAGAATAATCGAGTTATGAGGAGTGGACTGTAATAGTGTTTAGTATGTTTGGCGAAGCCTTGCTGCATCAGCAGCTGAAGTTGAGGGGGTATCATCGACGTTATAAACGACTTGAGAGGGGTGCGAATCCCGGTGATTATTCGTGAGCACACAATTGACTTTTGCACATATTGAAATCATGTGAGGAGGCTAAACAAATAGTGCATCTCTTTTGCTTTTTAATGAATGAAAAACGATCTTCTACTGACATAAAGAAGAAAATAATCTTAAGGGATGGGAGTCTTGGCAGAGAGAACACTTTTTGTATTTATAATTAGCGATCTTAGTTTGAAATGTATTGATTTTCTTTGGGAAATTAGGATTTTGCTTTTTAGAATTTGATTTTTTGTGAAAATTTTGAGATTGGGGAAGCTGAACGAATATCTGCGAAACCTTCGAGGGATTGATATCTACATGTGAGGAAACTATCCATATTTTTCCAAGAGGGAAGTTCTTTGCTAGTCCCTAACTGTTGTTGCCATAAGTGTAGACTAATATTAGGGAGGCATTTAGCGCAGATAAAAACGAAAATAACATCCCAATTGCTAGTATCTATTTTCAGCAGTGAAAGATTTTTGATACAATCATTGATTGATCTTTGAAGCTGTTTAATATTGGGACCTGATTCCTTATTAATGGGGTTATTTAGCAGATTAAAGAGGGTTTTTAATTGAGAATGAACTAGAATACGGGGGTTTTCATAGCGTTCGACGAGATTTTTCCACGCCATCTCAAAACCATCATTTGTCAAGGGACAATTTTTCAAAATATCATGGGGTTCTCCTTCTGTTTTCTTCAATAAGTGGAATAACTTTTCAAGAGAGGACAATCGGGAATTATTAATATATAGAGCCGTGAACATATCAAGGAAACATAATCTCCATAGAAAGTTTGGGTATCACATGGCGGGAGAGAAATGATAGGGTTGGAATCACTGGATTGTGGATGGGGAGAGACAGCAGGGGCGTTCTTAGTTCGAAGGGAATCTAAAATCTCATTTGCCTTAGACAAGGCTCTAACGTGGGGATCAAAGGTTTTGTAAAATCTTTCCTTCAAAGTTTCAACATCTACATCTTGATTAATCGTATTGAAATTTAATAAAATTTTATCATAGGCTGCTCTGAAGTCTGCCCAGTGGCGTAGAATCTCATCTTTGTGAATATCCACAGTGTGGATTGTATGCCTATCAACTGGAATGCCAGAGAAAAAGGCTTCAAATTCAACCACTTGATCAGAGGATTTAATAAATTCATCTAACGAACACATTTTAGGGAGAAGGTTACAAAAATGTTTATAAAAATTGAGATCAACTAAAAAGAGATTAACATAAGAAAAACAACCACCAAAATACTGATTCCAGTATAGTGTGGGCAATTAGAATAAGGGCAACATAAATAACAAAATAATAAATTAATTATATTGAATATAAATTAGGTTCTTCACATAAACACAATGGATATACTCGATTGAGAAGAAGGCACACATCAAACTTGAGGAGCTAAAATATACGTATTAAAATAGATTTTTGTCTGACGGTGGTTGAACAAAATTAGATATTAATATTTAGATTTAAGATTTTAATACTTATTGTTAGTTCATGTACAATTACTGAAGATTCAATAAAAAAAGTATGTAATGTAAAAAAAACTTATTTCAAACTATATAACCAAGAAACAAACAATAAAAGTCCTCTTTAAAATAAAATTCTATAATTATTACTCTTATTATTAAAAATAATTTTATCTTTCTTATTTTCTCAAGTAAATTTTATGAGAAATTTTTCTTACAATACCATATTATGTTGAAAAAAATATATTTTTAAAATACCGAAACTAAATTACCGGTATATACCGGTACAGAGGGAAACGGTATTTGAATACCGCTACTCTTAACAAAATAATAATATCGGTATCAGTAACAGTAACCTACTTTAAACGGTATTTGGTTTCGCTTTAAAAAGCGGCAAATGTAAAGGTATATTTTGAAAAAATTACATGTTTTTGATGAAGTCAATTTGTTTTCTTTTACACTGATGAGAAATTTTTCAAATATTCCATTTTAAGTTTCTTTATAAAGAAAGTTGAAAAGAAGTCGTTTTCGGGCGAGTTATAAATAAGTAAACAAGCAACTTTTGGCTTAATTTTTTTAATTTTTTGTTAAAAGTAAGTGAAATACGCAAATTTGAAATATATCCAAAATCTTTAATAAAACAGCCAATTTATTATCAAGGTTTTTACATGTTACAAACACAGTGAACGCGTTGACCGCAATTACTCTCGTAAACTTACTCTCGTAAACGCTTAAGAATCACTACAAAAATAATAGATATCAATTTATCTTTAAATTCCAATGCTTTCTGCTCCAAATTTTTTATCAAAACTTATTCCAGAAGTCCGAAAACTATGGTCTGAATTTACAACTCACAGAAAAATATATGAAGACGAAAAACATGGTCTAGCTGTACGGAAAATTTTATACATAAGTATAATAAAACTCCAAAATTTGATGACGTTCTATGCAGATTATGGCTAAAAATATGAAAAATGTAGAAAATAAGTCTCTGGATTGAATAACCTATGATTCGCATGAAATATAATGTAGGCTATATGTACGTATAGCTCTAAAATATTTACAGCCGTATTCAAAAAAATTTGTTTATTTTTAATACACATACTAGCTAATACACAATTTGGCTCTAAATGTATTTATTAAGAAAATCGTATTCAAAAAATTATATACTGTCTATATAAACTAATAAAAAGTTTTTTGTTTATGTAGGCAACCCTTCTCAGTTTCTCCCGCATTCTTATTGTTAGAGTTGTTAACAGTAAGAATAAATTATTCGTTAACTGTTTTATTCTATTATTATTTTTGATGTTCTAGTATGTTTGTGATGATACTTTTTTATTTTGGAAAAACCTTTGTTTTGTTTATATGTTGTTAAAAATTTTCAATTAAAATCTACGGGACTTCGGAAAAATGTGGATTTTATAGCCGAAAATGTGAAAAAAACTAATTTTTGGGATTTTCGGTGTTTTTTGGGAATTGTGGGATTCCTTTTAGAAAAATCTAAAAGGTTTTTGCACTTTCTTATTTTATGCGAAAATTTTGTTAAGATATCTTTAATAACAAAGTTTTTTTTACAGATAAAATATTTAGTTTCTCAAAAATCCGCTTTTTTACAAAAATTTTACTTTAATTGCAAAAATCAGAAAAAATATAAATTCGTTTTTTTTCATCTAAATTACATTTCTTAGCTGACATAATTCTTCGTTATACAGAAAAAGATTGAAATCAATATCTATTACAGAACCGAAACTACGTCACTTTAAATTTGTATAAGTCACGGAAAATTCCAAAAACATTGTACTATTGTGGATGTGAAAAAGCTATAACAACATAAATAATTTGTTCCCGTAGCCAATGTTCGAATGTGTGTTTGTGCAAAATACACAAAACATGGAATTTTTCGTGACTTAATGAACTTTAAAGTGGCATAGTTTCGGTTCTGTAATAGATATTGATTTCAATCTTTTTCTGTATAACGAAGAAATGTAATTTAGATGAAAAAAATCGAATTTATATTTTTTCTGATTTTTGCAATTAAAGTAAAATTTTTGAAATTTTTTTTATTAAAGATATCTTAACGAAATTTTCGATAGATATAGACTTTATTGCATAAAATAAGAAAGTGAAAAAAACCTTTTAGATTTTCCTAAAAGGAATCCCACAATTCCAAAAAAAAAAAAACGCCGAATATCCCAAAAATGGGATTTTTCACATTTTCGGCTATAAAATCCAAATTTTTCCGAAGTCCCGTAGATTTTAATTGAAAACTTTTTACAATATATAACAGATTCTTAAACTGCATTCCGTTTGCCGATTCGTGCTATGGGATTTGAGAAAATATAGGCTAAAGTCAAAACTATTTATAAAATGGGTCGAATTCGGAAGGGTGTGTACCTAGACCATTTGATTTATTGGGCTTACTTTTGATTTTAAAGTCTTCTCTGTGAAGATACCTTTCAAAAAAATATAAAATTATTATATATTGTTAAAGAAAATTTAATTTTAGAGAAAAAAGAGTGAAGATACTTTTTCGGCCAAAAAAACACAAAAAGTCGTAATTTTTTGCAATTTTCAAATTCAAAATCGCTTATTTTTGAACTCGGTAAAGATATCAACTTAAAATGTTTATTCAATAGATAATTTTGTTCTTTAATTAGCTAAAGAAAAAACAAATTAAATCGGTAGGAAATACTAAGATATAAATGGAAAAAACTGGACCAAGAACATGCTAAATTTAGCTACATAAAAATTCAAACGCAAATAACTCAAAAACCATAGGAGATAAATTGGACATGCAGGTCTTATCAGTGCCTACAATAATGTATAAAAATATTTGAAATTGGACGAGAAACAAAAATTTGGCAAGCGTTTAAAAAATGTCTATATCAGAGTTACCCAATTTTGAGCCCCTTTAGATCCGCCCCTGAGGGGTCTGGACGGCCCCCCTTCCAAACTTAACATTGTACACTGCACTGCTATGTATATACCAAATTACAGATTTATTTCCAAAAACTTCGATTCTGCCCCACTGTGCAATGCCAACACAATGTTAAATTCATGACTTTTTCAGCTCTTTTTCAGTTTCTTTTTTGCTGGGTATATAACATTCAATAATTTGGAAACGGTTGGTCTTAGAGTTTTGATTATTTTTTATTTAATTGATATTATATTACAGATAACAGAAAAATATTACTTTTATAGTTCTAACCACTACTTATGAACTCGAGGAACTTTTTTGGTAACCCTTCCATTAGAGATTTGTTTTAGTAAATTTTTTGGAACAGTTTGCCATCTCCTTTTAAGATCTTCGATATTTTGGGACACCTTTTTTGTGCTGTTCAATTCTCTTTACAAGAGCCCAATATCTCTCAACTGGTCTTAGCTTCGGACAATTTGGAGGATTCGATTGTGGTCTCTTATTAAAGGAGGAAACATTCTTTTATGTATCCCTAGAGTAAAGAGAACCGGTTCAAAACTAGTCACGTGACAGGTTCTCAGGGTTAGTGACCGGTCCCAGTTCCGGAACTTTATATGAGAAGAACCTGTCACTTTTACATGGGGTTGTCATTGGGGGTGGCTAATTAGCCCCTTGGGACAGGTCACAGGATAGGTCCTAGGACAGGTCCAAGAGGACAGGTTCAGTAACGATTATTGTAATAAAAATTTTATAAAAATTCGGTAATTGTTTACTTTTTAAACATTATTTTTATTATTATCTTTATTAAATTATGTTTATTTTAATTTTATAATTTTTCGTTAATGTCGATGGCAGCCCATGTTCATCCGACATATGTTATGTTTTATAGTCTTCAACGCTTACCACTCAGCCACTGATTGTTATTGCGCGGGAGTTGCTATTTGCGTACTTAACGAGCATGTTAATAGTGAGTGTGTTTGTGTCAACTGGTTCTCAATTGGAACTTTGGTGACGAGTTAGGTGTCAATTGGTACTCAACTGGTACAGAGAAACCGGTCCATTTCTGCATTTACCACAAATTTCCCGCAGGGATATTTCCCAATGTAACAAATAACTTGCTTCTTTTGCCGCAACTGCATAAAGCTTGCCATACCAGACATTTTTGGAAACATGTCCTCGAGCATTAGCAACATAAAAATGTTGAACCGGAAGCTTTGAAAAATCTACTAGTACATATGTTTTGTCGTCCATTATACAACATGAATATTTTTGTATGAAGTTTGATTTTAATCTCCGTGCCCTATTCTTGGCTTCTAAATTTTTTGCAGCAGTCTGGAAATTTTTAGACTTTGTATGTTTTAAAGCCAGCATTGACTTTAATAGCCTGTTTCTCTATGTCGAACGAATGCTTTCTTTCGCGTTCTAAGCGAACGAAAACTGATTTGGATTTCTCTAACTCACTTCTATGCGAACAATGAGTCGAACGACAAGTCTAAAGAAAACGTAAGTGTTTTCATATAAAATTGAGTTTCTGTATTTCGAACGATATGAACAAATATGTCAAAATCAGTCACTTGATATTTTGCTTTCGACTGATTGAATTTTTTTATGAAAAATAGGAAAAATACTCACCAGGACATTGCAAATGTTCCTCAATCATGTTTATTAATCGTTTTATGTACATTATGTATCGATAAATGACGATTTTGTATCTAAAAAACAATTTCTAAAGAAATTTTAAAAAATTTTTGTTTTTTAATTTTTTTAAATTATTTTATTTTTTCTTGTTTATTTACTTGGTTGTATCTATGTTTAAACAATTTAGTAGTATTTTTAATATTTTTACGAAAAAAATTAGTCAGAGGACTGAGATAACCGGGCTGCTTCCCACCAGATGGTTTGAAGCTCTTTTCAATATGCTTTCAATTTTCTTGGCGTTCCCAATATCATATGGACTTTTTTTATTCCCGAACCAGGTTTTCTATCAATCGTCAAATTTGAATGTGTTTGTGTATTTTATTTGTTTACGCTCTTTGTTGCGAATGTGTATGTTATATCTAGCCAGTGTTGCCAAAACTTTGAGGTTATGTCCCACCAGATTGTAATTGAAAACCGCCCACACTTTAAATAAAATCGTTGATATTTATTGCTAAAATATTTCTTATTAAAGAAACTAATAAATTGTTATTTTTTATATTATAAACATGCTAAAAATTAACATCAATGCTTTAGCAATCATCTTTTTGAAATCTTGAACGCATTTCAGAGGTTATAATCAAATTGCATAACCTATTTGGGGTGCAGTACTTGCTATGTAGTCTATGTAATCTATTTTTATACCCACCATCAAAAAGATGGGGAGTATATTGATTTTGTCATTCCGTGTGTAACATGTCGAAGGGACGAAATTTGGCAGAAATATTTATCTTATATAAGGTTTGTTTGGTATTGAAAATGGGACAAAAAAGTTATGGGCTAAAAACTAGAAACACAGGGTGTCCATTTCATACTTTTCTGGTGATATTTCTTAAATAAAAGCATGTACGAAAAACAAAAAGATGAAACTTAAACTAAATTGTGTTCAAATAGTTCAAGAACCAATGTAAACTCGGAAACAAAAAATGGGCGTGGTCCGCCCACTTTACCGTTCACCTCCCATATAACGTAAAATTTTAAAAAGTTGATGGTGGGTATTTAGATTCGGCCGAGCCGAATATAACTTTCGCGCTTGTTTTTATTTAGATTTTACTCAATATAAAATATTTGCAGGCAAATGACTTACATATAAAATTATTTAAATATAATATTCCTCAGCAAAAACTTCGCCTACTAAATAACGTGATTTGTAAGCGAAATCGGTATGAAAAACTGCTTCCATTTTTGGTGCTATAACTGATGAATTTTGTTCGAGATGTTCAAAATTAAATGTTTTTTTTGGGTTCCAAAAGAGTTGTTTTGGATGCTGGTTTTTTTTACGCACAAAAAAAAAAAAAAAAAACATTTGGCTCGGTTAAGATTTGAACCCACGCATCAACATACTGGTTGTTTTTGTTAGTCTGCCATCTTAGTCTACACCACAATCGACTTATATTTTTGTATGCTCAAAAGTGGTTTTCATATAGGGAAATAAATAAACACAATTATAAAAAAATGCGTTTACCTTAAGTGGGAGTTTCACTCTCTTTGATTTTAAAAACACGTTTTTTTAGTTAGGCGCTTAAAAATCAAATTACTTTCATATTTACTAAATACCAGTTATTGAAGTAGTATTAGGTAATGCCGCGAGTGGCGAATAAGGCTACAATGTAATGCATACAGGAAGCTGTTGATTTTAAAAATAGAAGCTAAGTTTTTGCTGGGTTTCTATATTGCAAAACCATAAATATTTTATACATATTTGGATTCGAATAGAAAATCATTCGAAATAATATTTTAAATACTTTGAATTTCGAAAACATTTTCTTTTGTATCAAATTACTCAACAAACCCAATAAGCAACCAAAAAATTTAAATTCAAGTATTTGAAATTTAAATTTGAGCCATTCCATTTAAAACCAACACGAAACATTACAATTTTTAACTTTACCTCTCCGAATAGGATGATATTTGGTACAATCATTATACTTGTCAAATCATTATCCTTTTTCTCAACATCAAAATGGTCCATATCTCGCGATTTTTCGTTCGCGGGTAAATATCTCGAAAAATGGTCTTTTTAAAAATTTAAAAAAAATATATGTTAATGGTGAAAATGTTTTCTATAAGCATGGTAAGTGGCATTCTGGGACTCGCAATACTATCCTAATTTTTAAGAAAATTTTTAAAAGTCGCGATTTTTATTGAAAAGAAAATTTTTTAAATTTTATTAGGAAACCCTAAAATATGCTGCACTAATACCATCAAACATTGAAAATACAGTCGAACACGGTTATAACGAACTCGAGGGGACCGACAGATTTAGTTCGTTATAAACGTAGTTCGTTATATCCGCAAAATCCCCCAAAAAAATATTTGCTAATAAAATACACGTATTTCATTACAATACTAATATTTAGAATTAAAGCATGTTTCTTTCCTTTAAAAATGGGCGATATTTATGATTTTTAAATTATATAATTTTAAATATTTTTCAATATTTAAATATTTATAATTAATATATCAGGAAAAATGTTTTTTACATTCATCATTCAAATTGATGTAATTATATTTTTTTACAATTCAATGTATTCTTTTGTACCCGATGTTTTTAAATTGGCATGTTTTGATATACTTACTTTTTGAGGAATAGCGATTTTCTAATATTTAGTGTTTAATCCTCAAATAATTTCTGTTTTATTATTAGCTATTTTCGATAAATGTATGTTATGTTAAAAAGCAAAGTTATATATGAATATTATTTCCATTTTTTGTATGAAAAATTCTCGTTGGGACCATAAAAATGTGTTCGTTATAAAAAAAGTTCGCTATAACCGTGTTCGTTATAAGCGTAGTTGTTTGTATGGAAAATGTTGGTAAAATCAATGGGACCGAAGAAAAGTGTTCGCTATAACCATAGTTCGTTATATCCGGTGTTCGTTATAACCGTGTTCGACTGTATCATAAAATTTATTTGAATAACTCAGTAGGTTTTGATATTACGTGTAATTTTAACCAGAATTGTACATAAACTTCTAGTTTGTAAAAAATTTGTACATGTTCAACTTTAAACCGTCATAACATTCCCGCCCCTCACATGAAATGATTAACGCTGATTCTACTACATGCATTCGAGTCACTTTATACACAGAAAAAAGTAAAAATGGAATTCAATTACGAAATTTGTAATATTAATTAATTTTTAATTGATTTTTCTCCAATCATCAAAATGATAATATTAATAACTAGAATAATTGATATTATTATTATTAATACTTTTCCTTAAATAGATGCAATGAGCTGAAAATTTTTGAAAATTTACTTAAATTTATTTTATTTCTGTGCTTTTATAGACAAATATTTAATTTTTCTTTATATTTTATTAACAGCTGTCAATTTATTAAAAAACAAAACTGTAAACCAATTAGAAAATTAGTTATATTAATAAATCATATAATTAAATTCCAATATAAAGTTAATTAATAATTTTATTAAAAAAATATTTAAAATATTATTTTCTGTGTATGTATACAAAATCATTTTAATGTGCCATCAAAAAAAATTAATATTTCTTTTTTAAGGCCTAAAAAAATGATAATTGCCACAAATAATTATATATATATATATATATATATATATATATATATATATATATATATATATATATATATATATATATATATATATATGTATATATATATATATATATATCGTCAATTCCACGAAAGATTTATAAAAAATACCAATTTTTTTACGGAGGGTCATTCGATTTTGTTCATATTTGTCATACGCATTGGAGCCATTTAAATATCTCCATTTTTATTTTTTTTAATTTTGAAAAATTCGCAGATTTATTCGCGATTTTAATTTTTCAAAAAGTGAAAAAAATTACAAAGGTGTCTAACTTTAAACACCAATATCTCAAAAAGTTGTTAACGGATTTTAATGATTTAAATTGCATATTTAAGAAGAATAAGTCCACTGTAAATGTAGTAATTTAAAAATAGTATTTATATTTAAAAATGCATTCATAATGCAAATGCAATTGATTATATTTTCTTTTAATATGTTAAAAAGCAATATCTTTACTATAAAATGCAAAAATAACTGTTCTGGGACAATAAAATCTACTATTTTTAATATTTTTTTTCAAAAAATTTCAATCATATTTTTCATACAAAAATTTAAATTTTTTAAAAAATTTTGATTTTTAATTTTTTTGGTTATACTTTTTTAGTAATATGTAGCTTTAAATATTTATAACTCCTTAAGTATACGTGGAATTTTGTTGATTTAAGAACTAGTGTAAAGCTTATTACAACAAATATTGTAAATTATATTGCATAAATCAAAAATAATTTGTTTGCTAAAGATGCACTCAAGAAAAGAATGCAATTTTCGGATGCATTTTTAAGAAATTTCTACCCTTTTGATTTTAAATACTTTTACTTAATATTGAAGACAAATATGTTTATTATATAAAACATTAGCATTTAATTTGGGACAAATAGGTTTTCTACCACAAATAACAAATTATGAAATATTATGATTAAAATTAATTTTAAAATAAGCTCACAAAAATTAAGAAATACAAAAATTAAAAAAAAAAATTTTTGTATGAAAAAATTTGAAGAAATATTTAAAAAAAAATATTTTAAAATAGTGAACCTATTTGTCCCAGAACAATTTATATTGCAATTTGTAGCAAATATAATAATGTTTTTTTATATCAGAAGAAGAAAAAAATTTAAAGGGTAGAAATTTTTCAAAAATGCATACAAAAATTGCATTTGCATTATGAATGCATTTTTAAATGATAATATTATTTTTAAACTGCTACATTTATAGTGGACTTATTCTTCTTAAATATGCAATTTAAATCATTAAAATCCGTTAAAAACTTTTAGAGATATTGGTGTTTAAAATTAGACACTTTTGTCATTTTTTTCACTTTTTGAAAAATTAAAATCGCGAATAAATCCGCGAATTTTTCAAAATTCAAAAAAATAAAAATGGAGATATTTAAATGGCTCCATAGGGTATGCGTATGCCAAATATTATTAAAATCGGAAAACATACAAAATATTCTTGGGCCTTCTTTCTTGGAATGGACGATATATATATATATATATATATATATATATATATATTAGGGTATCCAATTATTCGGGTGTTTACATTAATCGGTTTATTCGACAAATAATTATTCGAGGTTAAAAGTTGATCGGTTAATAACCGATTATTGACAAATTATTCGATTAACCGAATAACCTTTGTTATACATGTAAAACATATAAATTACACAAATTATAGCTTTTAATCTATTTAAATAGTTACTTAGAAACATGATATAAGATCAAATTCTTTTAAAAGGAGATCATTTCGTAATTATTTTTTCCTATTTGTATGAAATTTTTAGCTAATACTATAAAATATTCTACTTATTCCGCTTTATTTAATATATTTTTTATGTAAGTATATTTTCCGTATAAGAATGATATTTTGTTAAACGAGTCTATATTAATATTTTTGGGTGCATTTAGGAGATGATAATTAAAAGTATTATGACTTGTAAAACTTTGAATTTACTTTAAGAATTTCTATTGATACAAGTTTAATTATTTATGAAGATATAATATTATTACCTTTTCTTGACGCTTTTTATAAAACATTCTATCCCAACAAAAAAAAAAAAAAAAAAGCATCCAAAGAAGTCAGTAAGATACTGCATTTGTGATCCAGAAATAGTACAAATTCGTATAATTTTCAATGAATTGTATTTTTTGATACCTGTATTATGTCGTGCCATATTCACGATTGTGTGCAAAATTGCAATGAACATCCAAATTTTTAGTTTTAATTTTTATTATTATTTTAATAAAGAAAATTGCAACATTGTTTTGTCATTTGCTTCAGTTATTTTCTTTTTTTCTTGGAAAAATAGAACAATTTGTTTAAATCTTTTATATATATTGAATCCTGTTTTATTACTTCTAAAGCAGAAGAAAAATTAATTCACTAAAAATTATGTTTATTTTTACTGGAATGTAATAGACCTCTTAAAAAGATGTAGTTTACATAAATTTATCAAAAAAATAAAAAATTTTCTAATTTATAACTCGAGAAAACTACATTTCGGTTAACCGGTTATTCGACACAAATTATTCGGTTTATTCGTTATTCGAAAATGGACAGTTTTAATTTATTCGGACAGTTAATCGACAAAAATTCACCGGATAACCGAATGACGGTTAATCGACTGGATACCCTAATATATATATATATATATATATATATATATATATATATATATATATATATATATATATATATATATATATATATATATATATATATATATATATATATATATAATCGTAACGATATTAACATTTTCGCCAAAAGAGAATGATTTTCATCATTTAAATACATAAAGAAAGAAGTAATTATAAATATATATTAGCTTTTACTGCCAGGAAAAAGCTTAAACATAGGAGTTTTAGAAGTACCTATTCTAAGTAAAAGTCACATCATTTTTGTGCTAATATAACAAAGCGACCCGTAATAGAAAAATAATCGTTAAAGTCCCAGAACCATTCTAAAATGCAGTTATTTGTATGAGTAAACATAAATCTTATTAAAACTTTTAAAATAAACTGAGAAAATTTTGGAAACTGTCATGGAAAAATCTGAAGTTTTAAATTTTTATATTAGAAGATCTTATAAAAAATGTTTTCTTAAATTTGGTACATATGAAACCCATTTGTTTGAACCTTGTCTGGACAGTTAGGATTGTGATAATTAAAACTACTTCCTCCTTTATCTCTCCGCTTAGAAATATGAAATTCTTTTTGGCGTGAATTGCGATATAGCTACGACTTTACTTCGCAGTTTTAGGGTTTCTGGCCCTCAATTTCTTATTATTTTCATTCTAAATTGTAATTTTGTATAATGAAATGCTTTTTTTTTTTTTTTTTTTTTTTTTTTTTGACTTCGGATTCTAAAATATTTCACTTTAAAAACAATTACGTTAATCTTAACTAATTTTCTCTATCAGGAATCACGAAATCTTACTGGATTGTGGTCGAAGACTTACTGATAATATGGCCGAATTTATCCTTATTTTTCAAAATCAATAATAATTTTAATAGAATTTATGAATAGAATAATAAAATTTAGCACTTTTTAAGAATATGCCTTCCATTTTGTATCAAAAAATTTAAAAATTTTTTGGAAATAATGTGTCACTTTATTATGTCGCACAAAATGCATGACCAACACAACACTTTTGCACCAAACTCGAAACACATATTTCAAAAACTTCTTTTGTTTATTACATTAAATAATATAATACGAAAAATACCTGGACACCAAAAATGTAGACTATTATGCACCTAGATGACAATAATTATGAACTAAATAGCAAGAGTAAAAAACCTCACTTTACTTTGTCCGATAGTGTGTAAAGGCAGCAAGTTTTTTCAAAAACGCCAAAGTTTAAGGGCCGGTAGCTACCCCTAAATCTTAATACAAAAATTTTTAAAAAATCATGTGTTATTTTTTCACTGTACATAATATATATTCCGGTTGGCCCACATTAAAATAATAAAAAAAAGTGCCATATACCAGCCTAGTCTACATCCACCTAAAATTTCGTTAAAATATCTTTAATAACAAAGATTTTATTGCAGATGAAATATTTATAGTTTCTCAAAAAAACACTTTTTGACAAAAATTTTACTTTAATTTCAAAAATCAGAAATAGTACAAATTCGATTTTTTTCATCTAAATTACATTGCTTAGCTGACATAATTCTTAGTTATACAGAAAGAGATTGAAATCAATATCTTATACAGAACCGAAACTATGTCACTTTATAGTTTATTATTCCATTTTTTGTGTATTTTTGCACAAACACAAATTCGAACATTGGCTACGGGAACAAATTATTTATGTTGTTATGGCTTTTTCACATCCACAATAGTAAAATGTTTTTGGAATTTTCCATGACTAAATAAACATTAAAGTGGCATAGTTTCTGTTCTGTAAAAGATATTGACTTTTATATAACGAAGAATTATGTCAGCTAAGCAATGTGATTTAGATGAAGAAAATCGAGTTTATACTTTTTCTGGTTTTTGCAGTTAAAATAATATTTCTGTAAAAAAATGGTTTTTTGAGGAACTATAAATATTTTATCTGTAATAAAATCTTTGATATTAAAGATATCTTAACGAAATGTTTAGTGGATGTAGACTTTATCGTATAAAAATAGAAAGTGAAAAAAACTTTAAGATTTATGTAAAAGGAATTCCACCATTCCCAAAAAAGAAAAAAACGCCGAAATACCAAAAAGGGATTTTTTCACATTTTCGGCCACAAAATCCACATTTTTCCAAAGTCCCGTAGATTATGATTGAAAACTTTTAGCAACATATTACAGATTCTTAAACTGCATTTTGTTTGCCGATTCGTGCTTTGGGATTTGAGAAAATTTAGACTAAATTCAAAACTTTCATATAAAATGGGTCGAATTCGGGAGGGTGTGTATCTTGACCGTTTGAGTTATAGGGCTTGATTTTTATTTTAAAGTCTTCTATGTGAACCCTGCGGGAAATTTGTGACAATTGCAGTAATGGTCCGGTTCCTCTGTACCAGTTGAGTACCAATTGACACCTAACTCGTCACCAAAGTTCCAATTGAGAACCAGTTGACACAAACACACTCACTATTTAACAGTTGAGAGTTAATTTATAACATGCTCGTTAAGTGTGCAATTAGCAACTCGCGCGCAATAACAATCAGTGGCTGAGTGGTAAGCGTTGAAGACTATAAAACATAACATACGTCAGATGAACATGGGTTCGAGCCGGGGTGCCGCCATCGACATTAACGAAAAATTATAAAATTGAAATAAACATAATTTAATAAAGATAATAATAAAAATAATGTTTAAAAAGTAAACAATTAACGAATTTTTATAAAATTTTTATTACATTAATCGTTACTGAACCTGTCCTCTTTTACCAGTCCCAGGACCTATCCTGTGACCTGTCCCATGGGGCTAATTAGCCACCTCCAATGACAACCCCATGTAAAAGTGACAGGTTCTTCTCATATAAAGTTTTGGAACTGGGACCGGTCACTAGCCCTGAGTACCTGTCACGTGACTAGTTTTGAACCGGTTCTCTTTACTCTAGGGTAGTTATTTTTGTTCGAGTTGTCCATGAATTCTAGTAGTTATTTTTAGACTCTAGTGATACTAAAAAATTTGTACCTAAACAAAAATAAAAATAATAAAAAAAACGAAAAAATTTGCCGCCAGTGAGTTTTGAACTTGGGACCCTATAACTAGTCGTTTTCAATGACTAACATCTTATTCAGTACACCATCTCGCACTTAATATTCAAAGCTAAAAAACTTGTTGTAGCATAAAACATATTTTTAAAACATTTTGTTGAAAAAACGAATAGCATCAGAATGGGGTTGAACCGGCAACCTTCTGGTTGCTAATCCTGCGCTCTAGACAACTGATCCATGTGATTGTAACTTACTCTGCAATTATACTATTGAGTACTTATTTACGTAATGTCGAGAAGGCAAATAATAATGACGCCTACTTTCCAGGAAAGTACTTTAATAAGTAGTTGCCATTACCGAAAACCAAAAAGTTTTTGTTGGGTACCTTTCGAAAAAGTATAAAATTGTTATATGATGTTAAAGAAAATTTGATTTTAGAGAAAAAAAAGTATAGATACTTTTTCGGTAAAAAAAACAAATAAAGTCGTAATTTTTGCAAAATTTTCAAATTCAAAATCGTTTATTTTTGCACTCAGTAAAGATATCGACTTCAAATTTTTTTTATTCAATAAATAATTTTGCTCTTTAATTAGTTAAATAAAATACAAATAAAATCGGTCGGAAACACTAGGATATATATGAAAAAAATTTGAATTTGGACTAGAAACCAAGGTTGGAAACCGAAACGAATAACGGTAACGGTATCGGTATTCAATTTATTTTTATTTCGGTAACGGTATCGGTAACGGTATTTTAAATTATATCGGTATACCGTTACCGAAACTATAATACCGGTAAATACCGTTATTATTAAAAAACTGGAAAAAATCTTAAAAAAGTTAAATTAGTAAATAAATTTTAATTAAATTTCGCAAAAAAAAAAAAATCATTAAATTACACATTTGTATATTTTATTAAATATTTATGGGAAATTCTTCAAACTTGTTTACTTTTGATGTTCAAAAAAATTTCGAAAATTTTCAAATGGCACATCAACGATATTTAGTACCAATATTCCTTGGCTCTAGTGGAACACAGATCTGTTCGCGTGAATGACTTTTACCGAACGGCAAAAAATTGCCAAAATTCTATTTATAGTCCCAAATCAAAAATTATTGCATTTATATACTCTACAATGCTTTATCTAAAATACAAATAAAAAATATCGCGATAAGGTAAATATGCGAGGATATATTAGCGATTTAATAATTATTAAACCTTCTTATAAAATTTGCAAAATAACGTAGCGAGTGTGCCTCGCAAAGAATTCACCTCTTGGAGCCATTCACGGTTTTTCTCTCCAAGTTTTGGAACCTTCTACAGCATTTTTGTTGAGGGAACATTAACGAGATATATGTCAAATGATGCATAATTTCAAGAGCTGTTAGGCTCTGTTTTGAATTTTGAAATATCCGAAACGGCATAAAATCCCCTGTAAAAAAACTGCAAAATTTTACAATTTTGTAAAATTTGGTTTCACGACTTTTGCACAACACAATTTGACACTGGTTAATTTCACGCTAATTAAATCCATGCTGGTCCTTTTCTATAAGTGTTTATAGTCTACATTAGAAAAATTGGACGTTTATGCTAAAATCCGCGACTACAGCAATAAAAAAAAATAAAAAAACTTGTTAGTTTCAAACACTTTTTTTGGAATTATTGACTTTGGGTGCTTGCCGGCACCACATGGAACCTTTTCAGGTCTTACATTTTTTTCTGTTACAGCACTAAGTGTTGTTAGCATAATTGCATCAAAAGTTATTTAAAAAAATATTTGAGGTTGAAGGTCAATTTCATAAAGGCAAACGTAAAAAGATAATTGTCCATATACACTTGAAATTTTTTGGAATGTTAAATTCGACTTTTTATAGACAAATCGGTGTAATTTTTTGCAGTACAGAAAATTTTAAAATTTGGACAAAATTTGTATTTACCACAATTTTTTTATACAAATAAAAATCGTTTAATTAATTTTGCAAACATTTTCCAAAAAAAGCTAATTTTATTCTACAAATTGCAAAATGTAAAATTACATAAAGGAAAAAAATCCGTGAAGTAGCAGAAAAAAACAGAATAGCATAAAAAGCCCTTTTATATTTTTTTATTTTATAAAAGGTTAACGCTACAAAAATATGGAAAATGCGTTTAGTATATCCTAGGAATACTCATTCCAATTACCATAAAATTAGTAAAAAAATGTGATTCCCTCAAAAGTTTTTAGGTTATATAACTGTTTAAATAAAATCAAGAGATAATGTGTCAATTACAGACGTGAAATTTTGTAGAGGAGAAATAGTGCTTCAACAAAAAAGTACTAATTAGGTCCCTAACTTCCCATTATCCCTTTTACTCACTATCAGTTTTTAAAGTTACAGGATTAAAACGAAGCGCCATGATCATGGTTAAATGAGAGTGAGAAATTCTAATGTAATTCAAGCTCTGAAGTCTCTTTGAAAAATTAATTTATAAAAATTCACTTAACAATGTATAATTAAATAATTCTTAAAGTAGTGGCTGATGAACGTCTTTTCCGAAACCGTTTGATGTAATTTTAATGTGAGTTCAAATGCTAATCTTTTATTAAAATACATGCAGATTTCTTTTATTTAAGTGCTTTTAAAATTCCCGGGAATCACGGACAAAATTCCTGGAAAGCGGGACATGAAAAATCGCTAATTTCCCGAGAAATCCCGGCAAGCGTTCTCTAAAGATAACCGGAGCTATAAACTCCTGAAGGAAATTGTTCGGTCTTTTGGAGAAACCAAAATTAAGGAGAGAATCTTCATAGAAGCAAATATCAAACAGTTAACTAAGAACCTATCATTAATTTCAACAGTACATTCATGTGCGACGTATGATAAATAATTGAGAACAAATCTTAAGTTGAAATGCCCATAGAATCAAAAAGAATTTGCACTGGGTTTAAGACATTTAAACCTCTTTAAAAATATATTTATTACAAACGATATAAAAAGAAACAAACAATAAAAGTTCTCTTTAAAACAAAATTCTATAAATATTACATTAAATAAACCTATTATTAAAAATTATTTTATCTTTCTTATTTCCTCAAGTAAGTTATATGAGAAATTACTCCTACAATACCATATGTTAAAAAAATTGTATTTTTAAAATACCGAAACTAAAATACCGGTATATACCAGTACAGAGGTAAACGGTATTTGAATACCGGTATTTTAAACAAAATAATAATTTCAGTATCGGTATGAGTTACGGTAACCAACTTTAAACGGTATTTAATCGGTATCGGTATTTATAACGGTATCGGTTTCCAACCTTGCTAGAAACCAAAATTTGGCAAGCGATTAAAAATTTGTATGTTAGAGGTGCCCAATTTTGAGCCCCTTTAGCTCCGGCCCTGAAGGGTATGTACGGTCGCCCTTCCTAATTTAACATTGTACACTCCTCTGCTGCGCATGTTCCAAATTTTATGTAAATCCAACCAGCCGATCAGAAGTTACAGATTTATTTCTAAAAAATTTCGATTCTGCTCCACTGTGCCTTGTGGAAAGCTGGAACACAACTAAATGATTTTTGTTTTATATTCATACTCAATTGTTTTGCTTCGTTAACATTCGTGTTGTGTATACAGTGGCCGAAATAAATATTCGACATACCATTTCATTTCTTATAATTTCGTGATGATTTATATACTTATTAAATTATTTCGAATAAAATTACAAATATTTATTTGAAATATGTATTTCCTTTTATTTATAGTAATATTTTCTCCCAAATGCACAGAACTTTAATGAGCGCTGCAATTTTTTGATCAGTATACGAATTCAAACGAAAAAAAAGTATTCGACATGTTTTTTATTTATCCAGTTCCGATAACTATACTAATTTTTCTATGTTTTTTTGTTGTTGGTTTTACAATTAGGATAACAGTTACATTTGTTTAAAATAATTTTATTGTGGTTTTGTGTAAATAAAGGATTTTAAAAAAGAAACTTCAGTTGAAGCTAAAAACTTCATAACTGATCATTTTTAGCAAGGAAAATCTGAAAATTCAATTGTAGAAAAGGTGTAGAGACAAAGAAAAACGTCCCACTATATTATAAAAAAATAATAAAAATTAAATTCACTGATAAATAAATTTAAATCAGCAGTATATTAAGGTTTACAAAAGCTGGTTGAACGTACAATTTTACGTTAAGTGAAACAAAATTACAAACTAAATTCATCGAACATGGCTAAAGATAGTGAAGAATACATAGGAACACTCGTTGCATTCTAGAACTTTAAAGATATTGAAGAAATACATCATTTTAGAGCCAGGTATGGTATAAAGAAGCCCCGCATCTCAAAATGGTTATAAAATTGAGATTAGAATTTGTAAGAGGATATAGCAGGAATTCAAAAAAGTTCTGAAGGGATGAAATTTTTGCAATTGAGATTAAGCTAAATCATTTTGTACGCAATATGAATGTTCTAGTCTATCAAAAGCCATATACCGAGCTAGAAAAGAGAAATAAGGTAGCTAACGTAAAAAGTATTTTAAGTATTTTAGTATTTATAGATGGAATAATGAATCATCGGTATTATATGAAATTTTTATATTAAAATTCACATTAAAATGCTGAGAAATTAGGAATATCTGACCGACTTATATTTACCAGGATAATAACCCAAAGCATTCTGCCACAATTATAAAGCTTAACTTTCTTTGTAACTGCACGAAAATAATAACAAAAACCCATTATAATCATCAAATATCAATCTAAATGAACATTTGTGGAGTTTTTATAACAAAAATTTAAATTTTTAAACTTCACGAATAAAAATGGTATGAAATTGATATTGTAAATGCAATGAAATAAAATTGATACTGAATATAATAAAATCCTTATAAAACCTATATCAAGACGCTTAAAAGAGGTTGTAAAGTGAAAATAAAAAGCTATTTCACTTTATCTTCATTATATTTTTTAATATAATGAAGATAGTTATATTTTTTATCTTGATTTCTAAAGACTTGAGTTCTAAGATGTTTAACCCTATTTGGAACTTTGGTAGTCATATTAAATTGAAAATTTAGATGATTGTCGACAATATTGTTAGCTATGATATTCTGAAGAAAAAAGTTTAAAACAGTTTTTATAGCCAAAGTTATAAGCGTTTTTGAGACGATACCCCTTACTTTTACAACCAGCATACCCGGGTATGTACAGAGCAATTCATTGAAATATTTTATCGAATACAAGTAAAATATTTATTATGTTTCATTTTTCATAAATAATAGATACATTAGCTTATAATAAATTTAAAAAAATTATATTTTAGGCTGCACAGTCCTTACATTCCGTAATAATTTCTGAATATTCATCACATACTGGTTTCTTGCATGCCTTTCGCGTTGGTCTTCTTCTAGAATACATAAAACAATTCACTTCATTCTTCCAATAATGTCTAAAACTTCTTGGCTTCGAATAAAAAGATATTCATCTCTTAATCTTACTAGGCCTTCCAACGTGCTTCTGATTCCACTCCTAGAGTAAAAATTTAGCATAATTTGTACATTTTTTATAATTTCCTCTATAGCTTTTTAGTCGCTCATCTGCAGCAGGAATTATCTTCTACGATTTGTTGAAGTTTTTAATTGTGGATTGTTTTCCATATATATATAATATTTGTAGCAAAAGTAGCCACACCCGAATGTTCCCTTTTTGTTGACGGTTCCCAAAATTAACAAATTGTAGTCCAGCATCAAATTAAATGCCAAATTGTAGCTTGTGAAGAAGTTATCTGATGCAACGTTTTCGTTCTCTAGAAAATGCCATCTCTTCCAGTATATGTGTTCATTGAAGCTTCAAGTGCATCTACATTAGTGTTTTTATACCGGGAATTCCCGGCAAAAAATCCCGGGAATTAAAAGCTACTGAAAATGCGAAATTTTTCCATTTTTAAAAGTCAAAAATTCCGTAAAAAAACGTCGATTTATCATAACTAAGCAAATAAAATATTGCGGTGCATTCAGTTCGATGTATATAAATACTAAAACACTTCCTAAATATTTGAAAAATCCGAATTTGTTTGACAGCATGGAATTCTTTATCTTATAAAACTTTGTCAATTCATTACTGACTTAGCCCAAAATTTGTGGAATGCGAAACAGTAGTATGTTTATGTATGTTCTGGATCACTTTTTCCATACAAAACAATGCTCTATTAGGGTTCGAAAACTGCAAACTTTTTCATACTAAAGTCAGGGTTCGGAAATTGCAAAATTTTATTATTAACCAATCAGAAACAAGGTATAGGTAGATAAAGTGAGGGAAGTGTGTGTTTCATATATTGTAATAATATATGTATGTATGTTTGTTTATTGTGCGCTTTTTAATAAGTACTACGATATTTGTTTGTGTAAACGGCCAAATGCATTTTATGAAATTGGAAACCAATGAATTTATTTTTGTCAAAATTTTTTATTATTTTTATACCCTTCACCACAGGTGTAAAGGGTATATATAAGTTTGTCATTCCGTTTGTAATTTCCACAATTTTCGTCGGAGAGCAAAACAGTTTTTATTTTCGGAATCCTTGTAAGAAGCGATGACGATTGGACCATGTCCGTCCGTCCGTCCGTGTGTCGGTTGAAATGGCGTTTATGAAGCCCACCGATAACTGACATATATAATATGTATGTCAAACGATCGGAAATGCTTTCGAGAATTTTGCTATTGGAATTCAGCAAGATAGGTTCATACAATGCGGAGATATGTTCAAAAAACCGGTTTTTTGAACCGGTTTTCCAGTTTCTGAAGCCTCTGTATACACTACGGACTTCGTTTTTACAAAGAATTCTCGGACATTTTTTTCTGAATTTTTGTTCTGAAAAAATGAAATAAATCGGTTCAGTAATAACTGAGATATCGGACAAAACGCATTTTTTATTTTTTGAAGCCTTGGTTTAAGCTATAGATTTTTATTTTTATACAGATCGGTCACAAATATTTTTATAAAATTTCAGTTTTTTGAATCAGGAAGATCGGTTTATAAATGGTGGAGATATGCTTTAAAAACCGGTTTTTAGAAGCGGTTTTTTAGTTTCTGAAGCCTCTGCATATACCAGGGACTTCGAATTTTTAAAGGGGGCTCGAAAATTATTTTCTGAATTTTTGTTCTGAAAAAATTAAATAAATCGGTTCAGTAATAACTGAGATATCGGGGAAAACGAATTTTTTATTTTTGAAGCCCTTGTTCAAGCTATAGATTTTTATTTTTATATAGATCAGTCATAAATATTTTTATAAAATTTCGGTTTTTTTAATAAACCAAATTCGTTCATAATCAACAGAGTTATGGCCCAAAAACAAATCTGTTAAGAATATAAATACACCAACAAACATGTATATTAAGTATTGTAATGACTATTAGTGACGTTTTTTGTTTTTTGTATAGACAAGTAGTTTAGTTATCAACAGCAGTAATATGATGAATAACAGTGTTGTTGTTGTTGTTCTTTGTATATGCAGTCTGTACAAAAATAAATAGATATGGAATTGTAGTTGTTTATTTTTAAAAACTAAAACATATCTGTTAAGAATATACATAAATACATACACAAACATGTATATTAAGCATTGTAATGACTATTAGTGACGTTTTTTGTTTTTTGTATAGACAAGTAGTTTAGTTAGCAACAGCAGTAATATAATGAATAACAGTGTTGTTGTTGTTCTTTGTGTATTCAGTCAGTTTGTACATACAAAAATAAATATATATGGAATTGTTGTTGTTTCTTTTTTAAAAGCAAAGCCTGTTATGATTGTTTTTTTTTCATATTCAAATTTTCGTAGTTTGAAAAAAATTTAGATTTAGAAAATATGCAAGCATACGTTAAGGCGAAAATTTTATTAATTGTCGGTAATATAGTAATATGATGTCGATAAGACGGTAAGATGGTAATATGGTGAAGGGTATCAAAGATTCGGCACAGCCGAATCTTTTTTCAATTTCATTGTATAATAATATGTATGTAATTATGTTAAAGTGCATACAAACGAATTAATATGGAGACAAATTTTTTTTTTTGCACTTTTAAGTGTGATGTTTGAGTATGTTTGGTTTATTCATATGGTTATTTTTGTTTTTGAAAGTGTAAAATTTAACTTGAGAATTGTTTTTTTTTTTTTTTCATATGCATAAAATAACCTTGTAAAAGGTTTTTGACTTTAATGAAAAATATGTTTGATTTTGTTGGGTAAGGTCACGCATAATTTATTCTTAATGTTATATTAGAGGAAAGTGTTATAGACATTGGGGTTTGAAAGAATTAATTGTTTAATTAACTTTTTGAAAGCAAATGTTCACTGGAATATTTTTATACTTTTATGAAGTTGAAAACCAACATCTTTACAAATATTTTAAAAAGAAGTACAAAAATCGAATGTTTGAATTGATGTTACATTTAATTGCCTAGTTTAAGGCGTTTATATGTATGAGAAATGTGGGGAAAATTAATAATTCTCATAATTTTTAATGATTTCAACCAAACTTTTTAATTCATATTACATTTAATTGCCTAGTTTAAGGCGTTTATATGTATAAGATATGTAGGAAAAATTGATAATTCTATTCTTTAAGAATATATCATAAATTGCATGATTTTTTTTACATTTGTTGACAGATACATAAAGTGGGGAGAAGTGTGTTTTTTATTAAATTCTACAATATTTTTGTAACACGGCCAAAAGCATTTTATGAAATTGGAAATTGTATAATAAATAATATGTATGTAATTATGTTAAAGTACATTCAAATAAAATAGTAGGGGGTAATTTTTGTGTTTTAATTGTGGTGAAATTAAAACAAAAAATTTTTTTTTTGTTTTTTAATATGCATACAATAACCTTGTAAAAGGTTTTTGACTTTGATGAAAAATATGTTTTATTTTGTTGTAAAAGGTTTTTGACTTTGACGAAAAAATATGTTTGATTTAGTTGGGAAAGGTTATGTTCTAATGTTATATTTGGAAATTATTGTAAAATTTATGTTAAGACAATTATGAAATTTATGTTAAGAGAATTGTGAAATTCATGTTAAGACAATTATGAAATTTATGTAAACAGAATTGTGAAATTTATGTTAATATGATGAGAGTAAAATAATAATAAAATGAGAGTAAATTGGAATAATATGAAAAACACTCAATTTTTATACAAACTAGTGAATCTGTTTTATGATTTTTTTTCAAGAGAAGAGAGTATTTCTTTAATTGCTATAAAAAGACATATCAGAATATATTTTTTAATCATTGCTCTAAAAGTAACTTCAAAGTATACTTAACAAAATGGTGAGTTATCGCTTTTGGATAACACTTTTGATTACTTACTTATTTTTATTTTTTATATTTTAAATGTTTCGTTTTTAGATGTATGAACAAAATATTAAATTTAGCCAGAATATACATATAAAAATTGACGACATTCCTCTATATCAACCATACAAAATTTTAAATTTCGATTAGAAAGAAACGCAACATGGATCAAAAGTCATAGCATATTTAGACAATAATAAATGGTTTTATCTTCCGCAGAGATTTACAAATTTTTTAAATAGGGAAGATCCATACTTGACTAAAATGAATGTTCAAAATTGGACAATTGTGTACAAGGGTCGGCAGTCATCAAACGGCCTTGCAATATTTGAATTAGAATATAACTGAAATTGTTAAATGAACTACAATTTCATGAAATATTTAAAATAAAAATATAGAGTAAATTTGAATTATAAATGTTCTAAAGTACATAAAAAAACACTCAATTTATGTAAAAGCTTTTTGGATTAAAAAAAATTTAATTATTTTTAATAAACAAGTAAAGTGGAATAGATATAAATATAAATCTCTGAAGCAAACTTTTTAATCAGTTGTTAAACTTATTAAAAGGAGGAATAAAAAATTAATTCGAATAATATTACAAATGCCGATATTGTTGCGGCTTTCAATAAATTAAAATCAAGGCCATATCTGGCAATAAAGGATTTAAAGCCATATAAAGTTTTAACTATGTTCCGTCATAAGAACAAATATGGAAATGTGGTAATTGCAGAGCTTGAGGAGGGAATGTTATATCTTGCCAAACGATATAATAATTTGGAAGATAATATAATAGAAGGATTTTACAATAAACAATTTATATTAAGAAGAAAGTTAGAAAATGGCTTACATGTTTTGGAATCGGAAGAAGCAGCCGGTGATAATTCTGCAGTAGAAGACGAAGTGAGAGAGTTTTTCATTCCAAATTCTCAATCATTATTCAGTTGGGAAAATAGTAAAACAAAACATGTATAGTTATTAATTTTTTAGCAAATTAAAAAGGAAAATAAAGGATTTAAAGCCATATAAAGTTTTAACTATGTTCCGTCATAAGAACAAATATGGAAATGTGGTAATTGCAGAGCTTGAGGAGGGAATGTTATATCTTGCCAAACGATATAATAATTTGGAAGATAATATAATAGAAGGAGTTTACAATAAACAATTTATATTAAGAAGAAAGTTAGAAAATGGCTTACATGTTTTGGAATCGGAAGAAGCAGCCGGTGATAATTCTGCAGTAGAAGACGAAGTGAGAGAGTTTTTCATTCCAAATTCTCAATCATTATTCAGTTGGGAAAATAGTAAAATAAAACATGTATAGTTATTAATTTTTTAGCAAATTAAAAAAAAAATTAATAAAAGCTATATCAAAAATAAAAAATTGTTTTTTTTTTTTTTTTAGTTTATTTTATATTCAACATGATTAGATGAATATTCGTTTATAATTTGGCATATGAAAATAGTAATTAATATCGAATGCTGTGTCAGCGAAAAATTTCAAATGAAATTTGATATTTTTGTTTACAATTTTGTTGGAGTTGTAGTTTATGTGCATTATTACATATTAAATTTTAATTGTTTAGAGAATTTTTAATATATAATTCGATTAATAAAATTTCAACTTTAATTAAAACTTTTTGGTTTTTATATGTATATACATATGTATGTATATTAACAAGAAGGAAAATGACATATGATTTTTTTTTTTTTAACTTTAATAATAATAAAAAATATTAGTTGATTTTGATAGACATAGTCATGGTTAATTTGAATAGTATTGGTATATTTAATATTACAATGAATTTATTTTAATTACATTTTAAGCAAATTTTTTTTAATTTTCCTTATGTTAATACTGGTTAGTATGAATTGTTTTTATCAATTTTGTATAAATAATGAAAAAATTTCTAGCAGCTATTTTTTTTTCATAATTTTTATCAAGAAAATGTTAAAATTGTTTACAGTATATTAATAAGATTCGTAGGGGTTTTGTTTAAGGGGTTATAGTCTATGAATAATATGAAAATATCCCATTTAAAACTAAATTTTTGAGGGAAAAGTAACATATTTACATTGTAGCTTTATAATATCACGATTTTTTATTTTATTTATATATTTAATAACCTGAGACCATTTAGAACACTTATGTATTTTTCATATATCCCATTAATAATAAATAAAACATTTCAACAAAAATATATTTTGACTTTGACCTCTTATTATTAATATACAAGTTTATATATAAAATCAAAACTGTCTAGATTACAAATCTGTATAAATTTTCCGTACATCTAAATTGTTTTTTTTTTTTTTTTTTTTCTAAAAAACAAAAAATATCCAATTTTTTGTGTGTGTATTTGAGTTTAGCCTTTGAGTAAGATATCATATTTTTTATATATATACTTTTTAATGCATAATACAATATATCTGTATAAGATATCATATTTTTTATATATATACTTTTTAATGCATAATACAATATATCTGTATACGTATAGTGTTGTCATTTCCTAACTTTCAGTGGTAAATTTAACATATGAAAAGATTAAAATTAATTGAAATTTTTAAAGAATTCCATAGTAAGTATAACGGTTTCAATTCTAATTTTTAGGATATTAGCACTATTTTTACTGTAATTTCCAACATTAAAAATAAGTCTGAAGAAATATTGCTAAGTTGTCAGTTGGACTCAATTTTACAAACAATTTGTTATTTGATGCTGTAGAACAATCTAGCATAATATTTTGAACGATATAGCATTTTCCCATTTAAATCTACTGGCAACACCGCTAATGATAATGAGAATTGTTTTGTTTTGACTTAAATAATAAAAAATATATTGTTTCATTTTGATAGGTATGGTTAATTGGAAATGTATTAGAGTATTTAATATTATAATAATAAATGCACATATTTGTCTTTTTTACGTTTAATATGATTAAACTGTATTGAACTATAATATTAACAAAATATTTTTCGTGATACATGCCAGATTGATATTCATCATCATCTTGTAAATTTTTAGTATTTAAAAATGACCTGTTAACTGTTATTAATATTTGAGATTATATCTTAGAATTTATATTCAAAGGATATAAAAATCTATATAATCCGATATTTCTACACGACTACATATTCATAAGAAAACGCTTTCAATATCCTCTTCTAAATAAAAAAGTACTAGGAATAATAAAAGATGAATGCAATGGTAAAATAATAAAGGAATTCATTGGTTTAATACCTAAAATGTATTCGGCTAAGCCTAACATATATAGAAAAGAAATTGAAAAAATAAAGGGTAAATTATAGATAATAAAAACTAAACTTGTAATAAAATATGTATGTATTTACTTTTTATATATATTTAGGTTAATAGTGTCAAAAAAAATATTTTTTTTTTTTTTTTTGTTTATGCTGTCTATGTGAGAAAATTTATGTTGTTTACATCATTTATATATATATATGTATATGTATATGAAAACCTTGTGGAAGTTATTTGACCATATAATTTTTGTGAAAAAAATTAAAAAAACAATAAAACAAGTGCGCATGTTATATTCGGCCCGGCCGAATCTATATACCCGCCATCAACTTTTTCAAATTTTACGTTATATGGGAGGGGACGGTAAAGTTGGCAGTAAAGTGGGCGGACCACGCCCATTTTTTTTTTTTTTTGTTTCCGAGTTTACATTGGTCCTTGAACTATCTGAACACAATTTCGTTGATTTTCACCTTATATGGGAGGTGGGCGGACCACGCCCGTTTTTGATTTCCGAGTTTATATCGATCCCCGAACTATACGTACAAAATTTGGTTGTCGTACATGCTTTTGTTGAAGAAATATCAGCAGAAAAGTATAAAACGGACAACCTGTGTTTCTAGTTTTTAGCCTATAACTTTTTTGTTTATTAACCGATTTTGCCCATTTTCAATCCCAAACAAACCATATATAAGACAAATATTTGTGCCAAATTCGAGCCCTATCCTGCTTTCAACAGACAAATTTTCTTCGTGTATATAGGAGACAAAAATTCTTCTGTATTGAAAGCATAAACAATGTTTGGTTACCATTTCCATATAAATTTCAGGAATATTTTATTTAATTATATACAAAGCATTATAATATAATTATTTTTGTAGTTACTTATTGATAGTTTAGTTTTTATTATCTATAATTTACCCTTTATTTTTTGAATTTCTTTTCCATATATGTTAGGCATATATATATATATATATGCCTAACATATATGGAAATATATATATATATATATATATATATATATATATATATATATATATATATATATATATATATATATATATATATATAAAAATATGATATCTTATTACCAGGCTAAACTCAAATACACAAAAAAAAAAATACAAATACATACAAGTGCGAAAAAATTGGAGATTTTTTTTTTTTTTTTTAGAAAAAAAACCAATTTAGATGTACGGAAAATTTATACAGATTTGTAATCTAGACACTTTTGATTTTATATATAAACTTGTATATTAATAATAAGAGGTTAAAGTCAAAATATATTTTTGTTGAAATGTTTTATTTATTATTAATGGGGTATATAATTGAAAAATACATAAAAAGTGTTCTAAATGGTCTCAGGTTATTAAATATATAAATAAAATAAAAAATCGTGATATTATAAAGCCACTATGCAAATATATCACTTTTCACCAAAAATTTTAGTTTTAAATGGGATATTTTCATATTATTCATAGACTATAGCCCCTTAAACAAAACCCCTACGAATCTTATTAATATACTGTAAAAAATTTTAACATTTTCTTGATAAAAATTATAAAAAAAAAAGCTGCTAGACATTTTTTCATTATTTATACAAAATTGATAAAAACAATTCATACTAACCAGTATTAACATAAGGAAAATTAAAAAAAATTTGCTTAAAATGTAATTAAAATAAATTCATTGTAATATTAAATATACCAATACTATTCAAATTAACCATGACTATGTCTATCAAAATCAACTAATATTTTTTATTATTATTAAAGTTAAAAAAAAAAAAAATCATATGTCATTTTCCTTCTTGTTAATATACATACATATGTATATACATACAAAAACCAAAAAGTTTTAATTAAAGTTGAAATTTTATTAATCGAATTATATATTAAAAATTATATAAACAATTAAAATTTAATATCTAATAATGCATATAAATTACAACTCCAACAAAATTGTAAACAAAAATATCAAATTTCATTTGAAATTTTTCGCTGACACAGCATTCGATATTAATTACTATTTTCATATGCCAAATTATAAACGAATATTCATCTAATCATGTTAAATATAAAATAAAAAAAAAAAAATTTTTAGTTTTGATATAGCCTTTATTATTTTTTTTTTTAAATTGCTAAAAAATTAATAACTATACACGTTTTATTTTACTATTTTCCCAACTGAATAATGATTGAGAATTTGGAATGAAAAACTCTCTCAGTTCGTCTTCTACTGCAGAATTATCACCGGCTGCTTCTCCCAATTCCAAAGCATGTAAACCATTTTCTAACTTTCTTCTTAATATAAATTGTTTATTGTAAACTCCTTCTATTATATTATCTTCCAAATTATTATATCGTTTGGCAAGATATAACATTCCCTCCTCAAGCTCTGCAATTACCACATTTCCATATTTGTTCTTATGACGGAACATAGTTAAAACCTTATATGGCTTTGATGGAAGTAAATCCTTTATTGCCAGATATGGCCTTGTTTTTAATTTATTGAAAGCCGCAACAATATCGGCATTTGTAATATTATTCGAATTCATTTTCCCCCCTTTTAATAAGTTTAACAACTGATTAAAAAATTTGCTTCAGAGATTTATATTTATATCTATTCCACTTTACTTGTTTATTAAAAATAATTCACTTTTTTTACTCCAAAAAGTTTTTACATAAATTGAGTGTTTTTTATGTACTTTAGAACATTTATAATTCAAATCAATTCAAACATTCGATTTTTGTACTTCTTTTTAAAATATTTGTAAAGATGTTGGTTTTCAACTTCATAAAATTATAAAAATATTCCGGTGAACATTTGCTTTCAAAAAGTTAATTAAACAATTAATTCTTTCAAACCCCAATGTCTATAACACTTTCCTCTAATATAACATTAAGAACAAATTATGCGTGACCTTACCCAACAAAATCAAACATATTTTTCAACAAAGTCAAAAACCTTTTACAAGGTTATTTTATTCATATGAAAAAAAACAATTCTCAAGTTAAATTTTACACTTTACAAAAACAAAAATAACCATATGAATAAACCAAACATACTCAAACATCACACTTAAAAGTGCAAATAAAAATTTGTCTCCATATTAATTCGTTTGTATGTACTTTAGCATAATTACATACATATTATTATACAAAAATAATAAAAAAATTTTGACAAAAATAAATTCATTGGTTTCCAATTTCATAAAATGCATTTGGCCGTTTACACAAACAAATATCGTAGTACTTATTAAAAAGCGCACAATAAACAAACATACATACATATATTATTACAACATATGAAACACACACTTCCCTCACTTAATCTACCTAAATTTATCTAAAATTTTGCAATTTCCGAACCCTGACTTTAGTATGAAAAAGTTTGCAGTTTTCGAACCCTGATAGAGCATTGTTTTGTATGGAAAAAGTGATCCAGAACATACATAAACATACTACTCGAAACGGTATTTCTATTATAGAATATTCAGAAATCAATTATTTGATATCACAGTTACTTCATTAGTTGTTTTAAATCATCATTTCATCTCGCTTCCAAAATATTTGCATACATAAATATGTTAATTTTAAAAAACGTGATTGAAAAAAATTAAGAAGATTTAAAGAAAAAAGGGAGATCTAAAGAAATTCTCTCTATAAAATTAAAGTTATAAACTCTAATAAAATAAACAAAGCAAAAGTCATGTAATAAGTTACACAAATCAACAAATGTATCGTATTTTACGTATTTCTTGTTCTATGCCTCAGATAAGTATAGTGTAAACAAGAGTTTAAAAAATGTACATTTTTCTCTCAATCCAAAAAGAAAAATATTGATTTTCTATACAAATTAAAGGTGGTTTTACACTATAATACTTGATATTAATACCAGAGTTTTATTTTCTATAATACATATCAAAAAATGTATTATGGAAAGTATTATTGTATGCCATATTTTTTATTTTCTTTATTAAAATATTTAAAAAAAAATTAAAAACGAAAAATTTGACTAAACTGAATACAAATCAAACTACAAACAAAAAGGTGTACGGAATTTTGCTTTAAGTGATGCAATAACGTTTAAAAAATTTCAAGATTTCAAAATACAAAGTATTGAAGGTATTTATATCATAATACATTTGAAAATATTTTTGGTATTATTACAAAGTATTATAGTGTAAAACCCCCTTAAATCCTAATTAACAAGAAATAATGTACACAAAATCGATTACAACTCCGAGTACTCTGAAAAATATTTATGTGATTTGGAAATACTAAATTTACTTATTAATTATCCAACAGAAGTATTTATAGAAAACAATTTTCAATATCTATCTTTTTGAACAATATTGTATTTTTCCCGAATACCCGGGAATTCCCGGGAATGCCCAAAATAAAATCCCGATTCCCGGGAGTTGAAAAATGTCGGGAAATCCATTTCTTCATCCGAATCAGTGTCATATGTAGGATCATATTGTGGTAACTGTATTTATTTTGCATCTGAATCATCTACATTTCTCACGCAATCTTCAGCATCTTCATTATTCCTAACTTTCACCAGCATTCGACTTATGTACTCTTCTTTGACATCAACAGATTCAAATGATAGGAAAACCAACAACAGGTGCATCTCAAAAGTACCATTTCATTTAAATTAGAAAAACTTAAAGTTAGTTTACAAAAACCCTTTTTAGTCTGTGCTTGCATTTTATTATCATTCATTCAAGATTAGTTTTAACGGTTATATAATAGGGTGATCGACTCTGTTTTCCAACCGGTTTTTTCAGTCAATGTGCTGTCGGTTTTTTCAAAATGTTCAATTTTCGAATGTCGAATAGACCGGTTTTTTTCAACACAAAAAACCGGTTTTAAAAATACCTTTTTATTTCAAAAACCATGCACTAAATATTGATATTTGAATCGAAATTTATGATTATTTTTTTAATATTCATAAAGTTTGATTTTTAATGGCTTAAAAATATAGTTTAAGATTAAATAAATAAGTAATAAATATCCTTAATGTAATATTTTTGCAACTAATTAAATGTTTTAGTTTTTTTTATTCAGCGAAGAAATTGTTTTTCAAAGATTTTGTTTTAAAAAAGTTTCACCTGCAGAATCCTTTCAATAAAATTGGTTCTTGCTTTTTTTCATATTAACCCATGGTTTCTGTTTATGCTAAGTAAATGTTAATATCATTTTTGATGATTATTTTCTTACAATTTTTATACCCTACATGCCTATTATGCGTTTGTAGTGATGTTTGTAACACGCAAAAATATTGGTCTAAGACCCACCTTCATTTGTACCAATCGGCTTTAAGTCGATTTAACGATGTCCGTCTGTCCATTAATGTAAAACTTGTAGTCAAAATACAGGTCGCAATTTTGGTTTCTTATAGTCCAAGAACGAAGCGTGTTGAAATTGGTTATGATAGGTCCATTATTTCCTCTAGCCCCCATACAAATAACCTACCAGAAAAGGGGTTTAACGATCATAAATCCCTTAAATGTAGCAGTAATTTTTGCACATCTAAGTTCCATACACGTTTAAACCTGTAATCCGAATTTTATGAAGGTCGGTCCATAATTGACCATAGTACTGGTCCATAATTTCACAGGTCTAGAAAAAAAGACCCCCTCCCCGAATTTTGATGCACACAATGGTGTAGGTTATTGTCGGCCTTGACCGACCATATCTTTTTTTCTCGTTATTAATGGGTTAATAGTTATTTCCAAAAATAAAAAAGATTTATTGATTTTTCTTTAAGAAATGTAGTTTTTTGATAGAAATATTAACTTCTACAAGAAAAACGGTTAACCGGTTTTTCCTGAATTTAAAAAAGTGCAACCGGTTTTTTTAAAATACCAACTATTCGAACTATTCGAAACCCGGTTTCTCCAAAAAGTCGAATAATCGATCACCCTATTATATAATAATTAGCAAATTATCATAAAAATGTAAAAAGCTCAACAAATTCCACAAAAGAATAATTTGAATGAGTGAAATCTGCAGGTACTTAGCAAAGATCAATAAATGAATTACAGAGGTCTTTAAATGCACAAGGAACAAATGAAACCTTTATTTTTTCGAATGAAGGGATAACCCGATTATACTTGAATGGGAAAAAACTCAAGGGTACTTAAAACCCCTTTTTGATCTTCCTTTTTGTCAAAATAAGTTAAAACGGTTTTATAATAATTAGCAAATAATCATAAAAAATTAAAAACATCAAAATTCTATCATAAAAAAGCACTTAAAAGGTGTAAACAAGTCATATAGGAATAATTTCCATGAGTAAAATTTACAGGTACTTTTTAAAGATCAGTAATTGAACGGGAAACCCAATTTGAAATTTGAATGCACGAGGAACAAATAAAATCGTTATGCCTTAGAATGATGAGAAAGTCTGATTTTATTTAAATAGGAAAAACCCAAAGGTTCTTAAAAAACCTTTATATTTTTAGCTTTACTCAGTCAATATTATTATTAGCAAATTATAATAAAAAATAATAAAAATTATATAATTCCTTACATGAAAATATTAGTATCAAACACAACGTGTTTTTCTTTCTATCGAAAAAACACTTGAAAACATTAAAGTGTCAAATATTGCATACAAAATGTATAACATACCCAGGTATGTTGGTTGTAAGGATACGTATAAATTTTTGGTTGTAAACATAAAGGTTAATGCAATAAATAATTAATATCGAACTTAGTACGATTTTTAACGGATCTTCTTCCAAAAAATGTATTGTTTTAGAAATTTTTTTTGTTTCATCTGAATAGGTTCATTAAGAATAAAATCAATTTACGTCAAGTATTTGTTGAATTCTCTCATAATTACGTGTTTTCTTTACATTTTTAACTTTTTTCTATAAGAATCTTTAGAAATTGGTCGCGTAAAAAATTTTCCGATAGAGAAAAGTGCAAAATTAAAGCGTATGGACAATTCAGACTTAATCTATGAAATATGGCAAAGAAAAATTGCCAACAACTTTTTAGGAAATCACTCCCGCTATGGAAAAAATATAAAAAGAGGTACTTATGAAGCAACAACGAAAGCTGACAGAAGATTCACCATTCGAGATGCCTTCAATTCTACTGATTCTGCGTCCAAAATTAAACAAAAATCAGGTATTTAGCCAAGTGTTTTACCGTAAAACGTGTTATTCGAAATTCAGTGCACCTAAGAAGACTAAAAATTATAAAGAACCCTCTAAACATCTCGAAACACCATTCGTGAAGTAAAACTACTCCCGTTTACCCGTGAACGCATGTACTAATAAAGGAATGAAACATATTGTTTTATAGAATGAAAAAAAATCAATATGGATGGCTGCAATGGCTATAAATATTATTATTTTCGTAATTTGAGAAAAAAGGATGCTAATTATTAATTATGCGTAGAGTGCTACTTCATATTATAAAACATGTGAACTTCGATTTTCTACGCATAGAATTACAGAAAAAAACTTACAAAAGTTTACGGGAAAAGAATTTTATCCACTATTTTATTTCATTTCATGGACAGTTCGACAATGCCCCTATTCACACGGCAGGAGCGTGAAAACAATGAATTCGAAGTCAAAATTTTACCACCTAGGAGTGGTTATCATACTCTCTCGACCTTAATATAAAAGAAAATGTATGGAAATTGCTATCACGTAATGTTTATGAGTCGGACGGATAATACGAGCACAAAAATTCATTATCTGCAGAGATTAAAAATAGTTGGAGCAAACATTCTTTGTTACAAGTTGAAAATCTTTATAAGTCCCTTCCAAATATAACTTTTTAGGTTAAATTAAATAATAAAGACTATTCTTATTATTAATAATTTCCGAATAATATAACAAAACAAAAAAGAACCATATTAATAATACATCTTGTTGTTTTATTGAATAAATAATGTTGAACCTATTCAGATGAAACAAAAAAATTACCTAAAAAATCCTCTAAGCCATTACAGTTCCTTCGCGGCCTTATGTGATACATAATTAGCATTTTTCTTTTCTCAAATAATGAAAGTAATAACATCTATAGTCATTGGAGCCGTCAGAATGATTTTTTTCATCATATAGAAAAATATGTTTCATTCACTTTTTAGAACATGAGTTCTCGGGAAAACGGGAGTAGTTTTACTTCACGAATGGTGTTCAGAGGTGGGTTTTAGATTTAGATTTAGTCTGAATTGTTCACATGCTATAATTTTCTTTTTTCTTAATCGGAAATTAAGGACTGCGCACGAAAAAATCCGTGCATGCTCTTGGGCTTATAACTTTTGATGTGGTCAAAAATTAATAATTCTGTTAACTGGTTTATATTTGCTCATTTGCTATGTGCCAAGTTTCATGGTTATAGCAAAACTAGTTTTCCTTAAAATGAAAATTGAACAAAAAACACCAAAATAAATTATAAAAATTTTTCATGAAATCTTACATCGGTCATATAAAACAATTGCTAGGAAGGCAGTTGTGTCAGAAAATACAGTTTCTTAGGTCATAATATTATACAAAGATGTCATGGTCACTGAATTGAAATCTGGTAATGGAAGAAAAATAATATCTTCAGGCTGTAGGACCCAGACAAAATAGAAAGGATTTTCAAAGAAATTTCCCTCATCTCTGGAAAAAAAGTTTATTGCTTTGTATTTTTATTAGAAAAATTTAAAGGAAATCTATGCTTAAGACGTATAAAGTACAAAAAAGTCCTAATTGAAACGCAAGCCAAGAATTTGGAGGTGAAAAAATAACATGAATGTTCTTCAAACGAATTTTTCCATAATTGTGATCAGAGTATAATAGACGATAAAACGTTGGTACATCCTGACGTTTTTAAACTTCCTGGACAGGAATTATATGTTGCAGATGTTAGAAGGAATATGGCAGAAAAATACTGTGTATCAAAGAAATCAAAATTCCCAAGAATGTTTTTGTTTTGGGAAGCCATATGTATACGCGGAGAAAAGCACTTCATTCATAAACAATGCTTCCATTGACACAGAAATATACGTGAATGCGTGCTTTTGGAAAAGAATTCTCTCTTTCCTAAGAAAATACAGTAAATCCACTTTTTTCTGGCCTAGTCTCGCTTCTTCTCATTACTGCAACAAAACAATGGGGTGATAGTAAAGAAATTATTGGTGTTTGTACCGAAAGATGCTAATCCATCAAATTGTCCGGAACTCCGAATAGTTGAAAGATATTGAGCTCTAGTAAAAATAATTTAAAGAACATTAAAAGCTTAGCTTAAAATGAAACGGATTTTAAAAATAATTTGACAATTTAAAAAAAAAAAAAAATCGCCCACTGGTTTAGTTTCTACAAGCAGGTTTGCATGCACGGATTTTTTCGTGCGCAGTCCTTATTTTTGCGCGACCAATTTTTAAATATTTTTATAGAAAACTGTTCAAAATATTAGGAAATCACAAAATTATGGGAATGTTTAACAAATACTTCACTATTTCAACTATTTCTTACTATTAAACATGCTTGAATTTAAGACTTAAGAAATCAAGATGAAAAAATTAAAACTATCTTAATTATATTAAAAATAATACGCTTTTTATTCTTGAACCTATTCTGTTGACCGGTAGTATATATATATATATATATATTAGGGTGGCCCTCTTTTATATGGAAGGAAATAAAAGTTTTTAAATTTTCAGTCTCACCCCCCAGAAATGTTAGCCCAAAAACAATAAAATACAGTTTCGGTTTGATTAGTATAAATTTAGAGGTGGCTCCAAGCGATTGAAATATCAAAAATTTTAGTTTTTTTTTTTTATTTTGTTCTGTTCAACTATAAATAATTCATTAGAACTTAATTTTTCCTCGGTTTCATATTTTTGAATTCCTCAGTTTATTACCTTTCTAAAATGAAGAAAATTTAACAACTAATAATATCACAGTTATTAAAATCAATTTACGTAAAACGCGTCATTTTCATATAAATATATATATTAGAGTGCTCCAAGCTTGTATGAAGGAAAAAAATGTTATCCTACAGGCCGTCCCCCCCTAAAATTGTTCTATGGGTTATAATAATAAATAAACATATTTTTGAAAATATTCGAATAAAACATTTGTATATTTTGCATATGTGTAGTTACTTGAATATGTCCTTATAGAATAACGTAAACCTGTTCTCAGTTATGTTCGAAAAATTGATTAAAAAATTGGGTATTAACCCTTTTTGAAAGGTTCAGCAAATTGAAGATTGAAAGGTTTAATACTTAAATGTTTTTTTTTATCAATTTGCTGAACCTTTCAAAAAGGGTTAATATCCAATTTTTTTTATCAATTTGCTGAATTAATGAGACACCATATTCAAAAAGGGTTAATGGCAAATTTTTTTTATCAATTTGCTGAATTAATGGAATTGCAAACGGGTTTTATTGAAATATATTCAAATTGGCATGTTTTTAAAACATCGGGGTCATTTTGACCCCAAGGCCCTTTAAGGGTTAATTTCATTTTTTTCACTATCATTGTAAATATCGGTTGTTAATAAATAAATTTGTTAAGTTTTATGATAATCTACCGAAAAATATATAAAATTTCGACTAGTTTCCATCAAAAATTGCAAATATTACAATATTTGACCTTTAAAGTTTATGGGTTAATGTCGTCCAAATTGTATGAAACTCTTGATTTATATTTAGAATTATGTGGATTATAAAATTTTAAAAAAGTTCCATTTAAAATACACAACAATGTAATAAAATGGCTGATTTGCCAAAATATGACATAAAAATAGGTTTTTCTCGGAATCCGCTGAATTCAAAATGCTGGTACAAGCAAACTATAAGACCTAATTGACCTAATTTTTTCGGAATTTCGTTTTTTTTTGGAGCACTCTAATATATATATATCGTCCATTCCATGAAAGATTTATAAAAAAATGCCAATTTTTTTACGGAGGGTCATCCGATTTTGTCCATATTTGGTACGCATATAACCTATGGAGCCATTTAAATATCTTAATTTTTTTTTATTTTTTGGAATTTTAAAAATTCGCGAATTTATTCGCGATTTTGATTTTTCAAAAAGTCAAAAAAATCGCAAAAGTGTCTAACTTTAAACACCAATATCTCTAAAAGTTGTTAACGGATTTTAATGATTTAAACTGCATGTAGAAGATGAATATTTCCTCTTTTAATGTAGTAATAAAAAAATAATATAATAATTTAAAAATGCATTCATATGCAAATGCAATTTTAGGATGCATTTTTGAAAAATTTCTACCCTTTCGATTTTAATTTATTTTTAATATGTTAAAAAACAATATCTTTACTATAATTTTTTTAATAACTATTTTTAGTATTTTTTTTTTTTTTTTTTTTAATTTTCATCAATTATTTCATACAGAAATTTAAATTTTTCAAAAAATTTGGATTTTTAACTTGTTTGATTATAATCTTTTAACAATATGTAGCTTTAAATGTTTATAACTCCTTAAGTATACGTCGGATTTTATTGATTTAAAAACTAGTATAAAGTTTATTACGATAAATGTTGTAAATTATATTGTATGAAACAAAAATGTTTTTTTTTTGCTAATGATGAACTTTTTGAAAAGAATGCAATTTTCGGATGCATTTTTAAGAAATTTCCACCCTTTTGATTTTAAATATTTTTGCTTAATATTGAAGACAAATATGTTTATTGTATCTGGGACAAATAGGTTTTCTACCGCAAATAACAAATTATGAAATATTATGATTAAAAATAATTTTAAAATAAGCTTTTTTTTCTGTTTTTCTCACGATAAATAGATGTATATTTTACTCGCTCCGCTATTTTTTAATTATTCGCCGAGATTTAGTGATAATTAAGTATACAATATGCGATTGGACGCTATAAATTTTACATTTTTACCAGTGTTAATTTTATTAAATAATAAATATACAAAACATCAAAAATTTAAATAAAACAATAAATAAAATATTATAAATAAACAAACAAAAAAATTTGTGAAAACAGTGTTATATTTCTGTTATACATAATTTAAAAGAGTCTATGAGTTCTCATGATGAGAATCGACTCAGTTTAAACGGCAGAAATGCTTATATATTTCCTAACGGGGAGAGTGTAAAAAATAAAAATATTTTTGATCCAGAGTATAACAAAAGTTATTTAACCGCCAAAACACTTGAGAGAGCTCGCTCTTGTTCCCCCGTAATTCAATTACTTGAAGAGAATATACAGACAATATCACCATATAAAAATTGTTTAGAACAAAACATAAAAGAAAATATGAAAAAACTAAATACAACAACAAATCCCATGGATATAAAAACAACTCAACCATTGCCTGTTAAAACACAAGCTTGTAAACCACTAACAACAATTAGTGAGAGTTTGAATTGAATTAACCCTACCAACAGCACTGATAAAAATGATGGTACTCAAAAAGGTGCAATCCCGAAAAATAATGATGAATAACCAAGGACCGGAAACATTTTTTATTTTGTTTTTTACAAAAAAATATTTTCATTGAAGTTAAAAATTATTTTATAGCATACTAAAACAAAAAATATAAAAAAAGGTTTTAAAAAAGAAATGTTTGTCTTCAAGTACAAAATAATAAAATTCTTTAAAAAAAATGTTTCCAAAGAAAACAAAACACAATAAAAACTTAATTTTTTTTTATATTTATCTTACGTCATTAAATGCGCGCTTCAAAGTTCTTTCTTACAATACCAAATTTTTATATTGTTTCTTTGGCAGAAATATGAAAAATCCGAAAAACCGGAAAAAAACCTATTTTCATTTTGATCTAGCTCACGAAAGGATAATTTCAGGACCAAAATTTTGAGAAACGGTACCTTAGAATGAATTAAATTTTCATTTGAGATGGGAACATCGATACTTTTCACTTCGTAACCACCCTAATGTATACCATTTAAAACGTTGCTTTTTCGAGTATCAAATTTCCAGTTGTTTAAAATTAATTCATTTCTAAATTCCTTGCAAAAACTTTGCTTTCCTGGTAAGCTAGCAGGTGTAATTGGAAATAAAAATAAACTACTTATTTTTTGTCTCAATAACTAGTTATTTTTGTTCGAGTTGTCCATGAATTCTAGTAGTTATTTTTAGACTCTAGTGATACTAAAAAATATGTACCTAAACAAAAATAAAAATAAAAACAAAAAACGAAAAAATTTTCCGTCAGTGAGTTTTGAACTTGGGATCCTATTAACTAGTCGTTTTTAATGACTAACGTCTTACTCAGTACACCATCTCGCACTTAATATTCAAAGCTGAAAAACTTGTTTTAGCATAAAATATATTTTTAAAACATTTTGTTAAAAAAACGAATAGTATCAGAATGGGGTTGAACCGGCAACCCTCTGATTGCTAATCCTGCGCTCTAGACAACTGATCCATGTGATTGTAACTTACTCTGCAATTATACTATTGAGTACTTATTTATGTAATGTAGAGAAGGCAAATAATAATGACGCCTACTTTCCAGGAAAGTACTATAATAAGTAGTCGTCATTATCGAAAACCAAAATGTTTTTGCTGGGTTGATATTTTTAAATTATGCAAAGAAAAAGTTTTTTCGTACATAAAAAAACTTTTTTTTAAAAACATTTTTTTAAAGTACAAAATTATTTTGTACTTCACTTAAAAATTTTGTTTTAATTATTTTATTATTTTGTTTTTGAACAGTTAAGAAAAATATTCTATTCTGAACGAAAGTGTTTTTTATTTTTTCAATTAAAACTTAAAATTTTATGTTTTTTGTTCGTAATTTCTGGTCTCCATGAATAACCGTTTTGCCATATTGAGCGAAACATACAAAAGATGATAATTCTATTCAAAAATCATCAAAACCCCCACCAATATATCTTCGTGAACCTAGTTCCAATAATTTAGTTAAAATATTTATTGAGCTTATTGGTAAAAGCAATTTTCACATTGTTGCAATACGAAAAGGTGGCGTGCAAGAAACAAAAATTGTAGTATACACTGAGGATTGTTATAGAAAAATCTCTCATTACCTAAACAATAGTAACAAAAACTTTTACACATATCAACTTAAAAGTAATAAAGGTTTGACAGTTGTCATTAAACCTTTCGGTACATGTTTTTAATGCATGGGTCAAAATGTACAATTTTTTTTAAGTTTTTATAGTTCTTAGCTGTAGTAGTAATAATCCGTAATCAATTTCTAGAAAGAACCTGTGTATTTGGATTTTTTATGGTAAAATCGAAAAACACAAAAACTGTCCTACACCGAAGAAAAATTGTTAAACTTATATTTTTTCACGCTAAAAATTAATACAAATTCTTCCCTGAATATTTTATGAAAAAAATTTACACTATTATCAACATTTTTTAAGTTTTTAGTAAAAATAAACCAAGCATTTTTGATCCAAAAAAAAAAAAAAAAAAATAATTTTTAGAGACAAGTTTTTAAACGCAATATTTTTGTAGTTAAAAATAAAGAAAACTCAATAAATTCCTTTGTAAGTTATTAATAAGGTTTGAAATAATAGTAATGAGTTAAATTTAATCTAAAAATCTGCTTAGGTTTTGATAAATGACCAAAAAATGACATATGGCATAAAAATACTGAAAGGGTTAAAGGAATAGAGTGCTGTGTTGAACCAATTGAAATTAAGGAGGCCCTGGAAGAAATGGGCTATCAAATAAAAGTTGTGGTTGATATTTTTAATAATGACAAGATTCCTCAACCAATGTTAAGAGTCCTATATATTCTCTGCGATATCTATTAAATCGCAGAGTTACCTTAGAGGAACCCCTAAAGAGGAAGGGCCTGTACAATACGGAAATTGTCAAGAGTTCGGTCATACTAAAAATTATTGTACCCTACGAACGGTTTGTGTAGCATGTGGAGATCTGCACTCGTCATCACAATGTGATATTGTGAAGAAAGGTCGCAATAGAAAACGTGGCAACTGCCAATTATAGCGGGTGCCCAGTATATAAGGAATTACTAAAGAGATTGAGAGAGAATCAGAAGCTGAAAAGAAACGGAGTGGTTGAACTAACACCTGTTAATGCCGTTACTAACCAAATAAATCCAGGAGTTAGCGTTAGTAATGAGGGTGCGGCTTCAGTTAAGCCAAATTTCACAACAAATCAATCGAGTATTACCAGTACTGGAAATGTATCCTATGCCAATGTTTTGAGATCGAGTTTCAAACAACCTAATGTCCCACAAAACTCGGGACGGTTAGAAACTTTAATGCAGACTCTAACGCAGACATTTACCTCTCTAAATCAAAATATGACAAACTTTATGACATCCATGCAAAACGCAATTCAAGAGCTTCTAAGAGCGCAGAAACAAATTATTCAAATCCTCTTAACGAGAAAATGAGTTATTTGAGAGTTTGTTTCTGGAATGCAAATGGTTTAAACAAACGTAAATAGGAAATTTCATACTTCATGAAAAAGAAAAATATTGATGTGATGTTAGTCTCCGAGACTCATCTCACCAATAGATACAATTTTTATATTTCAGGTTATTCATTCCATTTTACTAATCATCCGGATAAAAAAGCACATGGTGGTACTGGTATACTAATTAGAAATCGAATACGACATTATGCCCTAGATGAATTCTCAAAAGATTATTTGCAGGCAACATCGATTCACCTTGAATGTTTCTCCTACGAACACTTTCTAAAAAAAAACAGTTCTCAAGGAAAATATAAATGTTAGAAAATCACCTGGATATGATTCAATAACACCATCAATGATTAAAAACCTACCGAATGTGGCAATAATCGTGCTGTCAATAATTTTCAATGCGATCTTAAAACTAGGAGTATTTCCAAAAATGTGGAAAACTTCTCAGATTAAAATGATACCAAAGCCAGGAAATTTGATTTTCGTGAAAAACATGGAACCATAGAACAAGTGAATCGTCTAACTGGAGAGATAAGGAAGTGTTTTGAATTAAAGAAGTATTGTTCAGCTATCTTTTTGGATGTAGCGCAAGCTTTCGACAAAGTTTGGCACAAGGGCCTAATATATAAAATTAAATGTTTACTACCACCATGTACCCACAAATTGCTAGAATCGTATCTATCTGACCGTCTATTTAGAGTAAAGTTTAATGACTTTGTAACAGAAGAATATGATATAAAAGCAAGTGTTCCACAGGGAAGTGTTCTTGGCCCTACACTCTATTTAATTAACTATTTATATCTACATTTGCTGATGATACCGCAATAATAAGTTCTCATGAAAACCCACAGTCAATTAGATATTTACCTCCGACGTGTGGGGACATGGTTAGCAAACTGGCGAATAAGGGTAAATGAATTAAAAAGTAACCATGTTACGTTCAGCTTAAGAAGGGGTAATTGTACCCCAGTCACGCTTAATGGTATAAATATACCACAGTCAGATCATGTCACTTACCTTGGTATTCATTTGGATAGACGACTTACTTGGCGTCGACATATAGAAACCATGAGACTTCATATGAAGTTGAAAGCTTCTAGCCTTCACTGGTTAATAAACTGTCAATCAAGACTAAACCTTGACAATAAAGTCATCCTGTATAAAACCATATTAAAACCAATTTGGACTTATGGCATCCAATTATGGGGTACTGCCAGTAATACTAGCATTGATATTATACAGAGGGCACAATCGAAAATTCTTAGAACTATGACGGGTGCACCATGGTACATAAGAAATGAGAATATCCATAGGGACTTAGAGATACCACTAGTAAAAGAAGAATTTTAAAAATGCAGTGAAAAATATATCCAGAAACTTCAAACTCATCCAAATCCACTCGCTAGACTCCTTGCTGAACTGCAGACATATTCAAGGCTTCGTAGAGCCGACCTACCGCCCCGCTAATGAGAGGACTGTTTACAACATAGCTCTCCCCAGAGAGTAGATATTTTTAAGTTTAGTTTTAAGATTTAAATACTTACTGTGAGGCCTAATAAAGGCAGATTCAGTAAATAAATAAAAAGTAAATATAAAAAAAAAAACCCTGTAGGGAAAAAATTCCACGTTAAATTCACAAATATGACTGTTTCAGAGTGAGGTGAAAATATAATGGTTTGGGAGGGAATGATTTAAATTAAATTAAAATGGTCCTATTTATCATATTGATAAATACAATAAATGCATATGGGTACTGGGATATATTGGGATATTGCACAAAACGAAGACGAACTCTTTTTGGACATATTCCATAAAAAATTTCAGCTGAAATAGACTTCAGAGGATTGAAGGGGTAATTTTTTGTCTATAAATTAATCCTTCTATCTGATTTTGGGGTTATTTTAGGTCTATTACAAGTTTCAATCATACAGAAGTATTTTATAGATAACATATTTTCCTAAACCCCTACTTGCAAATTCAAGTAACGATTTTCCATTTTTCTCCTGTTTTGAACCATTATTCACTCCTATTTGATGCACTGATTGTTTCTTCCAATTTCTGTGTCAGAATACTATTTCTTTATAATATTTTCAATCTAAATGAAACTTTTCTTATTCTATTATGTAAAACTAATCTAAAAAGTACAATAAAATTCGACAATATAAAAAAAAAATTAGAAATAAATTAACTGTATTTATTATGAGCAAAAATGTTTGGTATTAAAATCGAAAACATATGTGTAAATTAATTTGTATGCACATACTTGCCATATTTTTTATTAAAGTATCATTGCCAGATCAAATTGTTTACTAAAAGAAAAAAAAAATCGATTTATTTCTGAAGAATTTTCCAAAGTTATCGTCACTTTAAAACGAAAAAATTTTCCGTCAGTGAGTTTTGAACTTGGGATCCTATTAACTAGTCGTTTTTAATGACTAACGTCTTACTCAGTACACCATCTCGCACTTAATATTCAAAGCTGAAAAACTTGTTTTAGCATAAAATATATTTTTAAAACATTTTGTTAAAAAAACGAATAGTATCAGAATGGGGTTGAACCGGCAACCCTCTGATTGCTAATCCTGCGCTCTAGACAACTGATCCATGTGATTGTAACTTACTCTGCAATTATACTATTGAGTACTTATTTATGTAATGTAGAGAAGGCAAATAATAATGACGCCTACTTTCCAGGAAAGTACTATAATAAGTAGTCGTCATTATCGAAAACCAAAATGTTTTTGCTGGGTTGATATTTTTAAATTATGCAAAGAAAAAGTTTTTTCGTACATAAAAAAACTTTTTTTTAAAAACATTTTTTTAAAGTACAAAATTATTTTGTACTTCACTTAAAAATTTTGTTTTAATTATTTTATTATTTTGTTTTTGAACAGTTAAGAAAAATATTCTATTCTGAACGAAAGTGTTTTTTATTTTTTCAATTAAAACTTAAAATTTTATGTTTTTTGTTCGTAATTTCTGGTCTCCATGAATAACCGTTTTGCCATATTGAGCGAAACATACAAAAGATGATAATTCTATTCAAAAATCATCAAAACCCCCACCAATATATCTTCGTGAACCTAGTTCCAATAATTTAGTTAAAATATTTATTGAGCTTATTGGTAAAAGCAATTTTCACATTGTTGCAATACGAAAAGGTGGCGTGCAAGAAACAAAAATTGTAGTATACACTGAGGATTGTTATAGAAAAATCTCTCATTACCTAAACAATAGTAACAAAAACTTTTACACATATCAACTTAAAAGTAATAAAGGTTTGACAGTTGTCATTAAACCTTTCGGTACATGTTTTTAATGCATGGGTCAAAATGTACAATTTTTTTTAAGTTTTTATAGTTCTTAGCTGTAGTAGTAATAATCCGTAATCAATTTCTAGAAAGAACCTGTGTATTTGGATTTTTTATGGTAAAATCGAAAAACACAAAAACTGTCCTACACCGAAGAAAAATTGTTAAACTTATATTTTTTCACGCTAAAAATTAATACAAATTCTTCCCTGAATATTTTATGAAAAAAATTTACACTATTATCAACATTTTTTAAGTTTTTAGTAAAAATAAACCAAGCATTTTTGATCCAAAAAAAAAAAAAAAAAAATAATTTTTAGAGACAAGTTTTTAAACGCAATATTTTTGTAGTTAAAAATAAAGAAAACTCAATAAATTCCTTTGTAAGTTATTAATAAGGTTTGAAATAATAGTAATGAGTTAAATTTAATCTAAAAATCTGCTTAGGTTTTGATAAATGACCAAAAAATGACATATGGCATAAAAATACTGAAAGGGTTAAAGGAATAGAGTGCTGTGTTGAACCAATTGAAATTAAGGAGGCCCTGGAAGAAATGGGCTATCAAATAAAAGTTGTGGTTGATATTTTTAATAATGACAAGATTCCTCAACCAATGTTAAGAGTCCTATATATTCTCTGCGATATCTATTAAATCGCAGAGTTACCTTAGAGGAACCCCTAAAGAGGAAGGGCCTGTACAATACGGAAATTGTCAAGAGTTCGGTCATACTAAAAATTATTGTACCCTACGAACGGTTTGTGTAGCATGTGGAGATCTGCACTCGTCATCACAATGTGATATTGTGAAGAAAGGTCGCAATAGAAAACGTGGCAACTGCCAATTATAGCGGGTGCCCAGTATATAAGGAATTACTAAAGAGATTGAGAGAGAATCAGAAGCTGAAAAGAAACGGAGTGGTTGAACTAACACCTGTTAATGCCGTTACTAACCAAATAAATCCAGGAGTTAGCGTTAGTAATGAGGGTGCGGCTTCAGTTAAGCCAAATTTCACAACAAATCAATCGAGTATTACCAGTACTGGAAATGTATCCTATGCCAATGTTTTGAGATCGAGTTTCAAACAACCTAATGTCCCACAAAACTCGGGACGGTTAGAAACTTTAATGCAGACTCTAACGCAGACATTTACCTCTCTAAATCAAAATATGACAAACTTTATGACATCCATGCAAAACGCAATTCAAGAGCTTCTAAGAGCGCAGAAACAAATTATTCAAATCCTCTTAACGAGAAAATGAGTTATTTGAGAGTTTGTTTCTGGAATGCAAATGGTTTAAACAAACGTAAATAGGAAATTTCATACTTCATGAAAAAGAAAAATATTGATGTGATGTTAGTCTCCGAGACTCATCTCACCAATAGATACAATTTTTATATTTCAGGTTATTCATTCCATTTTACTAATCATCCGGATAAAAAAGCACATGGTGGTACTGGTATACTAATTAGAAATCGAATACGACATTATGCCCTAGATGAATTCTCAAAAGATTGTTTGCAGGCAACATCGATTCACCTTGAATGTTTCTCCTACGAACACTTTCTAAAAAAAAACAGTTCTCAAGGAAAATATAAATGTTAGAAAATCACCTGGATATGATTCAATAACACCATCAATGATTAAAAACCTACCGAATGTGGCAATAATCGTGCTGTCAATAATTTTCAATGCGATCTTAAAACTAGGAGTATTTCCAAAAATGTGGAAAACTTCTCAGATTAAAATGATACCAAAGCCAGGAAATTTGATTTTCGTGAAAAACATGGAACCATAGAACAAGTGAATCGTCTAACTGGAGAGATAAGGAAGTGTTTTGAATTAAAGAAGTATTGTTCAGCTATCTTTTTGGATGTAGCGCAAGCTTTCGACAAAGTTTGGCACAAGGGCCTAATATATAAAATTAAATGTTTACTACCACCATGTACCCACAAATTGCTAGAATCGTATCTATCTGACCGTCTATTTAGAGTAAAGTTTAATGACTTTGTAACAGAAGAATATGATATAAAAGCAAGTGTTCCACAGGGAAGTGTTCTTGGCCCTACACTCTATTTAATTAACTATTTATATCTACATTTGCTGATGATACCGCAATAATAAGTTCTCATGAAAACCCACAGTCAATTAGATATTTACCTCCGACGTGTGGGGACATGGTTAGCAAACTGGCGAATAAGGGTAAATGAATTAAAAAGTAACCATGTTACGTTCAGCTTAAGAAGGGGTAATTGTACCCCAGTCACGCTTAATGGTATAAATATACCACAGTCAGATCATGTCACTTACCTTGGTATTCATTTGGATAGACGACTTACTTGGCGTCGACATATAGAAACCATGAGACTTCATATGAAGTTGAAAGCTTCTAGCCTTCACTGGTTAATAAACTGTCAATCAAGACTAAACCTTGACAATAAAGTCATCCTGTATAAAACCATATTAAAACCAATTTGGACTTATGGCATCCAATTATGGGGTACTGCCAGTAATACTAGCATTGATATTATACAGAGGGCACAATCGAAAATTCTTAGAACTATGACGGGTGCACCATGGTACATAAGAAATGAGAATATCCATAGGGACTTAGAGATACCACTAGTAAAAGAAGAATTTTAAAAATGCAGTGAAAAATATATCCAGAAACTTCAAACTCATCCAAATCCACTCGCTAGACTCCTTGCTGAACTGCAGACATATTCAAGGCTTCGTAGAGCCGACCTACCGCCCCGCTAATGAGAGGACTGTTTACAACATAGCTCTCCCCAGAGAGTAGATATTTTTAAGTTTAGTTTTAAGATTTAAATACTTACTGTGAGGCCTAATAAAGGCAGATTCAGTAAATAAATAAAAAGTAAATATAAAAAAAAAAAAACCCTGTAGGGAAAAAATTCCACGTTAAATTCACAAATATGACTGTTTCAGAGTGAGGTGAAAATATAATGGTTTGGGAGGGAATGATTTAAATTAAATTAAAATGGTCCTATTTATCATATTGATAAATACAATAAATGCATATGGGTACTGGGATATATTGGGATATTGCACAAAACGAAGACGAACTCTTTTTGGACATATTCCATAAAAAATTTCAGCTGAAATAGACTTCAGAGGATTGAAGGGGTAATTTTTTGTCTATAAATTAATCCTTCTATCTGATTTTGGGGTTATTTTAGGTCTATTACAAGTTTCAATCATACAGAAGTATTTTATAGATAACATATTTTCCTAAACCCCTACTTGCAAATTCAAGTAACGATTTTCCATTTTTCTCCTGTTTTGAACCATTATTCACTCCTATTTGATGCACTGATTGTTTCTTCCAATTTCTGTGTCAGAATACTATTTCTTTATAATATTTTCAATCTAAATGAAACTTTTCTTATTCTATTATGTAAAACTAATCTAAAAAGTACAATAAAATTCGACAATATAAAAAAAAAATTAGAAATAAATTAACTGTATTTATTATGAGCAAAAATGTTTGGTATTAAAATCGAAAACATATGTGTAAATTAATTTGTATGCACATACTTGCCATATTTTTTATTAAAGTATCATTGCCAGATCAAATTGTTTACTAAAAGAAAAAAAAATCGATTTATTTCTGAAGAATTTTCCAAAGTTATCGTCACTTTAATATAATACCACTAGGTGTATCTATTATTTTGAGCAGATGTGTATGTAGATACAGTTACGGACAAAAAAAGGGTCAAGTGTAATTATTTTAAATTTTTTGAGTTTTCAACAAAATTTTATGCAAAACAATAAAACTTTTGATAAGAAGTTATTGCGAAATTATTGGGTTATAAACCTATACAAAAATAATATCCTTTAACATTATCCCGAAAACGGTACATCGCCTCAAGCTCAAATAGTCCTTTTTCAGTGTGGACAAAAAATAGGGTCAGCAGTAATTTTGTTAAAATTTTTTAATTTTTTTGGACAAATTTTTATGAAGTTTGACTTTTTTTAAATGTCGACAACGATATTTAAAATAAAATACTGCAAAAGATGATAATTATCGATGATCTTCAATTCCGAGAACTATTTGTATCGGATCTATAGATTTGGCACTTAAAAAATATGGGTAAAATCGAAGTACCCAACAAAAGATAAGTACCAAAATCGATCATTGTAGTTAAATAATTTTATTTTCAATTAAATGGCAGAACTTTAGATCAATTAAAAAAGATTAAGTGCAAAAAAAGTTCTTCGGAACGGAAAATAATCCAAAAATTTTACCTAGTCTGAATGTTTTAATCTATCAATTCGGTTAAAAATCTACTTGGAACATAAATTTGTTCTAAGAACATACGAAAACAATTGGAGGAAACATTATTTCTTTGAAAGACCATTCTAGGGTTCCCCGATGCTGAGATATCGACCTAAAAATTGAACTGGTAGTAACCCTCTCCGATATATTAGAAACACCATTATGCTTAATTGTATATGGGGTATTAAATGTTTCCAAATCTGTATTTTTTTTATCCATGCGAGAGTTTTACTACCAATTTGGACATTTATATTGTTCTATAAAATAAATACAAAATTTTTTAGAGGATAATATGCAATTTTTATACTTTTGGGAACATGAGGATACTATTTGAGGCCTTTCCTGGTCTGTATTATAAGACTGGGTCTTTCCAGAATGGTATTTGGAATAAATTGTGTTTTTGCCAATTGTTTTCTCATGTTCTCAGAAAGAATTTTAATTCCTGCCGAATTTTGAATCGACTTATTGTCATTAAAAGTACAGGACTTGATAAAAAATGTTGGTGATTTTATGTTTTTGAAGAACTTATTTTACATTAAATCTTTTTAAATTGTCTGCAACTGCTGCCTTTTAATTGAAAACAGAATTATTTAACTACAACGATCGATTTCGGTACTTATCTTTTGTTGGGTACTTCGATTTTACCCATATTTTTTAAGTGCCAAATCTATAGATCCTTTTCGATACAAATTGTTCTCGGAATTGAAGATCATCGATGATTCTCATTTTTTTCAGTATTTTATTTTAAATATCATTATCGAGATTTAAAAAAAGTCAAGTTTCATAAAAATTTTTCCTAAAAAAACTATAATATTTTAACAAAATTACTGCTGACCCTATTTTTTTGTCCACACTGAAAAAGGACTATTTGAGCTGAGACGATGTACCGTTTTCGGGATAATGTTAAAGGATATTATTTTTGTATAGGTTTGTAACCCAAAATATTAACAATAATTTGGCGTTAAAAGCTTTATTGTTTTGCATAAAATTTTGTCGAAAACTCCAAAAATTTCAAATAATTATACTTGACCCTATTTTATTGTCCGTAACTGTACATACAAAAATATATAAATATGCAATTGTTGCTGTTGTTTATTTTTTTAAAGCAAAGCTTGATATGACTGTTTTTTTTGTATTCAAATGTTCGTAGTTTGGAAAAAAAAATTAGATTTATAAAATATGAAAGCATACGTTAAGGCGAAAATTGTATTATTTGTCAGTAAGATTGAAGGGTATCAAAGATTCGGCACAGCCGAATCTTTATTTATTTTTTTTTTTTTTATTTCATTCATTATCACATTCATCATCATGTGAAAAATAACAATTAATTTTAGAGAAATATAAAAAATTATGTAATAAATCTAATAGAAACCCAGCAAAATATTTCAGAAGTTGTTCTAAAATCACAGCATTTTCATCACATACTAAGTAGCTTTAAGTTATGAATTTCATATTCTAAAATATGTCCTAATATGTTAAAAAATTATATCATTTATCTAATGATTTGTATGTAAGTATTGTATATTGTATATGTATGTATGCTAAATTGTATTAAATTGTTTCACTAATGAAAAAAGAAATATGAAAAGGTATACTTTCACTTAATACCTCAGTGTTCCTCAGAAGCGCATACTATTCAGCTTTTTAGATCACTTCCGTCCTATGACAACCACGTATTAAATTCATTGATGTTTCACCAGAAATGGAACTACTTCAGGTTCAGTAACATCAATGATTTTACTAAGGATTGGTATGCTCTTTTTTTGCTGGGAAGTGATTTAAATATAACTGATAGCAATAACAAAAACAAAAATATAAGTACATCACACATTTTTTTAAAATCGATTTGTTTTCCATCACATACCTGAATATAAATAATATAAATAATATAAATAATCAGGTCATTTAATTTTAGAAGAATATAAACACAAAATAAAAAATTAAAAGACTAATAAAATGTTTAGACATAATAAAAAATTTTTTTTTTAATTTTTCAACATATGAAAAGTTCAAAATACGTATATTTCTTAAAAATGTCCAAAACAGTTCAGAAAAATATCAAAATTTAATCAAATTGCAATTTATTGCTAATATTTATATTATTTGTAGATTTCATGTCTCTTAGACAGTATGCAACGATAGAAAATCATATTTTTTAACAACACCATAGTTTCCAACCATTTCCAATCAAAATTTTAAAAATCATGTTTATTTGTTTAGAGTTGCATTTTTTTTGCTCGCTCACATTTTCAACTGCTTTTACTAAACGTTCAATAATTTTCGTTACGCACAAAAATATTCAACAAAATTATATGCAACAGATATCTATTACCACAAATAATAAAATCACATTAGTACTATTACATTATATATGCGTACAAAGATCATATCACATAGCGTTGCATTTTTAATGATCGCTACTGTATATGGCGCTCGTTGATTGTGGTATACTTTTAGTATTTTTATAATAAAAACTTTTGTTGATGAAATATTTTTATGATTTGCTTTCAAAAAGTATGAAAAATGATGCAACTTTTTGAATATTTTAGTAGTAATTTTAAACTCTGAAAAAAAAAAAAAAAAAAAAACATGTCCAAAAATAAGGTCTATCTATGTGCAACATTTTTTTTTTTTTTTTCAATCAAATCATAAATGAAATTTCGGCGATTTTTTAAAAAAATTTCATACCAGAGGTGACCAACTCTGGAGGTCCACCTCCCAAGAAGCTGTCCACCTCCAAATAAATTGGCTTACACCTCAGGATTGTCCATGTGAAATTTCATTCAAATACATCCAGCAGTTCTAAAGTTACAGAAGTATTTCCAAAAAATTTTCTTTTGGGACCACTGTGCATCGCAAAAGTATTTATACGAGGTATGAGAGACATTGTTTTAATCAGATATAACTATTGTGTAAAATAATATTATGGGTCCAAATTAAAATTAATTAAAAGAAAACATTTCATATTATTAAATTTTTATTAAATATTGAGAGATTTTTAAATGTTTGACATACTTTTATTTGTAGAAATTGGGGTTTTTGATACTTTACGGCAATTTTAATAATATCTGAGAGTCTTGGGGAGTTAAAAGGCGAATAATTATGGGAAAAATGTCGGTAATTTAAAGAATCCCAATTATTTTCAGATTTCATGAACCTGATAAAATGTTGAAAAGGTCAAGAATATGGTGTTATTCACTCATAATTTGACATGGCAAAATGTGGAATATCTGCAGCGTATTCAAATTATGAATGAAACATTTAATTATTTATGGATTTTGCATTTTTGTGTATAATTTTACATACATTTTTAACATACCTTCGAAATTCCTACCAAATTTCTTTCGAAAACATGAAAATATACTATAAAAATACCCTTGAAGCTGTCTGGGTGTTTAGAAGTACACGTTAAACTCTGGCTATGTGTCTTTCTATCAGTTTTGTTGGTTGATTTACTTTTTTGTACGATATATATAATTTATTTTTGGAAGTATTTGCCACTATATAAAAACCACTACTATTCGGTTTTTTAATACAGTCGAACACGGTTATAACGAACACCGGTTATAACGAACTATGGCTATAGCGAACACTTTTCTTCGGTCCCATTGATTTTACACAAAATTTCCATACAAATTACTTCGTTTATAACGAACACGGTTACAGCGAACTTTTTTTATAACGAACACATTTTTATGGCCCCAAGAGGAATATTTCATACAAAATACTACTTTTATAACGAACTCCCACAAATACCAATTTTAGATGAATAAAATTGCACATTTCTAATTTTTTTATAAATGTAAAACTAATTTTTTTTAATTTCAATTTAAATTATTTGACAAATCTAAATAATTTTCGTTAATTTCAACTTAAATTATCGAACAAATAAAGGATATTTACTTTTATAGTTGTTAACATAACGAATACATAATAACGAATCTAGCTAAAAATAAAACTCAAATTATAAAAGGAGGATAAATTTAAATATTAGAAAATCGTTATTCCTCAACGAGTAAAAATCTCAAAACATGCTAATATCAAAACCTCTGTAATAAAAGAAAATGTTGAATGAGTATAAATAAACATAATTAATCTCATTTTCCTCGTGGACAATGACTGATGAATGCAAAAAAATATTATTCCTAATATGTATATTAAAATCATTGATATTTAAAACAAAAACGAACGAAATTCGCTTTAATTACAAATATTAGTATTGTAATCAAATACATACCTATATTATATTGAAAAATATTTTTTATTGAATTTTACGGATATAACGAACTACGTTTATAACGAACTAAATTTGTCGGTCCCTTCGAGTTCGTTATAACCATGTTCGACTGTATTTCGAAAGATTCTTGCCCTTTAGAGCCATTCCAAGTATCAAAATTTGTATGTTTGTATACATCAATACTAAATAATATAGTAAAGATCTACTGTGGGTATAATAATTTAGTATATTTTTAAAACTTTTAAAGGAGTGAAAGAAATTTGAAGATACGTCAAACATTTTTATATAAGTGTATTAAAAAAATCTAAATTTATCCAGAAAAATTTAAATGTTTCATCCATAATTTGAAAGCACTTCGAATATTCCGCATTAAGCCATGACAAATTATGGGTGGATAATTCCATACTCTTTGACCTTTTCAACATTTAAGCAGGTAAGGAGCTCATGAAATGTGAAAGTTATCGAGTTACATACGGGTCGTATACATATTTATATATATATATATATATATATATATATATATATATATATATATATATATATATATATATATATATATATATATATATATATATATACAAGTGGGCACATATTTAGCAGAATTGTTACCGAAAAAAACGCTAAAAAATGTGTATTCACATTAAGAAAAAAAAAACAAACAAATTTTTTTTCTTATTAAATCGAATTCTATTCATCATATTAACATAAATTTCACAATTCTGTTAACATAAATTTCATAAATGTCTTAACATGAATTTCACAATTCTCTTCACATAAATTTCATAATTGTCTTAACATAAATTTTACAATAATTTCCAAATATAACATTAGAACATAACCTTTCCCAACTAAATCAAACATATATTTTCATCAAAGTCAAAAACATTTTACAACAAAATAAAACATATTTTTCATCAAAGTCAAAAACCTTTTACAAGGTTATTTTATGCATATTAAAAAAGAAAAAAAAATCTCAAGTTTATTTTTATATCCAAGTCATCAGTTTTTAATTTCATCACAATTAAAAACACAAAAATTACCCCCTACTATTTTATTTGAATGTACTTTAACATAATTACATACATATTATTTATTATACAATTTCCAATTTCATAAAATGCATTTGGCCGTGTTACAAAAATATTGTAGAATTTAATAAAAAGCACACTTGTGGGGACAATATATCTGTCATCAAATGTAAAAAAATCATGCAATTTATGATATATTCTTAAAGAATAGAATTATCAATTTTTCCTACATTTCTTATACATATAAACGCCTTAAACTAGGCAATTAAATGTAATATGAATTAAAAAGTTTGGTTGAAAATTTTCCCCATATTTCTTATACATATAAACGCCTTAAACTAGGCAATGAAATGTAACATCAATTCAAACATTCGATTTTTGTACTTCTTTTTAAAATATTTGTAAAGATGTTGGTTTTCAACTTCACAAAAGTATAAAAATATTCCAGCGAACATTTGCTTTCAAAAAGTTAATTAAACAATTAATTCTTTCAAACCCCAATGTCTATAACACTTTCCTCTAATATAACATTAAGAACAAATTATGCGTGACCTTACCCAACAAAATCAAACATATTTTTCATTAAAGTCAAAAACCTTTTAAAAGGTCATTTTATGCATATGAAAGAAAACAAAAACAAAAACAATTCTCAAGTTAAATTTTACACTTTACAAAAACAAAAATAACCATATGAATAAACCAAACACTATTTATCCAAGTCATCAGTTTTTAATTTCATCACAATTAAAAGTGTAAAAAAAAATGTCTCCATATTAATTCGTTTGTATGTACTTTAACATAATTACATACATATTATTATACAAAAAACAAGAAATGTTGACAAAAATAAATTCATTGGTTTCCAATTTCATAAAATGAATTTAGCCGTTTACACAAACAAATATTGTTGTATTTAATAAAAAAATTCCTCTTTATACTTTTTTGACTGAACAAGTACGCGAACACGCCTAATGTGGTCGAGAACCGACCCAAACACATTTTTTCCATTTCATTACAATTAAAAGCGCAAAAAAATTTTCTCCATATTAATTCATATTATTATACAAAAAACAAAAAATACAAAAATACACAAATAAATTCATTGGTTTCCAATTTCATAAAATGCTAAAATAAGTTTTCATAACAATAATTTCCTCTTCAAAATTCCTCCCATAGGGAGCAAAAAAAGCGCCAGAACATACATAAACATACTACTTATTTCAATAGAAAATTATCCCATTCTTAAACGATAGAAACATCGTCCCAGTTCACCAATTTGGTTTTCGTGAAAAACACGGAACCATTTAACAAGTAAATCGTCTAACTGGAGAGATTATGAAATCTTTTGAATCAAAGAAATATTGTTCTGCTATTTTCTTGGATGTCGCGCAAGCTTTCGACAAAGTATGGCACAAAGGTTTAATATATAAAATTAAATGTTTATTACCACCATGTACCCATAAATTGCAGGAGTCTTATTTATCTAATCGTTTATTTAGAGTAAAGTATAAGGAATTTGTGACAGAAGAATTTGAAATAAATGCAGGTGTTCCACAGGGAAGTGTTCTGGGGCCTACCTTGTACTTAATTTACACTTCTGACTTAACAATATGCGGTAATCTGACTGTTTCTACGTTTGCCGATGATACGGCAATACTTAGTTCCCACGAAATTTATCTCCGACGGGTGTAGACTTGGTTAAAAAACTGGCGTATACGAGTAAATGAATTGAAAAGTTGCCATGTTACGTTCACCCTAAGAAGAGGAAACTGCCCACCTGTTACACTTATGCCCGTAATTTCAACAAGTAGATAACTATGGGTATAATTACCTATTAGATATCTTTAACTAACTGGTAAAATTGAATTGATAATTTCAAAGCTTTTTTTACCTAGGTGTTTCTACCGAACAAGTTATATAGAAAATATGGCAACATTTATGATTAAATGTCATAAAAATTATTAAAATTTTATTTATTAAAACATTTTTAATTTAAACAAATTTATAATTTCTATTTTTATGTGCTTCTTTCAATGATTATAATGAAATACAAGAAATTATATGTAAGACTGTCAAAAGCATCAAATAAAAGACAAAAATTGTTGAAATTGCCGCCTTTCATTGGACTACTTTAATCGCACCGATGTTATTTAGAAATAAGTTTTTTCGCTCTTTGCGTTTTGGAATTTCCCGACCGCATTTATGTCTGTTTGTCCATATAAACAAGCTGATGTTTGTACCACACAGAAAAGATATCCCAAAACCACCCACCACCGACTCAGAATCATTTCTTAGTTGATTTAACGATGGCCGTCTGTCTGGCTGGCTGGTTGTCTGACCATTTAATCATTGTGCACAAAGTACACGTCGCAATTTTAAATATAATTTGATGAAATTTGGCATATACATATGTTTATTTTTGAATAAAGACGAACGTTATTGAAATTGGTCATGATCGGTCCTTTATTTCACCTTGCCCCCATATAATTACTCCCTGGAATAAGGTTCTAATGCTAACAAATGCCTAATTTATGTCACTATCCAGTAGGAATAAGTTTTATACAAATATAAATCGTAGTGCAATTTCACTTCACAATTAGGAATAGTTCCCTTATAAGGCCCACTTTCGAAAATCTCTTTAAATCGAGAAAATCGAACATAAATGACGGTATCATGGTAATATTTGGCACGAACAAGTTTAATATAAGCAGCAATCATATTAACTAATTTCATGAGAATAGGTCCATAAATTGCCATAGGTCCGATATTAGGCCTTTGTACAAAAATTTCGGAAATCAAATTAGTGCACAAACACAATGGTGTAGAGTATCAAATTGTCGGGATTGACTATATCTTTCTCATTTTCTTAAGGTTTGCCATAAATATTTGCATTGTTTCATGCAGAAATCACAGTTTTGAGGATGGGTCCATAACAGATTAGAGCTCCCATTAAGAACCACCAGCAAAAATCATTCAAAATTACACACAAAAGTTTTATAAAATTACATATACAATTTTAAAATTTGGTAGAATATATAGCCAATTGACCGCAGAGACTCTCTCGCAAAATATGCGATTTCCGGTAATTTTTTAGGACTCAAAATGATGCATTTCTCCCAAAAATTGTTATTATTTATTTACCTAACATATTATCTGAATAAAATTTATGGTGTAAGAAACACTACTGTTATCTATTCGGTAATTCATACCTAAGAATTGAAATTACCAAATTTAATTTACACCATAGATATCTAAGCACTGAAAGATATCTATTTGTAGAAATTACGGGCATTAATGGTATAAGTATACCCCAGACAAATCATGTTACATACCTTGGTATTCACTTAGATAGGCGACTGACTTGGCGTCGTCATATAGAAACCAAAAGACTTCATATGAAGTTAAAAGCTTCTAGCATTCACTGGTTAATAAACAGCCAATCAAAACTAAGCCTTGATAATAAAGTCATCCTGTATAAAACCGTTTTAAACCCAATTTGGTCATATGGCATCCAATTATTCCATTTGTAAGAGATGAGTTTAAAAAGCGCAGTGAAAAATACATTACAAAACTGCAGAACCATCCCAACCCACTTGCAAAACTTCTTATTGAAGTTCAATCAAATTCAAGGCTTCGTAGAGTAGACTTTTCATTTTATTTACTAAGGGGACAGATTATTCACCTTTACATGCTCTCGTTAGAGAAAAAGTAGTGTTAAGTTTCTAGTTTTAAGATTTGAATACATATTGTGAGGACTTTAAAGAAGGGCAGATTCAATATACAGTTAGGGACAAAACTATTTGTACACCCCATGCATTTCGTATATCTTCAATAATTTATAAAGAATAAAAAATTATTATATGTAGTTTTAATTCAGGTCCATTTTTATTGAATTATTTGATAAAAAATAAATTAATATATAACACATTGTTAAAAAAAAGTACAATTTAAGTAAAAATCTTTGGGACAAAAGTATTTGTACATCAGTACTTTGTACAATTATTTGTACGTTGGACTCTTGTATGATGATTTTTTTAAATACCGTTATATTTTCTTCGTTAATCGAGTTTTATTTTACAAAATAAAAAGTTGGTTTTAACGTTTTGAATAATAAGCACATCAAAAATGGGAAAGCGAAAAGAGTTGAGTTTGGATATTAAAAATTTAATTATTGATGAACATAAAAAAGGAAAATCTCTCCGGAATATAAGTAATTTAGTAAATTTGCAACATTCCACAGTACAATACATTGTAAACAAGTATAAAAACAGCGGATCTGTTGAAAATGTGCCAAGAACTGGACGGCCAAAAAAGGTTTCCAGACGGGAAGCGAACTTGGTGATAAAAGAAGTGGCAAGAAATCCAAGAGTAACTCGGGCAAAATTAGCGGAACAAATCGCAAATACTACCGGAACAATTGTTCATCCAAAAACAGTAGGGAGGATCTTACATTCTGCGGGATATGCAAGTAGAATTCCCCGCAAGAAACCGCTGATTAGTAAAAAAAAAACAGCATTTGCGTTTAGAGTTTGCCAAACGATACATTGATAAGGACGAAGAATTTTGGAATAGGGTTTTGTTTACTGATGAAACCAAAGTCAATCTTTTCGGAAATGATAGCAGGGGAAAAGTGTGGCGCAAAAAAAATACAGCGTTAGATGTTAACAATTTGACCCCAACAGTGAAACATGGTTATGGTATGGGGGGCAATAGCAGCCAGTGGGGTAGGGCGAATGGTATTTATAGATGGTGTAATGGACCAGCATCAATATAAACGTATATTGGAAGACAATTTGAAGGATTCCGTAGATGGTTTGGGTCTTGGCCAAAGTTGGATATTCCAACAGGACAATGACCCAAAACATACAGCGCGTTCCGTGAAGGAGTGGTTGCTTTACCATGCACCAAGACAACTTAATTCTCCTCCCCAATCACCTGACTTAAACCCCATCGAGCACTGTTGGGATATTTTGAAACGTAAAGTCGCTACAAAGCACGTCCGAAGCAGGGATGAACTTAAAATTGCTTTGGAGGAAGCCTGGAAGGAAATATCTCCAGATGAAACGAGAAATTTGGTCCGATCGATGCCCAGAAGATTACAGGCCGTGATAGATGCAAAAGGAGGACCCACAAAATATTAAATTTTTCCAATATAAGTATTATAAGTAGGTGTAGATTATATGTACAAATACTTTTGTCCCAATGAATTTTCATTATTTTGTATTTTTTTAAATAATGTGTTGGATATTAATTTTGTTTTTATAACTTAATTAAATAAAAATATATTAAAAATAATACTGCATACGACAATTTTAAATTCTTTATAAACTATTGAAGGTATACGAAATATATGAGGTGTACAAATAGTTTTGTCCCTAACTGTATAAATAAAGAAACGTTAAAAAAAAAAGATGAAATTGAAAAAAGATTCGGCTGTGCCGAATCTTTGATACCCTTCACCATCTTACCGACAAATAAATTTTCGCCTTAACGTATGCCTTCATTATTTCACATTTATAACTCTACATTTTTTTCAAACTACGAAAATTTGAATATGAAAAAAAACAATCATAACAAGCTTTGCTTTTAAAAAATAAACGACAACTATTCCATATTTATTTATTTTTGATGTGTGTATATATATACTGATTGCATATACAAAGAACAACAACACATTGTTATTCATTATATTACTGCTGTTGCTAACTACTTGTCTTATAGGCAAAAACGTCACTAATAGTCATTACAATGCTTAATATACATGTTTGTGTGTGTATTTATATTCTAAACAGATATGTTTTAGTTTTTAAAAAATAAACAACAACAACAATTCCATATTTATTTATTTTTGTACAAACTGACTGCACATACAAAGAACAACAACAACTGCTGTTGCTAACTAAACTACTTGTCTTATAGGCAAAAACGTCACTAATAGTCATTACAATGCTTAATATACATGTTTGTTTGTGTATTTAAATTCTTAACAGATTTGTTTATGGGCCATAACTCTGTTGATTATGAACTAATTTGATTTATTAAAAAAACCGAAATTTTATAAAAATATTTATGACTGATCTATATAAAAATAAAAGTAGCTTCAACAAGGTCTTCAAAAATAAAAAATGCGTTTTCCCCGATATCTCAGTTATTATTGAACTGATTTATTTAATTTTTCAGAAAATAATTTCCGAAACCCCTTTGAAAAAACGAAGTCCCTGGTATATGTAGAGGCTTCAGAAACTGGAAAACCGGTATCTAAAGCATATCTCCGCCATTTACAAACCGATCTTGCTGATTTAAAAAACCAAAATCTGTAGCTTAAACAAGGGCTTCAAAAAATCAAAAATGCGTTTTGCCCGATATCTCAGTTATTATTGAACCGATTTATTTCATTTTTTCAGAACAAAAATTCAGAAAAAATGTCCGAGCCTTCTTTACAAAAACAAAATCCCTAGTATATACAGAATCTTCAGAAACTGGAAAACCGGTTCTAAAAACCGTTTTTTAAGCATATCTCCGCAATGTTTAAACCGATCCTGCTGAATTTCAATAGCAAAATTTTCGAAGGGATTTCCGATCGTTTGATATATATATATATTATATATGCCAGTTATCGGTGAGCTTCATAAGATTACAAACGGAATGACAAACTTATATATACCCTTTATACCTTTGGTGAAGGGTATAATAAGCTTACAAAAATTAAAAAAATACAAGTATCAAAATTTTTTTTAATTTTTTTTTTTTTTTTGTATGAAAAATTTTAAGAAATATTAACAAAAATTTTTTAAAATAGTGAACCATTTTGTCCCAGAACAATTTATATTGCATTTTTTAGCAAACATATTAATGTTTTTTGTGTCAGAAGAAAAAGAAAAATTGAAAGGGTAGAAATTTTTCAAAAATGCGTACTAAAATTGCATTTGCATTATGAATGCATTTTTAAATGATAATATTATTTTTAAATTACTACATTTATAGTGGACGTATTATTCTTAAATACGCAATTTAAATCATTAAAATCCGTTAACAACTTTTAGAGATATTGGTGTTTAAAGTTAGTGACTTTTGCGATTTTTTTGACTTTTCGAAGAATCTATATATATATATATAGCTGTGGTAACGGAAGTTACCGTTTTTTTACTTAAGCTGCTTGGTTTTTGCCTGTGCAAAATAATAGTACCAAAATAATAAACATTGCCAAATAGTATTATTGTTTTATTATTTTGGATCCTTTTGGGTTTTAAGCAAATTGTATAGCCGTGTACTGTACATACAGTGAAATTTTGCTTTAAAAAAATTTTTAAATTTGTGGCGGCAAGCTCTGTATTTCTAGCACCGGTACCTTATTTGTAAAAATACTTTCTGAAAATAAAACATACAAATTTCTCCAAAATTTTTGTGTAATGTTCATCCGTAGTTATTGAAAATTAAAAAAAAAATATATATATAATCCAAACCAATAAACATGAACTCGCATGTAAAAAAGTCGTCTAAGTGACTTTACGCTTAAAAAACGAATGTTTAACCCAAACACATTTGTGACGTCCACTATGGCAAAAGGGGACTTGGAGCTGAAAGTTGATGCGTAAACTACTTTTTGACATCTCCAAAAACAAAATCTGTAAGCAAGATTCCAGAGGAAAGTCCTAAAACTACAGACAGGTACGCAATCATTCTTATTTCGCGATACTTTACTCCGACTGGCCGCAAAAGAAATGGCGCACATTCTCTGCACAAATGCGTCCAAAGTAGTTCTTTTTGGTGCATATGGGGCGAATGGGACAAGAAAATATGTTATGTAACCAAATAACAAATAATATGATACACAATATATTCAAGACCGCGGATGCCCGTCAAGCATTATGTTGGGAAAATCAACATTTGGGTATGTTCTTCATATCAAGGCCCATAGTTTGGATAAGAGGTAATATGGATTCCCCAATGTATGTAGAAATAGTAACAACAGTCATATTGTCTTATTCAGAGAAGAATATGCCACTCAAATGGGTGTTATTGCAGGTGTTATTTTTAAGAAAATAATGAGTAAATTGTCAAAAAAAAAAAAAAACTTGTTTTCCAAAAATAAAAGTGATGTTTTGGAGTAATCGACTTAGTCTTCATATCTGATCTACATTTAATATCTTTGGGGAGATGTTAAAGATGCTCTTTTTAAAAAGAAACCGGGTAATTTGCAGGAATTGTGAACGCCAGTACAGTCAGCTTGGAAAAATATTCCCATTGAGAGGACCAGGGGTTATTAGTGGACTCAGTGCCCGCCGCTGCACCGTTCAAAGGACCAATAAGGGTTATTACACAAAATATTAATGTGTATAAACAAAATATGCCAAGAAAAGATAACCTTAATCAAGCAGTTTTATTTTTACAGGTGTTTTTAATCGATGCTACTATTATTTTGAAAAGCTAATTTCTTGTGTATTAAATCTCTTTGAGTATTGTATCTGAACTACGATGTTTAATTTTAAGATTTACTTATTTTTTATAAAATATGGGAAATATATAATAAAAAAAATATATACATATATATGTATATATATATATATATATATATATATATATATATATATATATATATATATATATATATATATATATATATATATATATATTGTTGGAAAAAAAAAAAAAAATATATATATATATATATATATATATATATATATATATATATATATATATATATATATATATATATATATATATATATATATATATTACAAAAAGTGTCCAGATTTTTGTTCTCACCCCCTGGAAATGTTTAAATAGTCTAAAAATAATATTCAATTTTATTCATTTTGGACATTTTAGAAAAGTAATAAACTGAGGAATTCGAAAAGATGAAAACGCGGAAAATTTAAGTTCTAATGAAATACTCATGGATGAACAGAATAAAAATACTAAAATTTTTAACATTTCAATCGCTTTGAGCCACCTCTAAATTTATTCCAATCAATCTAAAACTTTGTATTTTATGGTTTTTAGGATATTCGAACATTTTTAGGAGGTAAGACAGAAAATTTATATACCTTTATTTTCTTCCATATAAAAGAGGGCCACCATATATAGGTATTTACAGCCATAGACCTCAGACATAGAACTAATGCACTAACTTCACAAATAAGAAATACTCCAAGAATATAAGGTCCGTAACACAGGCAAAACGGTGAGTCTGGTGTCACGCCTGGTTGTTCGCGGTTGTCCTGGTTCTTGCTGGTTTCACTTATACACTAACTTATGTATATATTTAAATGTAAGGATCATATATTTTGTTAGAAAATAAATCGTGAACAAAAAAAAAAATAATAATAATTCCTGGTCCCCCTGAACTATCATGGCAAACTGTGTTATAGTGCTATGGGTGCTTTTGCCTGCCTTTGAAACAGTTTGACGGCAGACCTTTAATTCTTTGGCAAATTTTTTGTAGGACCAATTTGGAATTTTTTTTTAATTTTTAATAATTTTATCACGTGCTACTTTTCGTCATCAACAAATCAACATGGTTGTCATTAAAAATAATAACTCACATATTTTTCAAAGATAATTTAATCAAAACAAATGAAATATTGCTTCCAAAAAAAGTTAAGTCCCAGCAAAAAGATGAAATAACTTCCAAAATTTGATCTATACAAAATTGGGTTTTATTTCATTGCGAAATAATACCCAGTGGGTTGGAACTTATTTCGTTTTTTTTTTTTTTTTTTTAATAGTAAGTTATTTTATAGTGAAAGAAGTCCCACATAAAATAACTTCTAATGAAATTTTGTTGGAGGTTATTTCATGTCCTATTACAATTGGGAATTATTTCATTTCGATTGGGATTTTTTTAATTTTTATTGGGTTTTGCAAACTACTGGCTTCGATAATGAAAGTATTTACGCATAGCTAGCCTTTGGCCGGACTCAATGATTTTCTCCTCTCTAGTATTTAAAGTACTGGCTTCGCTAAGTACAGTTTCTTATAATTTCTAAAATACAACTTACTAGTTATTTTATTTAATAATTTTAAATTGGGACTTATTTCATTGGGAGTATTTTTATCAAATTTGGTATTTTTCAATAATGATGAAACTCCCAAATGTTGGGAATTATTTCATTTATCCATTTGGAAGTTATTTCATTCTTTTGATTTGTGAGTTTCTTCATTTTTGTTGGGACTAATTTCATTGGGAGTTATTTCACATTGCCATAAGCAACGACATCAATTATTTACTTTAAATTAATTTGTGCAACATTGTTTCCTTTTTTAAGGTTTTGATCCGTTTATAGAAACTCAAAAGGCTTTAGCTGAATTAATTGAAAATGAAGAGGAGCAACAAAGTTCGGGAACTAGTTCTGCGAAAGTAATACCTCAAAAAACTGCAAACAACCCACATCAACCCCATCAACAACATATGATGGAATATATGCAACGTGCTCGCATGCCTCCTCCTGGATTTAATCACGTTTCCAATTTCAACGGATATGGCGTCGTTCCAAGAATACAAAATAATAAAGTTATGCCTTTTATAAATGCATCTAATAATTATGCGGTTCCAACTACTCAACATATTCAACACCAACAGTTACAAATTCCTAGTAATGCATGGGGTACACATTTAGGAAGCTTTCAGCAACACATTAATGAGCAACAGATTCGTCAAGTAAATGCTAATCAAATACAAAATAGTAATGGTCAAAAAGGTAAGCAAACAAAAACATATTACATAAGACAAATCTAAAAAAATATTTCATAAGAAAAATCGGAATGTTTTTCTTACAAAATATTTTTTGTCATAATTTTGTACACATCAAACAAAAAAATGTTCGAAAAGGTCACTTTACTTACACTGACAATTGTCACCTCCACGATTACCAAAGGGTCACTGGAATGATAATGGACACCTTAACCCTTCATCGCTACCACCACGCTTACTATAGGGTTAGTCAAATTATTATTTCTTAGTTAAAGCCGCATTTAGCATGTTAGGTTGACTTGAAAGCGTAGCGTCCAAAATAGGTCCCGTTGTGATAACGTTATTTCCTTCAAGCCAAATCCTATATATCGTTGGTATTCGTTGTTTTCCATCCTATGGATTAATTGAAGGCATGGTTTTTTATCGACATCACCATCTGAGAGACTATTGTTGTCAATGAATAAATCGTGCCTACAAAAAGTAAAAAATGGCTACGAGATGTTCGATCAACCCCTCTTCTTCTTTCTATTCCAGATTTTTCTGATCAGATCATTAATTCTATTTAATGTAAAGTTTGTGTAATATTAGTTGTTTACACTTAATGAGACGATACCTATATCACAGATTGATTTAATATGATCTAGGCTGCACAGTGGTCCCAAAACGTATTTTTTTGGAAATAATTCTGTAACTTTAGAACTACGGGTATTTTAATGAAATTTCTTATAAACGACCCTGAGGTGTATTCCAATTGATTTGTAGGAGCACAGGTTCTTAGCTGGTGTAGGGGACGGGGGTATGACAATTTTTTAAAAAACGTCAAAATTTCATTTATGATTTGATTGAAAAAAAATTTTGAACATAGATAGTCCTTATAATTCTCTGCAAAAAATACATGTGTGGGATATCTCTTTTAGTATAAGAAATATTTGGACCAAAATAAAATTTTTTTCATGTTTCTAAAAGAATGCTTAATATAAATGCATGTAAAATAAATCCGAGGGCAGTTGGGGTAACAGTCTCCCCGCTAGTCCTATCAGAATTTCGTTAATTTTAATTTTTATTTTTTTGTGGAGCTTAAAAATGTCAAAGCTGCAATTAAAAAACAAATACTTTGGAAACTTACCTACATATGTTAGCTAAACACACAAAAAATATTGAATAATCCACGCCTCTCATAACAACAGGGTGACCTTTTTACTGAAAAAAGTCAATTTTTTAAACAAGCTTTCCCCGAACTGGAATTTTGGGTATTTTGGAATAAAAAAGTGGGAATCTATTTACTTTCTTCTTTTAAGGACAATCTTTTTATATTATCCTAAAATTTCACAATGATAGCTCAATTAGTGTAGATTTTATTTAAGTCCAAATATTATTATTATTTTTATTATACCCACCATCAAAAAGATGGGGGGTATATGGATTTTGTCATTCCGTGTGTAACATGTCGAAGGAATCATCTAAGATCCAACAAAGTATATATTTTCTGGGTCCTGTTTAGATTCTGAGTCGATTTAGCTATGTCCATCCGTCTGTCTGTCTGTTGAAAGCAGGATAGAGCTCGAACGGGACAAGGTAGAGGGGCAAAATTGCCACAAATATTTATCTTATATAAGGTTTGTTTGGTATTGAAAATGTGCAAAATCGGTTAATAAACAAAAAAGTTATGGGCTAAAAATTAGAAACACAGGGTGTCCGTTTCATACTTTTCTGATGATATTTCTTCAATAAAAGCTTGTACAACAACGAAATTTTGTACGTTTAGTTTGGGGGTCGATATAAACTCGGAAACCACAAATGGAAGTGGTCCGCCCACTTTACCGCCCACCTCCCATATAAGGTGAAATTGTGTTCAAATAGTTCAAGGAACAATGTTAACTCGGAAACAAAAAATGGGCGTTGTCCGCCCACTTTACCGCCCCCTCCCATATAACGTAAAATTTGAAAAAGTTGATGGTGGGTATATAGATTCGGCCGGACTGAATATAACATTCGTGTTTGTTCCAATTGTTTTGGAGGAGCACAAGTATCTATCTGGCATGTGGACAGAAGGACAACCTCCAAAAGTAGTCAACTCCATTAATTATTTATTATATAATATCCAAGGTGACCAATTTCGGAAATCCTCTCCCCTGTCCCGAGACCAGCTAGAAACTTCTGCTCCTCCAAAGCTGTTGGAAAATACCTCAGCAATAACTATGTGAAATTTCATTGAAATATATTTATCCGTTCAAAAGTTGCACAAAATTATTAAAAAAAAAAAAAACATGTTGAAACTACTATGCCCTTATGAATATAGAATGCTGCAGCACACATTTACTATAGAAATTAAGGAAAATGTGCACATTTCGCTGAAGTAAAGTATTTATGCAAGTATTTGATATCATTGGAAAGGTTATTACTTCAAAAATAATAATATATAAATAATAAAGTATTCGAACTAAATTTTTCATTAAATTGATCAAAAACTAAAAATTTTTGTATTTGGTGTTATTTTTCAAAAAAAATAAAAAATAATATTAATAATATTTGGACTTAAATAAAATCTACACTAATTAAGCTATCATTGTGAAATTTTAGGATAATATAATAAAATTGTCCTTAAAAGAAGAAAGTAAATAGATTCCCACTTTCTTATTCCAAAATACCCATAATTCCAGCTCGGGGAAAGCTTGTTTAAAAAATTGACTTTTTTCAGTAAAAAGGTCACCCTGTCGTTATAAAAGGCGTGGCTTATTCAATATTTTTTGTGTGTTTAGCTAACATATGTAGGTAAGTTTCCTAAGTAAATTTTGCCGATTTTTTTAAAAATTGTAATACCCGAGGTGACAACTTTGGAGGCCCACCACCCGTCCCCTAGACTAGCTAAAAACCTGTGATCCTCCAAATCTATTGGAATACACCTCAGGATCGTCCATAAGAAAATTCATTAAAATACATCCAGTAGTTCTAAAGTTACAGAATTATTTCCAAAAAAAATTCTTTTTGGGACCACTTGGGCTGTTACTTGAAAGTGCAAGTGTGTCTGCTTTTACTGTTTTTGTCGAAGAATTTTTTATACGACTAACTAATGAGTGCTTCGCAGTGTTGATCGATTTTTTCATCATATAGGAATGTTAAGCCTTCGATAAGGTATCCCATTTGAGAGATGACCACTTCAAAATATTTTGGAAAAAACTGTAACTTCTAATAACTGTTGCCGTCTGTTGAAAGCAGGATGGGGCTGGAACGGGACAACGTAGGGGGACAAAATTTGGCACAAATATTTATCCTATATAGGCAAAATCAGTTAATAAACAAAAAAGTTAGGGGCTAAAAACTAGAAACACAGTGTGTCCATTTCATACTTTTTTGCTGATATATCTTAAACAAAAGCATGTACGGCAATGAAATTTTGCATAAATAGTTTGAAGATCGACATAAAGTCGGAAACTAAAAATGGGCGTGGTCCGCCCACTTTACCACCCACCTCCCATATAAGGTAAAACTTCAACGAAATTGTGTTCAAATAGTTCAAGAACCAATGTAAACTTGGAAACAAAAAATGGGTGTGGTCCGTCCACTTTACCGCCCACCTCCCATATAACGTAAAATTTGAAAAAGTTTATGGTGGGTATTTAGATTCGGTCGAGTCGAATATAACATTCGCGCTTGTTTAAGTATTATAATTTTCTGCGACATAATAAATAGCACATAAAAGGCAGTAACACGAAATATTTCTCGTGCTTTTGCTTTTTTATTTTGCTAGAAACAAAAAGGTGAACTTCAAAAAAACAAAATGAAAAATTATAAGAAATGCTTATTCAAAAAAGGCATCATAAAAAGTGCTCTGGCAGGCTAGTTAGAACACAATCGGTGCTGATAAAAAAAAACGACAAGGATTAGTAGATGAACGAACATGTGCTAAAAGCCACACGAACAAGAGGTATTAACCCCACGAGCATGAGATAATAACCACACAACCAAATTCGAGTAGGCGGCTGAAAGACACAGAATGAATTTACAATGCACAGTGGGGCCAAAAGCAAAATAAATGGTAATAAGTCTACATCTCTGAAAACTGAACCGATTTAGATGAAACTTAAAACATCGATAGAGGCTTTCAGAATATTTGTTGGCTAGAGTCTGTAGCTGCAGCACGGACGTCGCTACAGAGGGCTTAAGTTCTGTGAATTAAACTATATAGCTCAATATGTTCTTTAGTTTAATTCTGTGAATTAAACTATGTAGCTCAATATGTTCTTAAAGGTTTTGCAAAAAATTATGTCAGCCTGCCGGTAAACTTAGTCACACGAGGCAATTTTCCGAAAATATCCATATTTTCCATAATAAAAATTTGGACCTTTAAAAATATATAGTAAAATTATTTATCGTCCATTCCATGAAAGATTTATAAAAAATGTAAATTTTTTATGGAGGGTCATCCGATTTTGTTCATATTTGATATGCATATAATCTATGGAACCATTTAAATATCTCCATTTTTATTTTTTTGAATTTTAAAAAATTCGCGAATTTATTCACGATTTTGAAAGTTGAAAAAATCGGAAAATTGTACAACTTTAAACATCAATAACTCTTATAGTTGTTAACGGATTTTAATGATTTAAACTGCATGTAGAAGATTAATATGTTCTCTTTTAATGTAGTAATTTAGAAATAATATTGCGATTAAAAAATGCATTCATAATGCAAATGCAATTTTAGTATGCATTTTTGAAAAATTTCTACCCTTTCGATTTAAATTTTCTTTCGAAATATTAAAAAGCAATATCTTTACTATAAAATGCAAAAATAACTGTTCTGGGACAATAAAATCTGCTATTTTTAATATTTTTTTAAAAAAATTTCATCAGTTTTTTCATACAAAAATTTAAATTTTTCAAAAAATTTTGATTTTTAACTTTTTTTGATTATACTCTTTTAGTTTATAACTCCTTAAGTATAAGTCGGATTTTATTGATTTAAAAACTAGTATAAAGTTTAAAAATAAATATTGTAAATTATGTTGTATGAATCAAAAATAATTTTTTTGCTAATGATGCACTCACGAAAAGAATGCAATTTTCGGATGCATTTTTAAGAAATTTCTGCCTTTTTAATTTTAAATATTTTTGCTTAATATTGAAGACAAATATGTTTATTGTATAAAACATTAGCACTTAATCTGGGACAAATATGTTTTCTACCACAAATAACAAATTATGAAATGTTATGATTAAAATTAATTTTAAAATAAGCTCACACAAATTAAAAAATGCAAAAATTTAAAAAAAAAAAAAAAATGTATGAAAAAATTTGAAGAAATATTTAATTTTTTTTTAATAGTGAACAATTTTGTCCCAGAACAATTTATATTGAAATTTTTAGCAAACATAATAAAGTTTTTTATATCAGAAGAAGAAAAATATTGAAAGGGTAAAATTTTTCAAAAATGCATACTAAAATTGCATTTGCATTATGAATGCATTTTTAAATGATATTATTATTTTTAAATTACTACATTTACAGTGGACATATTCTTCTTAAATATGCAATTTAAATCATTAAAATCCGTTAACAACTATTGATGTTTAAAGTTAGACACTTTCGCGATCAAAATCGTGAATAAATTTGTGAATTTTTCAAAATTAAAAAAAATAAAACTGGAGATATTTAAATGGCTCCATAGGGTATGCGTTTGCCAAATATTATTAAAATCGGAAGACATAAAAAATATTCTTTGGCGTTCTTTCATGGAATGGACGATATATGTTTTCTGATTTTCACATTTATCAATTCTCCATTAAATATTTTATATCATGCGCAAAAATTATGTTGATACCTATAAATATTTAGAATTATTCAGTCTCAAATTTTTGAAATATGTCCATGTAAACATAATTTGCATTTGTTTGTTTTGTTTCAAGAAAAGTGTGCTAAAAATTTTAAAATAGTAAAAGTTTTAAAGAAGACACAATTTCCTTTAAAATGATATATAATATGGCTATTTTTGTGTTTGCAATGTTTCTTGTAAATAAATGTGAAAGTAACAAAGAGTTGAAAAATGTAAAATCTTTCGTTTTTTCACTTTTTTTTTTTTTTTTTTTTTTTTTGATACGGCCTTACCGCACTGCCTAATTCCACTGCATTACCAAAAATAGAAGCAAACATGAAGAGTTCACAATTTTTTGCGTTTTTCTTATTTGAAATTGATTTACTAAAAGCGTTATAAATTCAAAATAGTAATGTTATATATCAATTTAAAGAATATTGCGTCTTCTTTAAAACTATGTATAATAAAATTCAATACTTTAAAAATTTTAGCACACTTTTCTTAAAACAAAACGCACAAATTATGTTTACATGGACATATTTCAAAAATTTGAGACTGAATATTTTCTAAATGATTATAGGTATCAACATATTTTTTCAAGTGACATAAATGTGAAAATCAGAAAAATATATATAATTTTACTATATATTTTTAAAGGTCAAAATTTTTATTATTGAAAATATGGGTATTTTCGGAAAATTGCCTCGTGTGACTAAGTTTACCGGTAGGCTGTCATAATTTTTTGCAAAACCTTTAAAAACATAATGTGCTATATAGTTTAATTCACAGAAGTACCGAAATCAACAATAAATTGTTTTAACAGCTTCAAAAAGTTAAACTTCTCATCCAAAATTTATCATTTTTGACCACTGCCGGATGTATGGTGAACGTTTAGAACTTTTCAAAATACACTCACACGTTTTCTTAAAGTCCAGTCTTTCAGAAAATGTCAGAAAATGTTACTTTTTTTGCAAAACTTTGATATATATAAAGTTACTTTTTTGGCAAAAAAAAAAAAAAAAAAAAAATTGCAGTTTTTTACCTTTTTTTGAACTTTGACTTTTAAAATTTTTTTCTTGTTATCGAATTGAGAAAACTAAAAAATTTATTTTTTTTAAATTTATTTTTAAGAAAATTTTCGAAATTTTATTTTAAAAGTTATAGGTCAAAATTGCAAAAAAGTCGAATATTTAAAATCTGTTTATATTTGTAAAAGTTATATGCCCCGATATATTTTTCACCCTCGAGGTAGTCAACTTTGGCCCACTGTAGCGACGTGCTGCAGCTACAGACAATATTCTGAAAGCCTAAGTCCTGCTCCATCGATGTTCCAAGTTTCATCTAAATCGGTTCCGTTGTTTCAAAGATGCAGACTTATTACCATTTATTTTTCTTTTGGCCCCACTGTGCAATCTGCATAATGAGAACGATTAGAAATTTAAGACAATTAGTAAAGAAAATTGTTATTATTAAGTACCTGCAACGCGTAAAAAACATTCGAAATTTCGCGCAACAAAAAAATGAAGTTTTTCTAAAAATTTTTAAATTTAATTTAGTTTGAACTTAAGTGTATATTTGAATGTTACTAATAATTTCTTATTTAAAGTGAAAAAAAGTGTTTTAAGCAATGAGCGGTTTATTATTTTTAAGAAAACCACATTATATTTTATATACACATCTGCTCAAAATAATAGATACACCTTGTAGGATGATATTAAAGAGGCGATATCTTTGAAAAATTATTATGAAATACTTACATTATTTTTCTTTAAGTGAACTTGATCTGACAATGCCAATGCAATAAAAAATAAGGCAAATATATGCATTGAAATTGATTACGTGTACGTTTTCGATTTAAATACAAAAAATTGTTGCTCATAATAATAGATACAGTTAACTAATTTGTAATTTTTTTCATATTAAATCGAATTCTTTTATATTTTTCTGATTGTTTTTATGTAATAGGATAAGAAAAGTAGCAAAATGCCTTATCTGAAAAATAAACGATTGAAGTCCGTATTAGACCACTTTAAAGAACCCCAGAAACGGAAGGAAGGATTATTGTATTGGCAAAAAGGACACTTTCATTTCTTTAAAAGCTGTTTCCGCTATAATTTTTAATGAAGTAGATCCGTAAACAGTTTAGCTTCGTCTTGTGCAAAACTGATTTCCGGAAAAAATTGCCAGAAAAGTTCCATCAATGAGTATATAAAATTTTAAGATACTATTAAAACTTCTTAAAATACATTTACTTTAGTCCGAATGTGAACGCATAATATTTCCTGGCGAAATGAAAGTTAATTATTTAGGAAACAACTTCCGAAGAAGTGTCCGCTGCCCTGAAAATATTTCATGTTAAATTTACAAATATGACTGTTCCATAGTGAGGTGATGGGTATGCTTTTAATTGAATTCAAATTGTCCAATTTATCATATTGATAAATACAATAAATGCATATGGGTACTGTAATATATTTGGATAATGCACAAAATATTTCTGCTGAAATAGTTTTCAGAGAATTGAATTGGTATTTCTTTGCCTATAAAATAATTTTTTTATCTGATTTTAGGGTTATTTTACCAAGGTCTATTACAAGTTTCAATCGTTTGATTTTCATGTAAAGCATTTTGTAGAAAACGTAGATTGTTTACGTGGAAGATGTTGGATGCTGGGGAAATATATAATTAAGCTTCTGAGCCACTTCAATTGTTTTTCCTTCTTAGTCAGATGCAAATTGCATAAGCAATGAGAACCTCAATATTTAGTATTGTATTATGAAAGAAACGAAATGAATTAGAATTCAGGAACCTTACCAGTTGAAAGTATGAAGAATAAGAAACTTAAACTTAGTAGCCAAAAACGCAAATAGCTGCCATGACCCTTAGTCCATTTGACACATTAGTTTTTTTGGATATTTGAGTAAAAGAGATAGAAAGAGTTTCAAATCGATAACTTTCTATCCTAACGAAGCAAACAACTTTGATATATATTTAAAAGTAAATTAAGGCGAAAAACAAAATATGCATTATTTTGTATTTGACCTTAACATTGCCGCACGCCTTGCAGTATTTATGCAATTTTAAAGGAGCCAATGGTCACGTCATGGAAGCTATTTCGGAAGGAAAAAGAAGAAAAATTATTAACATAACTTAAGCATTAAATATATACTATGAGTTTGTAATTATTTTTTTTTTTTTTTTAATAATAAATTTTAAATAACAAATTAATTTAAAAGCTACATAAGAAACACGTTTGCAATTTTGTTTATGAGCTGTTTTAGTGCATATTGAAAACTAGAGAGAGCAGGGACCATAAATAACCCAACCAAATATAGTGCTTTGTGCCGTAGGAAAACCAGTTCGCGAAAGTACTCCTTCTCGAATGACTTTCGGATAAATATCTACCCCAATAATTATATCCAATGAATTGGACTCATACAATTTTGAGTCAGCTAAGAAAATATCTCTAAAGTGTCTTTTGTATTCCCCCGGAAGGGACTGTGATGGTGTTCGAAATGTTATTCGATTGTCCACACGGAACGTGCCTTCTAATTTGGACGAAGCATCAAATCTCGATTTTAATGCAATTTGACAGATAGTCTCATCATGAAGAGAAAATGCTGTTAAGTTTAATTTGTCCACAAGCTTTTTCGAAATTCGACTAACTGGGGACCCGGAATCAAGAAGACATCGTGCATGTGCGTTAGTGGACCCAATCTTTACTAACACTGTGGGAAGCAGAATCAGTGTATTTTGTTGCAAAATTGATGATAAAGAAGTAGATTTTGTCGAGGATGAGGTTTGGGCTTCCGGTTTAGGTTTCACAGTGGACAGAATAGTCCTTTGCGACGATGATGGTTGTGGACTAGGAGATCGGGAATATGATCGTGAAGGAAGTAACTCATTTAGTAATTTCGGATGAATATGGAGTAGGGTATGATGAGATTTGTGGCAGTGCTTACAGCCTCGTTTGGATAAACAAGTACCTTGGGGGACAATATTTATGATTGCGAACCGCACGAATACGATCAGTTATATTCATCGTTAAGAACTTTCGGCAAGCACGCAGTGGGTGTGGACGAGAGCAAATTCGGCATAGAAACGCGTTATATTTGTAAGGAAGGCCATTTTCAGACTGATGATGAAGATTTGTTATTTCTTGGCATATTGAACTGAAAACGAAATAATGATTTTATATATATAAGAACTTAGTGTAACCCCTATGCGTCTGTTGGCAACTCTATCAATTTAACTATGGAACGAGTTATTAGTCCGCGTTGTGTCATAACGTCTGCCACTCGAACGCGTTTGTCAGGTCCATAGTACGTTTTTACGACTCTTCCAAGACGCCATAAGTTTGGAGGGAGGTTTTCATCCTTTATAACTACCATTGTTCCTTCGGTGAGATTAGAGTGAGGGTTTTGCCATTTTGTTCTTTTGTGTAGCTCTTTAAAATACTCATTTTTCCAACGAGTACAAGTGCTGATGAACCAACTTTATTTTTTGCCATCGATTCCGTATTGACATCGGAGTTTCCGTTATTTGCGGATCTAAGGGAGCCAAAATGGGGGATCCAATAAGGAAATGACCAGGAGTTAATACGGTAAAATCTGTTGGATCAGTAGACATTGGAGAGAGAGGTCTTGAGTTCAAGCATATTCCATTTTGGACAGTAATGTTGAGAATTCTTCGAAGGTATATTTGAAGCAGCCCGCAGTTTTTCGGAAATGAGATTTGAAACTTTTGACACCTGCTTCCCAAAGTCCACCCATATGCGGTGCCCCCGCAGGAATGAAGTGCCATGAAAGGTTCTGGTGCGCATAATTAGCTGTGACCGCCTGATGTGAGGTTTCTATGAATTCTCTGGCTAAAATTCTAGATGCTCCTACGAAGGTGGTTCCATTATCTGAGTGCAAGTGGAGTGGAAATTCCCTACGGGAAACAAATCGATGAAAAGCCGCCAGAAATACAGGTGTGGATAAATTAGAGTGCATTATCTGAGTGCAAGTGGAGTGGACATTCCCTACGGGAAACAAATCGATGAAAAGCCGCCAGAAATACAGGTGTGGATAAATTAGAGGTAGCCTCAAGATGAATGGCTTTCGTGGAAAAGCACACGAACACGCAAACATAACCTTTAGTTATTCGACAGGCACGGCCGGAATAACTTTTTATATCAAAAGGCCCAGCGAAGTCTAAGCCAGTATGTGCAAATGGTCGGGAGATTTCTGATCTTTCGGCAGGTAAGGCAGCCATGATTTGCTTTTTACATCTTTTCTTATATATTATGCTTGGTTTGCACTGTTTGGTTATTGCTTTTATTAAGTTTTTAACTTTAGGAATCCAATATTGCACTCGGATAAGACGCAAAACTAACTGATTGTCCCCATGCACACTAATTTGATGTACAAATTCAACTAAAAGTCTTGCAAAGTGGGAACCATATGGAATTATTATCGGATGGCGTTCATTGTAGGACAGTCCTGGAGATAACTCGAGTCTACTGCATGATCGTATTAATCCTTCAGGATCTAGGAAAGGATTCAGATTTAGTAAAGAACTGGACTTCGGAATACATTGCCTGGCTAAGAGTGCTTTATGCTCTTTTGGATACCAGGCCTTTTGGACAACGGAAATGAGTTGGTCACGAACTGCAATAATCTCGGAAATTGAAATGAATGATCGGGAGAAATTCATGCGATAACGTGGATGTGTACGATAGAAAAATCTGTAAACATACGATATTACTCGCATCGCTTTTGGAAAAGAAGAAAATCTCGCAAGTAGATCCTCGAAATTATTAAAATAAGCAAAATGAACTTTTACTGGTTTAACCTCCAGATCAGTAGAAGACTCTAATGTATTTGCTGAAAAATTCCACTCATCAATGTCTTTTCTGAGCCAATGGCGACCACTCCACCATAATTTACAACCCTGTAGGTCCTGTGGCAAAATACCCCTACTCGCTAAATCAGCTGGACTTGTTTCAGAATTAACGTGATGCCAATGGGAAGAATCGATTACTTGAGTTATTTTAGAAACGCGATTTGCAACAAAAGTCATCCAATAACAATCTGGTTTCGAAAGCCAGGAGATGACAATTGTTGAATCAGTCAAGCAGAATATTGAATATTTCTTGAGGTCTAACTTTGGAAGGAAACTATAATCTCAGCTAAGAGAACTGCCCCACATAGTTCGAGCCTTGGAACGGATAATGTCTTTATGGGAGCGACTTTCGTCTTGGATACAACTAGATGTGTAGTAACTGAATTCCCATCTGAAATTCGCACATACAATGCAGCTGCGTATGCCTTTTCTGAGGCATCGCAGAATCCATGAAATTGGACTTCTGCATTTGGAGTAAAATCAATCCACCAATCGTGGTTTGCAGTTCGTACTCGCGAATTGGACTATTAGGATCATGGCGGAACAAAATTCTTTGGAACGGCGTATGATTCGGATCTACTAATATCTGCCTATACATTTGTTGGATGTCGGAGTTAAAAACATAACAGAAAAAACGCCATTTAAGGATCAATAGGGTAAGGTCGCTCTGAAGAACAGGACCTATATGAAGTAAATCATTTAAGCTGACTCCATTGTTAGAAGGAGACGAAGCATTAAACACTACTCGAACTTTAGTAGTTTAATGATCTGGTTTAATGACCGCGTGATGCGGCATGTAATAACAATTTGATATTAAGGACGGATCAGGATTTTTAATCTCGATCATATGACCTTGTAGTACATAGTCTTGTAGAACTCTGTCATATTCTTCTTTGAAAGCTATATTTCGGCACAATCTGGCCTCATTCCTATAAAACTGCGCAATTGCACCCGATCTAGAATGACCTAAAATTGCACCATCTTCCTTAAATGGAAGAGAAACTACATATCTTCCTTCTAAATTACGTTTTATAGAACGAACAAAGAGTTCCTCACAAAATTGATCACTTGGTGACAAAAGCTTTTCCCGCGGAGGGTTCTCCACCTCCCAAAATCGTGAAATCTCTTTGTCCAAAGATATTTCACAAAAATACGATACTACGTTTGTTTGAGTAGGAGAATTATTAGAAATTGGACCAGTCAAGATCCACCCAAAAATGGTTTCCTGAGCTATTAGGGAGTTGCATACGTTATGTATAACTCCTGAACGTATTATAGAAGGAAACACATCACCACCTATAAGAAGATCAATCTTAGAGCTATGGAAGAAATTAGGATCGGCAAGTGGAATCGACGGAAGATTTGAAAACATAGAAGAAAGTGCGAAGGGAGCATACCAGAAAGGTGAGGAACAACTAAGGCATTTAGGGTGATCTCCCAATTCGCGTTCAATTGAGAGCCTATATTGAATGAACATAGTTTCTGAACTTTAGCAGAAACAGAATTATTGAGACCGGAAATCTGTGCATTAGTACGTTGACAAATTAACTTCAAAAGGTTGATCATCCTTTCTGAAATAAATGTACTTTCCGATCCAGAATCGACTAGAGCTCGGACCTGATATCTTTCGCCTGCATGAAAAATGTCAACCACAGCTGTTCCTAACAAAATCCCAGAAGAGCCTTTAGCAAAACAAGATTGTACAACATTAGGACTTGAGCGACTAGTGGACTGTGTAGAATTAGGAATGGAACTAGAAAATGCAGTGGAATTTGGATTTAAATTGGAACTGCCACTCGGAGCAGGTGTTTGCGGGGAATTTGAATCAGAGCTCTCGATTTCCTTATGTAATAGAGTGTTATGTCTCCTTTTGCATTTGTAACAGCTGTGTTTACTAATACAATTCCTAACACTATGCGTTTTTGAGAAACAATTTAAACATAAGCCTTCTTTCTTAATCTCTGCTAAACGTTGGTTGTAGTTCATATTGAGGAACTTTGGACACTTACGTATAATATGACTTTCTTTTGGACATAATTGACATACCGGAAGTGAAATATTAGTCTGGAAGGTAAGAAGCTTTTTATCGAATTGAGTATTATTATTCTTGGACTTTTTCTCGTGCTGTTTAGACGAACCTATATTTCTAACCTCGCATACTGACTCTAATGTCCTATAGCGGTTTGTTAGGAAAACATCGAGCTCGGCCCACATTGGAATTTTAGTCTTGTCCTGGAGGCCCTGTTCCCACAATGTTAGGGTGGTTTCAGGTAATCTATTTGTACAAAGAAACACAAATATGGGGTCTCAGCTATCAACGTCTATACCGTAAAGCTTTAAGGTGGAGATACACGAATTTATGTCACGTTGAAGCTGTTTTAGAACTCTTCCAGACTCAGAGGTAATAGTTTGGAGACTAAATAGGATTTTAAGTTGGCCATTCACTAATATTCTTCGATTTTCATATCGCGAGCACAAATCTTTCCATGCCATCTCAAACCCTTCATTGGTCAAAGGACTTTTTTGAACTATTTCCTTCGCTTCATCTTTGGTTTTCTGAGTCAAGTAAAATAGTTTTTCTACATTGCTTGCTCGAGAATTTGCAACGACCGCAGTGAATATATCCCGAAATGTGGGCCAAGCCGTATAATCTCCATTGAAGCTTTCAATGTCTACTGGGGGAAGATGAAAATTAGAAGAATCGAGAGGTTTAGGGGTAGAAGCGTCATTATGATGGGAAACACTCGGGCGAAGCGGTGAAGAGGACCTAGCTATAATTTGTTCTCGAAGGGAATCTGACATTTCGGATAGCTGGCATGGTTAGAGGCTACAGGAAATTGATTTGCGTTAAGGTCAGCTTCAAACTCAATGATACTATCCACCAGGCGGATGAAATGATCCAAGGACATTGTGAGCGTATCCAACTCAAAAATAATACAATAGAAGAGGAAGGAGAAAAAACTCTGTTAATAATACGTTGCCGACCGATGGAATTCTTAATGTAGTTGGCGTAAGGTGTAGTGACTGGGGATTAGGATTTATTTTATAGAAAGGGTATAAGAATAAGAGTATGTCCAATATTGTAAAATCGTGAAAAGGTATTATGTTGTATCGAATTTTATTGTAGTTATATGTGGATGAAAACAGTCCCTTACGATTGAGCCTGTACACTGCAAAATTCCTGGCTTTTTGTTGAGTTGAATTTTAAATAGTTTTTATATTTAAATTTTATTATAGTATTAACTTCTTTTCTCGTTTGTTTTTTCTTTGATATTCACATTAATATTAATAATTTATTTCTGTATAAACACGTGATCTATTTCTGGTAACCATCACTATTTATGTAAAATTAAAAGTCGCGTTAATTATGGTCGTACGTTCTCTTATGCACTTAAAAGCAAACTAAAGTAATTAAACAAAATTGCCAAACGTACCTTTAATTTTTATTTCTTTATGGAATGAAAAAGAAGGAGAATACGATGATGAAGAGAACTAGAAACAAGTTAAAAATACTGATGGAACTCCAAAAAGTTTAACGCAAATCTCAGAGATGTTTATAATATTCCAATCCGGCTCGAAGGACCAAATGTTTACGTGGAAGATGTTGGATGCTGGGGAAATATATAATTAAGCCTCTGAGCCACTTCAATTTTTTTCACACAATGGTTGTTTTATTCAATTTCCATGTAAGAATGCTATTTCTTTATAAAATTTAGAACATAAATACAACTGTTCCTTTTCTAATATATAAAAATAATCAAAAATGTACAATAGAAATTATTATAAAAAAGTTAGAATTAATATAAAAAAGTTAGAAATAAATTAACTGTATAGTTTTATTATGAACACAAATTTTTGGTATAATATACAGTCAATCGCATAACTTAGATTTTTGTATTTATTTGTAAAAATATTTGTAAAGATTTTGGTCTTATTAAGAAAACCAAAAAAATCCTGAAATAATCCTATTATTTACATTTTTGAATACTCCTAAGCAAGACAAGGAAAAAACATGCTTATTGATAAATTATATCGTATGGTTTAAAAGATATTTAACTTCAAAAAATAAATTTCTCATTTTTGGCCTTGACTTTTTTGCGATTTTGCCATATAACTTTTAAAATAAAAATTCTAAAATTTTTTTAAAAACATGTTGCAATTCTCTACAATTTTCTAAATTATGCTAGTAAAAAATTTTCTTATCTCAATTCGATAACAAGAAAAAAATTTTCAAAGTAAAAATTTCAAAACAGGTCTCAAAAATTGAAATTGTTTTGCCAAAAAAGTAACTTTATATATTTAAATTTTGTTAAAAAAGTTTGATATTTTTTGACATTTTCTGAAAGGCAGGACCCAAGAAAAGGTGTAAGCGCAATTTTGAAAAGTTCTGAACGTTCACTCTACATCCAACAGTGGTCAAAAATGATCAATTTTGGATGAGAAGTGGAAATTTTTGAGTCTGTAAAAAAATTTGATTGTTGATTTTGGTACTTCTGTGTATTAAGCTATACAGCCCATTATTTTCTTAAAGGTTCTGCAAAAACTTATGACAGGCTAACAGTAAACTTAGCCACACGAGACAATTTTCCAAAAATACTCATAATACCCTTTTCTTGGGGTCCCGTCTTTCAGAAAATGTCAAAAAATATCAAACTTTTTTAACAAAATTTGTTTAAATGAGTTAAATATACAAAGTCACTTTTTTAGCAAAAAATTTCAATTTTTGAGACCTGTTTAGAAATTCTGACTTTGAAATTTTTTTTCTTGTTATCGAATTGAGATACCAAAAAAATTTTTTTTAGCATAATTTAGAAAATTGTAGAGAATTTCAACATATTTTTAGAAAAATTTTAGAAATTTTATTTTAAAAGTTGTAGGGCAAAATCGCAAAAAAATCAAAGCCAAAAATGAGAAATTTATTTTTTGAAGTTAAATATCTTTTAAACCATACTACAGTGTCCCGTTTCAAAAATAAAATAGAAATAAATCTGAAATTTCCAAACGGCAGGTCCGATTTCAATGAAATTTCAGACAATGTTAGTAGAGGTGTAGGTGAGTTTAAGTTTTAAGTTTGGACCTTATAAGCTTAACTGGGGTGGAGGTGTAGGTTATCTCTTTTAATTTAAGAGATATTTAGCTTCAAAGATTAACATTTTTATTTTTGGACCTATCTTAGTAAAGTTTTTTCGTATAGCGGGTCCAAATTTCACTCGATTTTTTTTTAATATTTTCTATTTTATTAACAACAAATAACAAAATTGTGTTGAAAAAAATCTTTTGACGAAATCTTTACGGAATCAAAAGTTATATGCATTTGAATTTTGAAAAAAAGTCCATTTTTCGCCATTTTTACGTTCCTTTTGAGTTTTATAAAAAACCGACTTTTGGAAAAACCGGTTTGACGGTTAACCGAAAATTGGGTAAAATTAAAAAACCGGTTTTTCGGTTAACCGTCTACTAAAAAACCGGCTAAACCGGTTAACCGATATTTTAATAAATGCTCTAATTTGAAACTTAATAAAAATATTTTTTGTTAAAAAAAGTGTTTTTCAACTTATTGGTTTAACCCTGTACCAAATAATAAAAAGTGCACAGTGTTCTTTATAAATTGCGATTAATTTACATCGAAAATTTATAAAAATTTTTTGAGTCTATAAAATAGTTTTAATATAATTTATAAAAACAACTTCTTTTAGAATCTTTTAGCACATTTTCTGAAGCTTTATAATGATCTAAAATTATTCTAGAAAGTATTTTTTCAGTTTTTTTGTATATTTTTTTATTTTTCATTTTTCTAGGTTAAAAAAAAATTAAATTATCGAAATTTTACAAAAATGAAGCTTTAGATAATGTACTTTATATTATGATTTATATTCACCGCTTTTAAAGTTTTTCTCTCAAGAAAAAGTTTATATAATTTTTATAAACAAATTTAATAAAAACATCTGCATAAAATTGGAAAAATAAATAAAATTTTTTCTGCTAAAAAGAGATTTGTTTTTATTTTTAGAAGATTATTAATAATTTTAAAGTAAATTTTCAGCACTTATTTAGTTCTACTTTTGAAGTCTTTATTCCTATTATCCCATATAAAATCTTATTTTTTTTTTTTTTTTTTTGGAAAATTTCATTCATATGAAATTAAAGTTTTTGTAAACGGAATACTTAATTATCTATCTGATTTATTATACATACAGTTTTAAAATATATTTAACTTCCCATAAGTAAATAGCTCTATCACCTGACTACTTGTTAACTCAAACAACCACATTTTTAGTAGTTTCAACATATTTTCCTTTATTTTAAATTCAGAAAAAAGCAACTAAAGGACGAAATTTAGTGATATTTTTAGCAAATTTTTGAAACCGGTTAACCGACACAAAAAAACCGGGTAAACCGGTTAACCGAAATTGAATATTTCAAATTAACCGGTTCGCAAATAACCGAAATTTTAAGAAAAAACCGGTTTTTCGGTTAACCGGTTAACCGGTTTATAAACACTACATACACATTAAACATATGCATCAATTCATTTGTAACTCATTTTTAATTACTCTCTTTCTTTTCAATTGTTGACTGTTATTGTTTTTTAAACTTAAAATCAAATCTCTGTGTGTGCGTACGTAAGAAAAAGACAAAAAAATCAAAACAAAAATAAACAAAATCAATTGTGCAGAGAGTCATAAAAACACTTTAACAACAAATCATTTTCAACTGAATTGAATTGAATTGAATTAAGTCTAAAAATGCAATACTGTCATTTGTTTGTTTGTTTTTTTTTTACAAAATTTGATGTGAAGGAAATATTAAATTAAAAAAATTTAAATATTATAGGTATGTAATTAAAAGTAAATCAAAATATCACAAATAAAATAAATTTTATTTTATTTTAGATATAATTAAATATAATTAAAATAACAAATTATTATATTTTCTAAGCAAAAACATTGAAATCAAACGTAATTATTATCTGTTGTTTATTTAAAAATACATAATTGTTATGTTCCCTGCATTTTTTCATATTAGATGTTAGGGAATGACAGTAATTCTCAGTTTTGTTTTGATGTTTTTTATTTAACATTATTGTTTTTCTAAAAATCTCTCATAAGCAGTAATTTCTCAAAGAGAACAGAACATGTTTTGTTTTTGCTTCATCGTTTCAATTCAACTCAATTCAAATAATTTTTTTTTACAGAGTTTGTTTTGTATTGTTTTGTTTTTTATTTTCGCAGTAATGTAAGAGCATACATTAAAAAACATTATTGTGAATTGAAAAGCAAATGATTTGATGCAGATGTTTAATACATATATAGTATTTATATTTTTCTGAAAGATTACTTTATAAGGAATTGTGTGAAGGAAAAAAAATAATTAAAAACTTTAATACTGCGTGAACCAGGGTCTCTCAAAATTGACCCATTTTTTTAAGATTTTCCAAGTTTTGCCTTAATTTCTCAAATCGCAAAGCTGGAATTAAAAAATAATTATATTTTTTACAAAGTTTGATGTGTTTTTCATTTTTTTGTAATAGACATTTTTTCTCCCCGATATCGGCTGAGAAGATATAGCGAAAAACTTAAAAAATCCAATTTTTGGAAATTTTTTAAAGCTTTTTGGGATTTGCGGGATTTCTATTGAGAAATCCAAAAAAGTGACGAAAGGTCCAAATTCAGCATCAAAAAATCTACTCAGGTGCAAAATTTCATTTAAAAAAATTATCTAACAAAAATGTTATTGCAAAATTAAAAATGAATAATATGTTAAAAATCCAAAATCAGTTCCTTCTCGGTGTTTTTTGCGAAAATTCTTGAATAAATTTTCGTATTATAAAGATTTTTATATATATTTCAAAAGGCAAAATTTCCTAAACAACGATATATAATATGTATTATTTGTCAGCCTGATGGCTTAACAAAAGGATATGAATTGTGGACTAAACGTAAATGTTAAGCTTTATTACAATATTACTTGATACTGCATTATCAGAATCGGCTTTACCAATTAACCAAATCACATGCAATTATTAAGTTTGAATCCTTTAATTGTATACGCAAAACAGAGGATATAGACTTGTTATACACCAATATTTAGGAAATTATGTCTTCTTTTCAAAACATATAAAATCATTTATAATAAAAAAAAATTCGTTGCATATTTTTTGCGAAAATGTGCATTGGTTTTTTTTTTTTGCAAATTATTCGGTTTTAAATCTGAAATAACATTTTCGTTAGGTAATATTTTTAAATGAAATTTTGCGCCTCAGTAGATTTTTTGATGCTTAAACTGGACCTTTAGTCACTTTCTTGGATTTCTTAATAGAAATCCCGCAAATCCTAAAAAACTTTCAAAAATTTCCAAAAATGGGATTTTTTAAGTTTTTTGCTATATCTTCCCAACCGATATCGGGGAGCAAAAATTTCTATTATCCAAAAATGAAAAACACATCAATTTTTGTAAATAATATAATTATTTTTTAATTTCAGCTTTGCGATTTGAGAAATTAAGGCAAAAATTGGACAATCATAAAAAAATGGGTCAATTTTGAGAGACCCTGGTTCACGCAATATTAAAGTTTTTAATTATTTTTTTCCTTCACACAATTCCGTATAAAGTAATCTTTCAGAAAAATATAAATACTATATAAGGCACTTGAGAAATTTTTTTTATAACTCAAATAGAACGTAATTACCTTTTTCGCAAAAAAACGGCGAAAAATGGACTTTTTTTCAAAATTTGAATTCAAGTGCATATAACTTTTGATTCCGTAAAGATTTTGTCATTGTTTTTTTCAACACAATTTTGTTATTTGTTGTTAATAAAATAGAAAATATTTCAAAAAAATCGAGTGAAATTTGGAACCGCTATAGCGAAAAAACTTTACCAAGGTAGGTCCAAAAATAAAAATTTTAGTCTTTGAAGCCAAATACCTCTTAAAATAAAAGAGATAACCTACACATACGACGATGTAGACGTCGACTAGCAGAATCCACTCATATAAAAATCTGTTAAATCGGCTGAGATATAACGAATCTGGATCGTTTTAAATTTTTTGAACACCCAACTTTAGGACCCTCTGGACCGTTAAGCTTATAAGGTCCAAACTCAAAACTTAAACTCGCCTACACCTCTACTAACACTGTTTAAAATTTCACTGAAATCGGACCTGCCGTTTGGAAATTCCATATTTATTTCCATTTTATTTTTGAAACGGGACACTGTGCATACGAGATAATTTAGCATGTTTTTTCCTTGCCTTGCTTAGGAGAATTCAAAAATTTTAAAATATTTAAAATCGGTTAATATTTCGTCACCGAAAATGCAAAACAACGTAACATCAAAATTTTCAAATTTGTGTTTTTGATGAAATATGGTTAATTTTTCAAAAATACGTGTGATCACAAATTTTTAGACTTGTAGCTCAAAAAATTACGATAATATTAACGAAACCAATAATTTTCTTGAGTCAAAACAACGTAATATCACATTTGATAAAAAAAATAAAATTTTTTTTTCTTTTTTTTTACGAATTTAGATTGCATATTAATAAAAAAAATAAAAGCTATTCAAATTTTGGAGTAACAGTTATCAAAAACTCTTAATTGCATTTTTTGTAAAATTTTTATTGATGTTACGTTTTTTTGGCTTCACAAAATTTAAATCTTGAAAAACGTAAACCACATAACTTAAAAAATATTTAATAAAAATTAAATTATTCATCATCAATATGTTAAGTAATATTTAAGGATGTAATAACCCAAAAATCTTGTTTGTAAGACAATTTGTTTAGATTTTATAAAGTTTTTTGTGCCTCCTGTAAAGTTATGAAAAGTTATGTTACGTTGTTTTGCATTTTCGGTGACGATTTGTAAAAGTTTTAAGCTCAGATATGTTTTTCACCCTCGAGGTGGTCAACTTTGGCCCACGTCCGTGCTCCAGCTACAGACTCTATCTAATAATATTCTGAAAGTCTAACTCCTCCTCTATTGATGTTCCAAGTATCATCTAAATCGATTCCGTGGTTTCAAAGTTCCAGACTTATTACCATTTATTTTGCTTTTGGCCCCACTGTGCATTGTTTTAATCGGATAAAACTATTGTGTAAAATAATATAATGGGTCCAAATAAAAATTAATTAAAAGAAAACATTCATATTATTAAATATCGAGAGATTTTTAAATGTCATATATTTGTATTTGTAGAAATTGGGGTTTTTGATACTTTATGGCAATTTTATTAATATCTGAGTCTTGGGGAGATAAAAAGCGAATAATTCTGGGAAAAATGTTGGTAATTCAAAGAATCCCAATTATTTTCACATTTCATAAACTCCTTACCTGGTAAAAAGTTGAAAAGGTCAAGAATATGGTATTATACACTTATAACTTGACATGGCTTAATGTGGAATATCTGCAGTGTTTTCAAATTATAAATGAAACCTTTTACTTTTTCTGGATAAATTTAGATTTTTTAATACACTTTTATAAAAATATTTGACATACCCTTCAAATTTCTTTCAAACTTCTTTTAATTTAGATTTTTTAATATACTTTTATAAGAGTATTTGACATACCCTTCAAATTTCTTTCAAACTCCTTTTAAAATTACTATACTCACCTTAAATCTTTACTATTTTCTTTAGTATTAATGTATGCAAACATACAAATTTTGATACTTTGAATGGCTCTAAAGGGCAAGAATCTTTCGAAATATTGAAAAACAGAATAGTATAATTATATAGTGGCAACTACTTCCAAAAAGAAATTTTATATATCATGCAATCTGACAGAAAGACACATAGCCAGAGTTCAACCTATACTTCTAAACATTCAGACAGCTTCAAGGGTATTTCTATAGCATATTTTCATATTTTTGAAAAAAGTTTGGCAAACAAACTGACTGCATATACAAAACACAACAACAACACTGCACAGTGGGGTCAAAAGCAAAATAAATGGTAATAAGTCTGGAACTTTGAAACCACTGAACCGATTTAGATGAAACTTGGAACATCGATAGAGGAGGAGTTAGACTTTCAGAATATTGTTAGTCTGTAGCTGGAGCACGGACGCCGCTACGGTGGGCCAAAGTTGACCACCTCGAGGTTGAAAAACATATCGGAGCTTATAACTTTTACAAATATTAACCGATTTTAAATATTTTTGAATTCTCCTAAGCAAGGCAAGGAAAAAACATGCTAATTGTGCTAAATTATCTCGTATGGTTTAAAAGATATTTAACTTAAAAAAATAAATTCCTCATTTTTGCCCTTGACTTTTTTGCGATGTTTCCCTATAACTTTTAAAATAAAATGTCTAAAATTTTTTTAGAAATATGTTGAAATTCTCTACAATTTTTTAAATTATAATGATAAAAAATTTTTTTGTTATCTCAACTCCATAACAAGAAAAAAATTTTAAAGTCAAAATTTCAAAACAGGTCTCAAAAATTGCATTTTTTTGCCAAAAAAGTAACTTTATATATTTAACTTTTTTAAAAAATTTTGTTAAAAAAGTTTAATATTTTTTGAAATTGTCTGATTTTGTAATTTTGAAAAGTTCTGAACGTACACCCTACATCCAGCAGTGGTCAAAACTAATAAATTTTGGATGATAAGTTAAACTTTTTGAGTCTGGCCCCACTGTGCACTGTTTATTATTTGGTACATGGTTAAACCTACAAGCTAAAAAACACTTTTTTTAACCAAAAATATTTTCCTTAATCTCAACTTTGAGCAATTATTAAAATGTCGGTTAACCGGTTTTTAAGTAGACGGTTAACCGGAAAACCGGTTTTTAAATTTTACCCAATTTTCGGTTTACCGTCAAACCGGTTTTTTGAAAATTCGGTTTTTTATAAACACTATATGGTGGCTTAAAATTGGGTGTCTTTGACATATAAAATTTTTAATCGCTTGCCAAATTTTTGTTTCTCGTCCGATTTAAAAATTTTTTATATATAATTGTAAGAAATTCCTATTGAATAAAGAACATTTTAAGTCTGAGTCCAAAAATAAAGGGGTTTGAATTTGAAAATTACAAAAATTATGATTTTTTACCGAAAAATTTGCTCTAAATTAAAATATCTCTCTAGTTGATTGCAAAAATGACATGGATTTTGTGTCCCCTGGAAACCCAACTTACTGGCCTTCTGATCCTAGAAAGATTCCAGATCTCATTGATTTCTAAAAATATTAATCGAAACTCAATAAGTACAGATATTTCAAATGATTTATCTTCTGCTCATTCTCCCATAATAGTAACTTATACTTCAAATTAATTGAAACATAAGAAATACATCTGTAGTCATATCTACACAGACCCTTCTTTTGAGTGTGAGGAAGATATAAAAAATACGTCAATGACTTTACTTCATTAATTACTTCTGCTCTAGAACATTCTAAGAGTCAAATTCTTAAGAAATGCAAAACGCATATTTCAAACACGGATATCGAAAAACTTCTTGAAAAAAGAAAATACAGAAGACAATGGCAACAAAATAGATCACCCGCTGCAAAGCTGAGGCTGTCTACAGCAAGTAAAAAACTGTAAAAAGCCCTTCAAGTAGAAGAGGATCGCCAAAATAAAAATTATATTGAAAGTTTGACAAATAATAAGCACACAAATTGTTTGCTATAGAGAGCAGCGAAAAATATTAAGCTGCCGGTAGAGGCGCAAAATCCTTTAAGGAATGCTGACGGTACTTGAGCCCGTAGTGCAGAAGAAAAAGCTAATTTATTTGCATTTATTTAAGCTCCGTCTTTCAAGAAAATCCCCAAACAAATGATTTTGTATTGGGAGTGACACCTGGCACTACATTTAACTATGATTATATAATTGTTGTTAGCCCAGAGGACATTAATACAATCATCAAGAATATAAATGTAAAAAAATCACCTGGACATGATTTAATAACACCATTAATGATTAAATACCTACCCAACGTGGCAATAATTGTGCTATCTATAATATTTAATGCTATCTTGAAATGAGGAGTTTTTCCGGAAATTTGGAAAACGTCTCAGATTAAAATGATACAAAAGCCAGGAAAAGATTTAACTGTACCATCTTCCTATAGACCTATTAGCTTACATCCTTGCTTGTCGAAAGTATTTGAGAAAGAATTCCAAAAGAAAATTATGCCATTCTTAAACGATAGAAACATCCTCCCAGTTCACCAGTTTGGTTTTCGTGAAAAATACGGAACCATTGAACAAGTAAATCGTCTAACTGGGGAGATTAGGAAATCTTTTGAATCAAAGAAATATTGTTCAGCTTTTTTTTTAGATTTCGCGCAAGCTTTCGACAAAGGTTTCATATATAAAATTAAATGTTGACTACCACAAATTGCTGGAATCTTATCTATCTGACCGTCTATTTAGAGTAAATTTTAATAACTTTGTGACAGAAGTATATGAGATAAAATCAGGTGTTCCACAGGGAAGTGTTCTTGGACCTACACTCTATTTAATTTACACTTCTGACTTGCCTACATGCGATGTACTGACTATATCTACATTTGCTGATGATACCGCAATAATTAGTTCTCATGGAAACCCACACATAGCAATCTCCGACGTGTGGAGACATGGTTAGAAAACTGGCGAATACGGGTAAATGGATTAAAAAGTAACCATGTTACGTTCAGCTTAAGAAGAGGCAACTGTCCGCCTGTCACACTTAATGGTATAAGTATACTACAGTCAGATCATGTCACATTGGTATTCATTTGGATAAGCGACTTACTTGGCGTCGACTTATAGAAACCAAGAGACTTCATATGAAGTTGAAAGCTTCTAGCCTTCACTGGTTAATAAACAGTCAATCAAGACTAAGCCTTGACAATAAAGTTATTCTGTATAAAACAATATTAAAACCAATTTGGACTTATGGCATCCAATTATGGGGTACTGCCAGTAATACCAGCATTGATATTATACAGAGGGCACAATGGAAAATTCTTAGAACTATGACATGTGCACCATGGTACATAAGAAATGAGAATATCCATAGGGACTTAGAGATACCACTGAGTGATTCCATATCAAAACGGACAAAAAACAGACATTATCGGATTTGATATCTCTGATTTCAATGAAATTCGCTGAGGTATTAAGTATTGCAAATGTTGCTCAAATTACAATTTTTCTGAGTAAAGAATCCTCCCGGTTTAAAAATATGACATTTCAAAAATTAAAAAGTGGTTGAATTTTTTCCAAAAGTAATCATACTTTATTGCTCATAACTCCTAAAATATACATTGTACAATTTGTATTTTTATTTCATTTAATAGAAAAACACATTGACTTCAAAACGGCAAGTAAAATATTTATATACTTTGAAAGTTCAAAGGTCAAAATCGATAATATAAAGATTAATGCTTAATATCTCAAAAACGGTATTTTAAAATTCTTAAAAAATACATATATTGGTAATGAAACCTATATTTGTGCCAAATTTCAAGTTGGAGCCTCTTTTGGTTTAGGAATTATGAAGCGAAATACGTTAAAAATTATATTTTTTGTATGTAAAATTTAAAATATTTACAAAAATTATTTTGAAATATTTTTTTCTATGAACACATATTCAAAAAAAAAAAAAATTAAATGCAAAACTTGACTTCAATTTATATTTTGTTACATAACTTCTGAACTAAATGAGTGTCCAACATGAAATTTTGCACAGTCATGAAGAAGAATTGTATTAATATTTTATAATATTTTTTAGCATTTTAAAAATATCGTTTTCGGAGATATAATGGTTTATTTTTTGTAAGTCTTATTTTGACCTTTGAACTTTCGATCTAATGTAACTCGCTATATATCATTTTTAAGATAATGTCCTTGTTTTTAAAATTGCACTAAAATAAACTTTTTATTTTCTATTGCTTAGGAGTTATTAATAATTGGATTTTATTTTTGTCCATAACTCCTAAACTAAATAATGCTCCAACCTAAAAGTTTAATATCAATGTGGAGAAAAGTTATGTCAATAATATATAATTTTTTAAGAATTTTAAAAATACCGGTTTTTGAGATATAATAGTTTAAATTTTTTTATCTCCAACTTTGACCTTTGAACTTTTGATGTCAAAAACTTTGTATATGTCGTTATGAAGGTAATATCTTTGTCTTTAATATGAAGCAACAACTAGAGATCTACAATGTATATTTAAAAAGTTATTAGAAGTTAAATAAGTATTCATTTGTAAAATATTTAATATTTTTTCGTTTCTTAAACCTTCATACTTCTGGACCGAAAAGAAACATGCAGTGCTTGTAATGAATTTCGTTGAAATCGGAGATGTCAAATCCGATTGCTGTCCGTTTTGAAAACTGGTAAAGGAAGAATTTAAAAAATTCAGTGAAAAATATATCCAGAAACTTCAAACTCATCAAAATCCGCTCGCTAGACTCCTTGCTGAAGTGCAAACATATTCAAGGCTTCGTAGAGCCGACCTACCGCCCCGCTAATGAGAGGCCTGTTTACAACTTAGCTCTCCTAAGAGAGTAGATATCTTTAATTTTAGTTTTAAGATTAAAATACTTATTGTGAGGCCTAATAAAGGCAGATTCAGAAAATAAATAGAAAGTAAATAAAAAAAATAATAGAAAACAATCCCAATAACCGAAGCGGTCAAGGTACACATCTTCCCAAATTTTACCCATTTTGTATGAAAGTTTTGACTTTAGTCTATAGCTTCTAAAATCCCAAATCACTTTTCATTTTATATGATGATTTTTGCAATCACCGAAAATTTCGTTAAGATGTTTTTACTATTAATGATTTTATTACAGATAAAATATTTATAGTTTCTCAAAAAACCAATTCTTAAAAAAATTTTACTTTAATTGCAAAGATCAGAAAATAAACTCGATTTTTTCCATATAAATGTGTAACATGTCGAAGTATATATTTTCTGGGTCCTGATTAGATTCTGAGTCGATCTGGCTATATCTGTCCGTCTGTCTATTGCAAGCAGGATAGGGCTCGAACGGGACAACCTAGTGACACGAAATTTGGCTCAAATATTTATCTTATATTAGGTTTGTTTGCTATTGAAAATGAGCAAAATCAGTTAATAAATAAAAAAGTTATGGGCAAAATACTAGAAACACAGGGTGTCCGTCGTAGCTTTCATAGTTTTCTGCTGATATCTTTTAAACAAAATCATGTAACATATTATGAATATATACTTATTTCATTTCCTAAATATTATAAAAATATAATTATATTATACTATATATTTCAAATAAGTATGTTCAATTCAATCATGAATTTTAATGTTGGAAATATGGAAAAAAGCAATGTTAATTTATACATTTTTTACATTTCGAAGAAAGGAAAATCAAGCGAATTATGTTATTCAGATTACTATCTCCTAAAGTAATGGACAGATTTCTGTAAAACACTTACACAATATAACAATTATTAACAATTAAAAAAAAAGGAAAAACGACATAACTCAAGTTATGTAGTTTTTTACAATTAAAGTAAAATTTTTGTAAAAAATTGTGTTTTTGAGAAACTATAAATATTTTATCTGTAATAAAATGTTTATTAGTAAAGATATCTTAACGAAATTTTCGGTGATTGTAAAAATCATCGTATAAAATTAGAAAGTGTAAATACCTTTAAGATTTTTGTAAAAGGAATCCCACAATTCCCAAAAAGTTGGTTTTTTCACATTTTCTTCTATAAAATCTACATTTTTCCAAAGTCCCGTAGATTTTGATTGAAAACTTTTAACAACATATTATAGATTCCTAATCTGCATTATGTTTGCAGATTCGTGCTTTGGGATTTTAGAAAATATAAAGTCAAAACGTTCATAGTAAATAAATCCAATTTAGGAGGGTGTGTACTTTGACCGCTTAGGTTATTGGGATTGTTTTCTATTTTATAGTCATCTCTGTGAAGACATCTTTCAGAAAAGTATAAAATTATTATAAAACTATTTTTGATATTTTGTGTTTCTTTGACCACACAAAATATCATAATTTTTGCAATTTTTAAATTCAAATTCATCTTTTAAAGGCCTACAATATATAAAAAGATTTGAAATAAGTGAGAAACAAAAATTTGGCAAGCAATTGAATACTATATATGTAAAAGGTCCACCCCTCAGGGGTCTGATGGATCCCGCTTCCAAACTTAATATTGTACACTCCTCTGCTACGCCTATACCAAATTTCACGCAAATCCAACCAGCCGAATAGAAGTTACAGTTTTATTTCCAAAAATTCTCGATTCTGCCCCACTGTGCATTGTAATAAGTAAAAAGTCTTTATAATTAAAAGTAGTCACACCAGTTGCGAGCATAAAAAATGTAAAGCTATGTGATGTGATTTTTGTTCGCATATATTTTGCTTATAGCGATAACCGATGTAACAATACTATTGTGATTTTATTATTTATCGGCATTAGGGTGGTCTTTTGTATGAAAAAATAAAGGTATTTAAATTTTCAGTCTCACCCCCTACAAATGCTCGAATACCCCTAAAACCATTAATACAAAGTTTTAGATTGATTGAAACAAATTTAGAGGTGGCTCAAAGCTATTGAAATATTAAAAGTTTTAGTTTTTTTTATTCTGTCCAACCATAAATTTTTCATTAGAACTTAGATTTTCCTCGGTTTCACCTTTTTGAATTCTTCAGTTTGTTAACTATCTAAAATAACCAAAATGAAGAAAATTTAACAACTAATAATATCATAGTTATTAAAATCAATTTATGTAAAACGCGTAATTTTCGACCAAATACAACCCAGTAAAATAAGATTTCATCCAAAACTTTAGAGAGAAAAACGATACTTGGCATATAGTTTTGTCTTGGTATCTTATATATCATGTCAAAATTTAATCACTTGTGATCTGCGTAAGATATTCACGATCAAAATTCACAAAAATCTCTTGTTTTGCATATATCTCACCTATGTATTTTTTGCTATAACAACAATTTTGGATAACAAAATTACTTACAGGATATATAATAGGAAACTACATGCCAAGTTTCGTTTCTCTCCTTCTAATTTTGGTTAAAATTTTATTTTTGGGGTCTATTTGCCCGAAAATTACATGTTTTTCGGTATTTTATTTTAATAACTATTATGTTATTAGTTATTCAATCTTCTTGATTTTAGAAATTTCAGAAAGCTCATAATATGTGAATTTCAACAAGATATAAACCCACTAAATTGCACTTAAAATTAATTTTTTATTATCAACGAAAGGAAAAAAAATTTTAAAAATCATAATTTTCCATATTTTGATCGCTTTGAGCCACCTCAAATTTTTTTTCAATCAGGGGGTGAGAATCAAAATCTGACACCTTTTGCAATGAGGGCCACCCTAATGGGTATAGACCTATTGTATATAATTTGTCGAATATTTTTGTTCATAAGGAATATTATTAAATGTTTAGTAAAAGCCGTGGTAAATTTGAGATAGCAAAAAAAAAAAAATGCAACTCTTAACAAATCAACATGATTTCTTTAAATTTTTATAAAAAAAAAATGTTATGGGAAAAAGTTGAAAACTATAGTATTGTTAAACTCCATGACTTTATATTTTTAAATATATATATTTAAAGACATGAAATATACAGATAATATAAATATTACTAGATAATTATACTTTCTAATTAATTTAGCTGTAGTATTTTGCAAATTTTTCCACAATTATTCACATTTTTGAAACCACTTTTTTTTTTAATTTTAAATCTTACAAAGATTTTATATACAAAGGCGTTCAAACATTTATGATAACTTAGCTTAACTTGATGTTTCGTAATTGTTTTTGAGCCTTCGACCGATATAATGCGACCAATTTATGTTGTTATTTGGATAGAATTAATAGCTCAATATAATTTGTTGTCCGCTGCTACGCTTTTCTAAATTTCAAGAAGTTACAGATTTATTTCCAATAATTTTCGATTCTGCCCCACTCATGAAATGTATGGATTTTAAAAAAGTTTTGATTTTGCATGCTCCACCGGCAGCTTCTGGTAGATTGGGCTATAAAAATAATATGTGTGCAAAAATTGGGTCGATCGGTCGTAAACAGGCCAGTCGATTTTAACCTTTGTCCTAAAACAGGGCTTAAAAGTTACTAATATCTTTATTGCGCTATAACTCTTTAATATTTTGCGAAAAAAATATATAAGCTTTTTTATTCAGAATAAAGTGCAAACATTTTTGACATATAATTTTTTAGCCCACTATGACTTGTTGTGATGTTTTGAGCAATCAAAGCAAAAATTTATACATATTAATTTTTTTAAAGAGGCCCTCTTTTTAATATGGGACTAGCCTGTTAGAAATTTTATATATGTTAAGAAAAAATCTTAACATATATAAAATTCAATAATTTGGAAACGGTTGATCTTGAAGTTTTGATTGTTTTTTTATTTAATTGATATTATACTACAGATCACAGAAAAATTTAACTTTTATATTTTTAGCCACTACTTATGAACTCGTAGACCTTTTTTGGTAACCCTTCCATTAGAAATTTGATAGTTGTTTCAGTCACTTTTTTGGAACAGTCCATCTTTTAAAATCTTCGATATATTGGGACACCTCTTTTGCCCTCTTCGATTCCCTTTACACAAAAGCCCAATATCTCTTCACTGGTATTAGCTCCGGACAATTTAGAGGATTGACCTCTTTTGGTACAAAAACTATATTATTGCTTTGGTACCACTCCAGAGCTTTCTTAAGTAGTGACATGATGGCAAATCGGGCCAAAAATAAGTGGACAAATTGTGATCTCTTATGAAAGAAGAAGATTTTTTTGCAAATATTCTTTTATGTATTTTTCGGTATTTATAGAGCTCACTTTAATAAAAGACTTGCTTCTTTTTCCGTAACTACATAAATCTTGCTAAACCAGGAATTCTTTAGGAAATTTCGCCAGATTTTCGGTCCTAACTTATCTTCAACATATCCTCGAGTATCAGCAACTTAAAAATTTTACCCGGAAGCTGCGAATAACCTGCCAGTACATACGTTTCGTCTTTCTTTATACAACATGGGTATTTTTGTATGAAATTTGATTTTAATTTCCGTTCCCTATTCTTGGCTTCAAAATTTTTTGCAACATTCCAGTTTGGAACTTTTTGGACTCAATTTGTTCTCAATTTCGCATTAGCTTTAACTTTTCACACCTAATAGTCCAAGCACAGAGCTATCCGGGCTGCTTTTCAACCAGATGTGTTTGGAGTTCTTTTCAATATGCTTTCAATTTTCTTGACCTTCCCAATATCATGTGTTCCTTTTTTCTTCCTGAACCATGTTTCTTGTCAATGGTCGAATTCTCCTGATACCGTTTAATAAACTTGGAAACAGTTTGACAGCAGACATTTTTTAATTCTTTGTCCAATTTTTTGTAGGACAAATATGGATTTTTTTTTTTAATTTTTTAATTATTTATAGCACGTTCATCTTTTTCGTCACTCATTTGGATCAAACTCATAACAAATCAACATGGTTGTCATTAAAAATAATAACTGACATATTTTTCAAAGATAACTAGATCAAAAAAATTTAAATATTGCTTCGGAAAAAAGTTATGAGGCAAAACGTGTGTTAAGATTTTTTCAATCGCAGTAGATGGACCAAAATATGAATTTGTGGTATCGATTTTTTTACTTATTAAACAAATACTTGCATTAAATGCAGGGTGTATCATGACATTTTTAATCATTAAAGCGAATATTTTAATATTGTTATTGGATTAAATAGTAACTCAAAATTTAGGTGTTGCCGATTAACCAAAAATTATGAAAGTGGACATGTTAATATTTTAACACATAAACACCTTTTTTTATTTCTTTTACCATAAAAATTGGTGATATACACAGACCGAAAAATGTATTGGCACAGGACATAAATTATTGAAACTTCTTTAGTTAGAAATGTGAAAGTTAGGTATTTAATATATCCTTGTGTAAGTGTATTAATGACCATTAAACTTCTGTGCTAAAGTAAAGCATTTGCAGGAAAATTGCAAAATTTAAATTATTTCCTAATATTTTAAGGAAAAAAGTATTAGCACAGGAAAGTAAAAATGCATTCATATTTTGAGATTGGTTTCGTCAATGGGTCAAACTTTAAAGCATATACTACAACTATAATATTTTCTTCGATTTAGAGTCTTTGTATCTAAATTTCATCAAATTTATCCCAAAAATATCTCGAAAGATAGAAAAATTAATACCTCTCAATATAATATGTTTTAAAGGTCTATTAATATCAAAATCGGTCAGAAACTAATACTGTTGATAAGAGAAGTCACTATAACCTTGGAAGCATTTTAAAATTTCCAAAGTATAAAAAATTTTGCCAAGCTCACTTGGGTCCAAAATAAGGTCCCGTTGTGTTACCATAGAAAGCTCCCGCTGCGTCAAGGCCTAATCATTTTGACCATCCGATCCATCGAACCACTTCGTGGTCCCTACAAAGGAGTTGATCCTGCTCGGTTCAGCTCTGAAGAGACAGGATTTGTCTACTAAAGTCCTTAGACCAAATAGCCGTTCCCGTAGGTCCCCAAAGGACGGACAGTGACATAGAAGATGTTCAGTGGTCTCCTCTTCTTCCACGTCTTTACAACTTCTGCAAAAGTCGTTATAGTGGAGTTCTAGCATGTGCTCCGAAGGGCCAGTGACCTGTAATGATACCAATAAGGTTCCTTAGATGGGTTCTTGGCAGCTTCAACAGCTGAATAGTTAGCTGCTCTTCCATCATGGGCTAGATTTTCCTGGACTCTACGCAAGTGGGTTCCCTGATCCATCTTTCCATAGCTTCAAGATGAAATTTGCGTGATATTTGCTACTTACCTATTGTTAACGGAGCGCCTATATCATCGTTGTAACCATATTGGTTCAAATTGGCTCCTGCACGCGCAAGTCTATCGGCCTCGCAGTTGCCGTTAATGTCCCTATGTCCTGGAACCCAAGTGAGGGTAACCAGCGAATGTCTCGTGATCTCCCCCGGAGACAATCGGCATTCATGGACAATCATTGATGTGGTGTACACACCTGTCAGGGAACTAATGGCCGCCTTGCTGTCAGTAAATATGCGAATATCCTTATTAGATATTCCATTATACTGCACCCATTGTGCGGCTATTTTTATGGCCATCATTTCGGCCTGGATAATGCTACAGTATTCGGGTAGCCTGTGGGACAGTCTCAGGTCTAATTGTGCAGAGAAAATACCAATTCCGACCTTATCTGCTGTTTTTGAACCATCTGTGAAGATTTGAATTTCCCCTTCGGTAGTATGTTCATTCCGGTATGGATACCATGAACCCGGGATCAAACAGCGGTGTTGGTATTGCGTAATCAATCCTAAGGTCTCGGTATAAATCACCGAGAATATTTGCATGGCCATATCTTTGGTGTTTTCACGCTTGAGTTGCACAAAGTCTTAACGCCGAATGTGCAGCAATCTTCCTGGCCTCGATATCAGGTGGTAGCCAGTTTAGCATAGTGAACAGTGCCTTAGATGGGGGGGACATCATCCTTATTAAACGTTCGAACTTTGTTTGCTGGTTTCTTTTCTCCAAAGCTGGCCACCAAACAGTTGTTTCGTAAAATAAGATAAATAAGTCGCAGCAATACAATGCAGATGCTGCCTTCGTGGTTCTTGAAATAGTATTCAGATTCCAGTTTAGTTTACTATCAAGAATAAGTCCTAAATATTTGGCTTCTTTAGATAGTGACAATGATACTCCGTTTATCTTAGGAGTAGTGAATTCCGATATTTTGTATCTTCTGGTAAATAATATCAGTTCGGTTTTGGTTGGGTTGACTCCCAGTCCACAGCCATGACACCATTTTCCCAGTAGATTGAGTGCAGACTCCAACACTTCTGAGAGAATCTTTGGGTCCTTGCCAGTAGCTACCACTGCCACGTTATCTGCATATGCAATAGTTTTGCAGCAGGTTTTCTCCATGGCTTTAAGTAGAGTGTTAATATTCAGATTCCATAGCAATGGGGACAATACTCCACCTTGTGATGTTCCTCTATTTGCTATTCTCTGGAGGCGCCCAATTCCGATTCAATTCGCCTAAAGTTCAGTAGTTTTTCTACGAAAGAGATGACCACCGGGTCAATCCTCAATCGTCTCATAGCGTCAAGAACATGTTGGGATTTGGATAGATCATTTGCATCTAAGGATGATCTGATGAAAGTGTCAATAATCCTCTCCAAGGTTTTAAGCAGGAAGGAGGATAGACTAATTGGTCTGAAGTCTTTAGCCTTTGTGTAAGATGTCTTCCCCCCCTTGGGAATGAAGACAACTTTGTAGGTTGTCCATGTGTATGGAATATGTGACAAGCGAAGACATGCCTTGAATATTATCAAAAGCCAGGGCAGCAGGATGTCAATGTTAATCTGAAGGTCAGCTGGTATTATTCCATCTGGACCAGGTGATTTGTAGGGATGGAAGCTTCTAACCACCCATCTGATTCGGTGTTGGGTTATCGGGATATTCGATATATACGTTAAAACATTACCATGATCTTCCCTTGGTAGAGTATTTGGCTCTTTACATCCCGGGAAGTGTGTTTCCATTAGTACCTCTAGGGTATCTTTGCTGGAAATGGTCCACGTACCATCCAGTTTCTGAATGTATGAGGGTATAGTTATATTTGAAGATAGAATCTTTCGTAGCCAACTCCATTGCAGAATTTCCTCCAGGATTGTCTTTTGGCTTTCCTTACAAGGCTTTTGAATTTATTGTATGAGGATTTGTAAGTAGACCAATTACCACAGATCTTAGCCTCATTAAAGAGTTTCCTGCATTCTTTACGTTTATCCGCAAATTCCGCATTCCATCATGCTGGTTTAGCCTTGCCTACCCTAGTAGTTCTCTTACAGGATTTATCTGTTGCATAAGCTAAAACTTTTGTGTGTGATTCCACTGCCGAATCTAGTGACGACCTATCGCTGTGGACGACTGTGACGTTGGCGTCCTCTGGATCGTCGTCCGATTCCAGAAGGACGTCCTCATCATCTGCAACTTCCATCTTACCAAAGAAGTCGCCCACAAATCCTGTGACCGATTGGACGTCTTCACTGGCCGATGAAAGTGCAGGTTCATCGTCCAAGCTCATGAGGTCCGAACTCACTGGAGCTGGAGGCTTCTCCTTGTCGTCCTCTTTGTAGTCACGGAGGAAGATGGTTCCAAAGCCATAGAACACCTTCCCCTGCGTCTCTCGAAGTGGCGACAATGAGTCACTGTTTAAGTTTACAGTGGCCTTCCTGGAACCCTCTACAGCATCAGTAACCTTAACTACTTTCCAGTCCTGTGTGGGTAGTTGTGGGTTACTAAACTGTAGAATTTCCAGGATCTACTTTGGGTCGGATGGCACGGCGGGGATTTTGGCAATAGACCTTGGCCTTTATGGTACATCGGCAAGATGTATTGCCTCAAGTCGAGCGCCCGGCCAGACTTCCCCGAGAGACTCAATGGCTTCCTTATACAGCTGCGCTGAACGCTCATCTGCAAAAGGTATGAGCTTGATTTGAGGGGTTTTTATGCCTGGGGGGAGGGTTGTTAGAGGCCGTGGAGGCCGAAGGAGATGCCTCGGAGAGCGTCGAATCATTCTTCGAATGCTCTCCTTGCATAACGTTTGGCATATTGGAAGCTGGTCCGGTGGTCGACTGAGTCTGAACCACTTTTCCAGCACCAGAAGTAGGGGTTTTGATGGGATTAGTTCCCCTTCGGTCCTGGGGAGCCTTAGAGGTACCTGGTTTCGAAGAACCGATCTGTACCAAGCTCGGTGTGCGACCGCCAGACGGCTTGGTCGTTTTGATGTTTTGCGCACTAGTAGCTTATCGACTAGTAGAGCCTGGCGCAACCACCCTACTAGTCGAGGTTTCAGTAGCAGACAATATACTGCGACCTGAAGCCGACGCCGCAGTAGTTGGGTCTCCGGGTATTATCAAGCCCTTTACCGGATACGCAGGGCATTTATCTTTCTCGGACATTGTCATTGAAAAACGGGAGAGTGCAGTTTTAGCCTACTGCCAGGCTTTTAGGGACTGCCGCTCCACTGGAGTCAGACGCAGACCACCAACCGCTCACTATGAGGACAGACGTTGGTGGATTTAAAGTTACATTCAGACCGATGGCCCGCAGAAGGCACAGACTAGCTCCTGAAGAGCCAACGGATGGGTACTCCGAAGAGTGGGGTGTCTAATTGACCGCTCCAACTAGGAGAAGCAATGGAAATGTTATGGTAATTACTTATGGTTATTACCCTTTTGCATTAATGCTTCCAATATATACGTAAAATTAAACTAAATATATAAATAAATAAAAAAAGAAAAGAAAAAAGAATTGGCAAATCATTTTATTAGATGTAAATTCAAACGTTGGCAAACGGCTTTTTTTTTTTTTTTTTGTAAAAAATATTTTGCCAGCGTTTGATGTTTCGTACACTGAAAAAAGTAATTTCAATGAATGAAGTACATTAAATGAAATTCATTATTTTTTTCCAAGAATTTATTAACTTAATGTACGAATTCATTGCTTCAATGAAAATATTCATTAAAATTCAATGAAAAAATTAACGCTATTATGAACATTACATTGAAACCATTCATTAAATTTATTTCTTAATACAATAAATAAATCAGTTATTTGATTTAATGTATTAGTTCATTGAATTAATTTATTCAATGTACTAATACATTGATTTAATTAAGAAGAAGCATTATACAATGAACAAAAGCATTGAACCAATGAAATATTTCATTAAATTATATTAAAATAAATGCTTTCTAACGGCAAAAAAAAGTAAAACGAAAAAAAAAAAAAAAAATACAACTCATTTTTATTTTATCTCTTAACAAGAAATGACGCGTTTTAAACCTTGACCTATAAAATCATATTATATTGAAAGGTTATAATTTTTGGCATCTTTCGTGATATTTTTGGGATAAATTTAATGAAATTGAGATACAAAGGTTATGAATAGAAGAAAATATTGTAGCTGCAGTATCTGACTACAATTTTGACCATAGACCAAACTCATATCAAAATCTGAAAGAATTTTTACTTTCCTGTGCCAATACATTTTTCTTCAGAATATTAGGAAATAATTAAAATTTTGCTAATTTCCTTAATAAACTTACCCATGGGTGTATCAAATACATAAAACTGACACTTCTAACTAAAGATGTTTAAATGTAGTGAGCAATTGAATATAAATTTATAAACTATGCCAATACTATTTTCGTGCTCTGTATATTTAAAACAGATAACATTTTTTACAATAACTTGCAAATAAATAAAAATATGTTTTCAAAAGAACAATTACTAGTTCTTTATATGAATAAAATTCATAGAATAACAAAATTTAGTTTTGTTTCGATTCCATCTGAAATATTTGTTGTCTATTGTTTAGTATTCTTTCAAAAATAAACAATTATGCAATTTATTTGATAATTTACCTCTTTTGAGGATACATGATATTATAAAGGTTAATTAAAAGAAAACAATTTTATTTCCGTAACATCTTGTCTTAATCACTTAAAATGTAATTTTTCATCTCAGTTTCAATGTTTTTATCAAGTTGGACATACAGTATGTAGCACAAATAGTACATGCTTGTAATTTGTGCACTTGTCGTTGCATAAAAATTAAAATAGTAGAGCAAATCCAAAAATGTTTTCTTAAATTTATTTTATGTTTAGTGTTTAATAAAATAATCTATAATTTAAAAATAAAAGCATCAAACTGTATGAAAAAATCCGACAAAACGAAAACAACTCGCATGTACTCAATTTTACACCTGAGGGATTTTTAAGATATTTTTTTACAACAATAAAAATATTTGAATATAATATAGTGTAGTTTCTAGATAATGGTCAGTAGATTATTATACCATTTTTAGAATTTTAAATATACCTTTAAAATCGGGAGCTATATCCAAAAGACCGCTTTTTCGGACTTCGCGGTTTAAAATTTTATATCTAGAATACCAGTTGAATAATTTAAATTTTTTAAACTGTATTAGAAATACATTTTTAAAAAGTATATATTCATTTAAATGAACAGCAACACTATCTTGAATATTTAAGACACAAATTCAGTTTTTGAATTTTTTCTTCTATTATTTTGAATTTATATCTATTTTAGACCCATACTTTATTAAAAGACATACATTTTTTAATACATAATCTAATTCTATACTTCATTTGTAAAACAAAAAGGTATCGCTTGATAAAATCGGATGAGAATTGTAGATCCAGTGAAGTGTTTAAAATATGTACAACTCATAAAACCTTGTTATTTTACTTTTATATGGCTTTTTCCATTACTTATGATTAACGTGACCAGACATCCCGCTTTTGGCGGGATTATCCCGCTTTTTAAACTTCGATCCCGCCTAAAATATTTTTCCCGCTTTTTATTTAGAAATCCCGCTTTTCTAACTCTAACAATAACTTATTATATATATAACTTATTTATACATTTAATTAAAAGTTTTAAATATTTTATTACGCTGATCATCTTCTCTACCGACTAATCTTAAATGTACTTTGTGCGATGATGACTTCGACGTAGGAAGACCTCCCAAAAGATACGCATTTTTAAGATTGTTAAAATAAATTTATTTTACATATCTTCAGTTCTTTACCAGTGAATGAAAAAGTTAAGATTTTTTGTCCAGAAATAGGTTTAAAACTTTAATTTTTTTAAGAATGTTAGAATTAAATATAAATACATTTTTGGAGGAAGAAATTATGTTCTTTCAGAGAGATTTTTAGATTTTATAAACTCATTTCGTTAGGAAACTTGTGTGAGGGCTATTTAAATAATTTAAAAATATTTTTTTTAACCAATTTTATTTCCCAAAATGTCCCATTTCAAAAAGATTTTTTGACATCAACTTTGATCTCAAGGTTAACATGGATATTTTCATATTGTACCTTTAATAACTATTTGGAACCATATAAACGATGTGCCTTTGTTTCGGATTGGATACTTTTTTTATTTTTGTATAAATTAAAAGTTATAAAAATATAATATTGGCAGTCGATTCAAAAAGGTGAAAAGGTAATAGTATATCGGATTATTTTGATAACCAGTTTTGGAGGTAACGGTATATAGTGTTATCGGTATTTCGAGTTATTTCGGAATTTTATTTTATTAGTAACTGTTTCATAAATTTCGAAGTCGAGTATTATAATGACGAGCTGGTGTAACCACAACTTTATTACAAGTTTTATTTCAACTTTATTAAAAATAATAATATTTCTTAAACCCTAAAAATAAGGTTAACGGTATTTTAGCGTTATCGGCATTTCGAGCTATTTCGGTAACGGTATTTTAGCGGTAACTGTATTTTTAATTATTTCGGTAACTGTATTTTAAGGGTAACGGTAGTCAAGTTGAATTGGTTTTTTAGCGGTAACGGCAACCAACTTTGGTTTTATTGTTAACGGGTCTAAGAATTATTTAAGAAAATCTGTTGCTATCAAATTCAAAAAGTACCAAGTTTTTTTATCAACCCGTATTTGAAATCAATCTTGACATTTAACTAGGAATCTTTTGAAAACATTTAGAAAAACACTATGTTCCAAAATTTGTATGGTTCGTTCTCAATTTGTAACGACTCAATTGGGTCGTGAACAAGGCACTTGCGAGAGAACAGCTGATCTAGATTTTTAATTGAGATGTAAAAATAAAATCCATCCTTTTTTACAAAAATTTTCAAAATCCCGCTTTTTCCATACAATTTTGTTCAGAATCCCGCTTTTTAGTCGTTCGGGTCCCGCTTTTTGACAAAAACCCTCTGGTCACGTTACTTATGATACATGAAGATTTTACGGCTTTTTCAACTTTTTCAAAAATTCATAGGTTCCACAATTTTCATCCGATTTTATCAAGCGATGCCTTTTTGTTTTACAAATGAAGTATAGAATTAGATTATGTATTAAAAAAGGTATGTCTTTTAATAAAAGTATGTCTTTAAGTAAAGTGGACGGACCACGCCCATTTTTTGTTTTCGAGTTTACATTTGTCCCTAAACATTTGTCTTTAGTAAAATGGGTGGACCACGCCCATTTTTTGTTTTCGAGTTTACATTTGTCCTTAAACTATTTATAAAAAATTTCGTTGATTTTCACCTTATATGGGAGGTGGGCGGTAAAGTGGGCGGACCACGCCCATTATTGGTTTCCAAGTTTATATTGACCCCCAAACTATCCGTACAAAATTTCGTTGTCATACATGCTTTTGTTTAAGAGATATCAGCAGAAAAGTATGAAATTAAGCTACAACGAACACCCTGTGTTTCTAGTTTTTAGCCCATAACTTTTTTTATTAACCGATTTTGCCCATTTTCAATACCAAACAAACCTTATATAAGATAAATATTTGGGCCAAATTTCGTCCACCTACGTTGTCCCGTTCGACCCCTATCCTGCTTTCAACAGACGGACATAGCTAGATCGACTCAGAAAGGACTCAGAAAATATATACTTTATGGGGTCTTAAATGATTCCTTCGACATGTTACACACGGAATGTCAAAATCAATATACCCCATCTTTTTGATGGTGGGTATAAAAATTTAATTTGGTCAACTGGTATTTTAGAGATACAATTTTAAACCGCGAAGTCCGAAAAAGCGGTCCTTTGGATGTAGCTCCAGATTTGAAAGGTATATTTAAAATTCTAAAAATGGTATAATAATCTACTGACCATTATCTATAAACTACACTATATTATATTCAAATATTTTTATTGTTGTTAAAAAATATTTTAAAAATCCCTCAGGTGAAAAATTGAGTACTTATGAGTTGTTTTCGTTTTGTCGGATTTTTTTGTAGAGCTTGATGCTTTTATTTTTAAATTATAGATTATTTTATTAAATACTAACCATAAAATACTCTACTACATTTATTTTTATTCAACGACAAGTGCACAAATTACAAGCATGTACTCATTTGTGCTACCTACTGTATGTATATGGTATTTAAATATTTACTTAAATGCAAGAATTATCAACTTCTTACTTACTTATATTCTACATCCTTATTATCACTTGCTGTTTTAGCTTTAAATTTTTACGAATATTAAAGAAAATTATTATTAATATTACACATAATTATTTATCTATTTGTGAGCTGTTGTTAAAAAAGTTTTATGTTTTCAATATATTTCGCCGATTTTGAAGGAAGAAGAAGTAAAAAAAAGTTGTTTATGTGTAAAAATATTAACATGTCAACTTTTATAATTTTTGGTTAATCGACAACACCTAACTTTCGAGTGACTTTTTAATACAATAACAATCTAAAAATACTCGCTGTAATGATTCAAAAGCTCATGCTACACCCTGCATTTAATGCCATTATTTGTGTAATTAATAAATATAAAATCGATACCCCAAATTCAGCTTTTGATCCATCTACGCTAAAATAACAAACATATGTGGCAAAATGCATTGATTTTTTTAACTAAAAATCTTACTCTACAAAATAATAAAAACCGTAGCTAACAGGCTAGGCCCATATTAAAACAAGGGCAAAGGTCTAAGTCGACTGGCCGGTTTACGACCGATCGACCCAATTTTTGCACACGTATTATTTTGTTTAGGACCATTTATCGTAAACTGCCGGTGGAGCAAGCAAAATTAAAAATTTTGTATTCATGGGTGGTCTAGTGTCCATTAAAATAAAATAAGTAAATATATTAAATAACTAACTGAATCTACTTTTAGCCGAACTTTAGTGAACTTACTTTTTCTTAGTTGTATTTATCATTATATTTTTATATATGTAATTGTAGGATTTACTGGTAATGATTGGACAGCTATGGATCCGGCAATACTTTCATTTCGACAATTTTCTTTTCCCCATCAAACACAGCTAGCGCCCCAAATACAGCCACAACAACAAGAAATGTTTTTACAACAACTGGCACAACAACAACAAACAGGTAAAGTATCCGTACATACCCTGCAAAATAACACAAGGCAACAAAATGAAAAAATTGTTTCTACGGCACACGGTGTCCCGTTTCAAAAATAAAATGGAAATAAATCTGGAATTTCCAAACGGCTGGTCCGTTGTTTAGGAAATTTTGTCTTTTCAAATATACAGTGAGCGAAGCAACCTAAAAAAATATGTTCTACATTGTATTTTGAACTATTGACACTTACCTATTTTGACATTTAAATTACAAAACTTAAGATCACTGTTAAGAAATATGATGCAATTGTAATGACTAGAACGAAATATTCTAAGCATACAAATTATATTAGCATGCTTTATTTAAAATGATATGCAACAATTTTGCGGTTTTAATAGTCTTTATGGCTAATAGCAACCTTTATAACATATTCCAATTGTAGAAGCATTGATAAAGGAGACGGTAGACAAAATATACATCAACATTGCATTATTATTATCCATGCATTTTCTAGGGCTTTCATAGTGTTAAAGCTGGTACTTTCAGCAAAAACTTTTTTGCATATGACTCCTACTCTCGGAATAATTCAAGTCTATGAAAAGATTCTCTCATGTCCTATTAGAACAATTTTTTTCCGCAAACAATTTTTTTTTTTTTTTTGTTAATCTTTAATTTTTGATTAGGCGATATCTCCCGGAAATTTATGGACCAAGTTCCAATAATCTTTTATATAAGAAAAGGAATATTTTTCATAATTTTCCGTACTTATAAAACCTTTTAGTAATATTTTATTGTAACCTTTCGCATAATATTATATAACAAATCCTTCCAGAAATTTGGAAAGTAACAGATTTTCTCACCCCACCGTTTATTTTTTTATCAATTCATGAAACTACCATCTAGAAAAATAAATTAAATATTTTCTTGTCACTGAAACAACTTCCTCCAATTTTGTGCCCAAAATCTATTATTTTCGGCCAACGACAGTCTTGGTTCCTTTTAAGAGGGTAAAGATTTCAATTTTAGTATCCAATTTTGCATGCTTTATGTTGTTTTAAATGTATAAATACGACTCAAAGATACTATTAGTTTAAAAATAGTTCATATTTGGCGAGACGATACTTCATTTTAATGGTAATTCTTTCTTTTTATTTCCATAATAACCCTATTAAAAATTCTAGATTTCTTTTTTCAAGACTGTTTTCGGTAGCCTTCGTAATCCAGCAACATTCTTTGTATGCTGCCAAATTGGCGGACTGTTATTAAATTCAATAGCTTCAACGGGACATTTCGTTATTTAATGTTACATTAATATAATGAAACATTTTAAACCTTACATGGTTAAATTACTAAGGAAATATTAATCCCAAAAAGTATTATTTTAATTAAAGTCTAACTAATGCATCATAATTATCATTAAATTTTTATTTTGTATGCTTAGGTTATTTCGTTCGAAGTTCTTAAAGATTTGTATATTTTTCAAATAAGCTATATAAAATATAACATTTTCCATAAACCCCTTAATGCACTTAGATTGTAGTGTTTAAAATAATAATTCATATTTTTATTAAATTTATAGGTATCAAAATATATAAACTTTTACACTGTGTGCTTAGGTTTTTTCGTGCACTGTATATAAAAAATTTCATAATACGAAAATTTATTGAAGACTTTTTTCAAAAAACACCTAGAAAGGACTGATTTTTGATTTTGTACATAATATTCGTTTTTAATTTTGCAATAAAATTTTTGTTAGTGAATATTTTTAAATGAAATTTTACACCTATGTAGATTTTTTGATGCTTAATTTGGTCCTTTATTCAGATTTTTAGTTTTCTCAAGAGAAATCCCGCAAATCCCAAAAAACAAACATTTAAATTTTTTGCTATATCTTCCCAACCGATATAGGGGAGCAAACATTTCTATTACCAGCAAATTAAAAACACATCAAACTTTGTAAAAAATATAATTATTTTTTAATTCCAGCTTTGCGATTTGAGAAATTAAGGCAAAAATCGGAAAATTATAAAAAATGAGTCAATTTTGAAAGTTTTTAATATTTTTTCTTTCACACAATTTCTTATAAAGTAATCTTTCAGAAAAGTGTAAATACTATATATCATAGATTAACAACTAGATATTTATGTGAGAGAAAAAACCTAATTCAATTGTCAGAAACCTAATTCATACAAAAACAAAATACATGTAGTCACATATATTTTGTTTTTGTATTTTCAAAAAAATTAGTAAATTTTTTGAAAATTTAGTATAGGGTAGCTCTCACATAAACTTCTAGTTTTATTCTATGCTATATATGTTACTTAAGAATTTTTTTTTTTATAACTCAAAAAGGACGTAACTACCTTTTTCGCAAAAAAACAACGGCGAAAAATCTTTTTTTCAAAACTCAAATTCAAATGCATATAACTTTTTACTCCGTAAAAAATTTGTTAAAAAAAACTTTACCAAGATAGGTCCAAAAATAAAAATTTTAATCTTTGACGCCAAATATCTCTTAAACTAAAAGAGATAACCTACACATATGATCCACTCATGTAAAAATCTTTTCAATCAGTTTAGATATAACGATTCTGGATTGTTTTAAATGTTTTGAACACCCGAGGTGTCCATTTTTAGGACCCTCTGCTTATAACGCTCAAAACTCACAGAACCAAGCCGAAGAAAAGAAAACACATTAAGATTGTTATAGCTTTTTTTCTGCCTATACACAGCGTCACATTCATCAAAATTAGAACGACAAAAATACGAAAATAAAGCTTATTAATTGAAGTAATTTTTTTTCGCATTTATTAGTAAACATATCATATATTGTGGAAAAAAAAATACTTTAAGTATTGGAAGGTGTCGATAGTGCGAATTATGGATTTTCAAAGTTGCAACTTTTAAAAATATTTTCATTTTATTTACAATTTTTGTGAAGAAGTATGTTAACTCTAACTATATATCTCTGTAAGTATTACAGATATTGATATGACTTTTTGGTATGTAATAATAAATGCTTCCAAATTATTCTAATATAATTTGTTAGGTTAAAAAATCAATACTAAAAATATTGTTTTTATTTAAAAGAATTCATAATATTAAAAAGTATATTTTTTTGGCAATTCTATTTTTAAAGGACTGGAACTAAAAAGTTCCAACGAGCTCCAATTTAAAAATAAGATTTTTATATAAAATAAGATATATGAAATTGTATTTGAGAATATTGGCTGCGTCTTTTTGCTATCTATTATGAATTTTTAAAGAACTATTTAAACATTTAAAGGTAATGGCTGAAAATTTGTTATACAAATATTACACTAAGATCAGTGTGATTAGGTGGACCTCCAAAGTTGGCTATCTCGGGTATGTAATTTTGTTTTTTTTTTTTTTTTTTTTGAAAAATCACCAAAAATTAATTTATGGTTTGACAGAAAAGACATTATATATATATATATAGTCCTTGTAAATCTCTAAAAAACGCTTATTTGTTTAGGTTATCTTTTTTAGTTTAAGATATATTCAGGTCGAAATAAATGTTTACCTCATTTTTAGCCTCGTTTTTTTTAAGTTTCTTAAACTTGGTGGGCTTAATATTACGTTAGTGTTGATGCTTTAGTGCCTCATGTTTGGTCTCCCATTGGTAAACATTACTCTTCATTATTATTATTGAAATGCTGTAAATATACTCACATATACTTAAACACACCAGCTCTATTTCTTTCTGTACACTAAATTGCACTAAAGTCACTAATATACACATAAATGGTTTACATATTTGTATTTTAGAGTCATTTATTTGAGGTGACTCTACTTCTACTTTTTTTTTTTATTGAAACTGCCCTATGCAAACCCAGGGAGCTCCAATGCTATTACAAAATATTTTGTGGTATGTGTGATAAAATTTGTTGTTTGTTTTGGGCTTTATCATTTTTTTAATGTTTTCAAAAGAAATTTTAATGCAAATACGTGTAAAGTAAATCCGGAGGAGCTTGGGGCGAAAGTCTGCCCACAAGCCTTATCCAAACTTTGTCAATTTTAAAAAAATCTTTTTAATTCTCTTAATCTTTTAGTTCTCAAATTGCAAGGCTGGGATCGACATAAAATTATTTTAATTATATAGCTCCATATGTAAGGTAAACACCCAAAAAGTATTTTCTGACAGACACCCCTTATAACGACAGGGTGATCATTTCAATGAAAAAATTCAATTTTTTAAACACGTTTTATACGGATTAGAATTTTGGGTATTTTCATGTAAAAAAGTGAAAAAAATTTTTTGTTTAGAGGAAAAATAACTATTTTTTGTATGGTGAAAATATTTATAAACAAATATTCGGAATGCGAAAGGGAAATCCCCTCTCCCCAACTATAGCGGATATAGTTATTGACAACCTACTGGACGACGCAATTAAAGAACTGAGGAAAGAGAACATTACTATTAAATACATAGCAAAATATGTAGATGACATTCTAGCTATAATCAATATTGACGATCGGGATATAATCCTAAATACCTTGAACAGTCATCACCCAAAACTTAAATTCACAATGGAATTGGAGGAGAATAGTGAAATTGCATATTTGGAAGCTAAATTGAAGAGAAGGGAAGAAAATATTTTATTTGACTGGTACTCTAAAATCACATCATCTGGTAGACTTATGAATTTTTACTCAACCCAACCAAGGAACCAAATTATTAACACTGCAACTAATTTTATTGAAAGTGTTCTGAAAATTAGTGATAACCAATTTCACACACATAACATCAAGAAAATAACATCGATTCTAATACAAAATAGTTTCCCTAAACATCTAATTGACTCCCTCATTAAGAAAACAAAAACCCGCTTAAGTAAAGATAATGATAATGACAAGACTAAAGATACACAAGATAAACATTTTTACAGTGTACCATACATCCCTGATCTAACTGGAAATAAACAAATAAGAAAAACAATAAAGGACAACAATATACAATTTGCTTATAGACCAAACAAAACAACAAATACAATATTCACGTATATAAAAACCAAAATTAACAAACAACAACAAAGCAACGTTGTTTATGAAATTAAATGTAATGGGAGCGATGATAATTATTGTGATCTTATTTATATAGGCACAACAAAGAGAACACTCATTACAAGAATGAACGAACACAAAACAGTCATAACAAAAGGTAAACAAACAACTGCACTTGCGAAACACATACTAGAAACAGGTCACACAGCTGATTTCGTCGAAGTAAGAATCTTGGACAAGGAAAAAACTGAGAAGAAAAGATATATAAAGGAAAGTGCGAATACAACAAAACATTAAGAAAACTATGAACTTGAAAGAAGACACTGACAACATAAACAATAGCTACGTAGTTGTCATAACAAAAACTGTGATTTAGAAGTTAAGATGTGTTTTTTGTACTTTTTATTTTTTTTTTGTTTTATTTTTAATGTTTCGTGTTAAATTGTATAATATAATGTCTTAATTAATGTCCAAATTGTAAGTTATATAATTGTGGTATAATTATGATACATTATATGTTATGTTATGTTTTTTATATTTTTTAAAATAGACGAATCCCCTGAAGAAGTCGACAAATAATCGACAAAACGTTGGGAAAATTGTAATAGAAAGTTTGTTTTTTATTTACATTGAAATTATAGACCCTATTAGCTTAATTTGGTAAATTATAATAAAGAAGGAAAATATTGGCCACACACACGCATTAAATTTTTGTAATTCTCTGATTTTAGGACATGTTTATACATATTTAGTAATATGTCAAAATCGACTTCTTGAATAACTCAGTAGGTTTTTATATTACGTGTAATTTTAACCAGAATTGTACATAAACTTCTAGTTTGTAAAAAATTTGTAGATGTTCAACTTTAAACCACCATAACTTTTGCGCCCCTCACATGATTATTAACGCGAACTGATTCTACATGCATTCGAGTCACTTTATATGTATACAAAGAGATTTTAATGTGCCATCAAAAAAAAAATTAGTAAGCCTATATGTATTTTTAAAATTAGTATTTTTTTTAAGGGCTAAAATCAAAAATTTTTGATAATTACCCATATCTCCAACGGTTCAAAAGTTACAGAATTATTTAAAAAAAACCGTTTTGGAATCACTGTGCGGCAGACCTTTAATTCTATGGCCAATTTTTTTGTAGGACCAATTTGGATTTTTTTGGAAAATTTTTAATAATTCAAACTCACAGCAAATTAACATGGTTGTCATTAAAAATAATAACTGACATATTTTTCAAAGGTAACTAAATCAAAAAAATTATATATTGCTTCCGAAAAAAATTTAAGAGGCAAAACGTATATTATGATTTCTTCGATCTCAGTCCTTATTACTAAATGAGGATAACCAAACAAATTAAAAACTACAATTTATAAAATTAATTTCTGTAAAAAATCGCGGTATTTTTTTTTAATATGTATATTATAAGAGCTAAAAAATATTTTTTTAGGTTTTGTAATATATTTTTAACAGTTAAAAAATATATTTTTTAATAGCTAAAAATATATCATCACCGAAAACACAAAACAAAGAAATATCACTTTTCATAACTTAACAGGAGGTACAAAAAACTTCCTAAAATTCATTAAATATCGCCTAATATTTTTTTAAACTAGCTGTGTACCCGGTGTTGCTGATATATTAAAAAAATGCATTAAAATAAAACTTAATTTAACTCGATATTATAACTTTTACCTATTATAATTACATTTCCGATCAGTTATTCAGTGCTAAATATATATTGGCAAATTTTAGTTATTGTCCCGAATCAAAGACTAATCGTAAATTTAGAAATCCTTACTTTAAAAGCACTCACGGTTTTCAGATATGACTCTATTAAATTGCATAGTTGGATGAAAAATATACTTCTTTAAGCCTATATGTATTTTCATGTTTTAAATTGAAAACATAGTTTGAATCACTTAACATTCCAAAATATATAAAATTATAATTTTGAACCGCATAACCTTATGCTCCTGTGAGTGATATAATTTCTTATGATGTTTTATAGTTGAAATGGTAAAAAAGGTCGAATATGTGAGCAGGTATCTGCAGAACTATTGTAATTAATTTTTTTTTTTTTTAATTTATCCTGTCCTTATTATTAGTTATTCAGTATTTGAAATAATAAAGTGAAAATAAATTTTAAAAAAGAAAGCAGATAAATTTTGTATCAAATAAGTAAAATTTAGAATCAAGACTGACTCATATTAAGAAATTAGACTTGATTTTTTCTTAAGAGTTTCTTTTGTCAAAATAGCTTATAGAAGGTAAAAAAGCTACGACATTTTCTAATGAGGTTCATTTTTTAGAAAAGTACTAAAATCGATTAGCAAACGTTTTTAAAACTTTCATAACAAAGGTGAGAATCCATATATCTGTTCCTGAGGGATCTGTGTAATATGGCATCCAAACAGACTCTGCTACTTGTACAAATTTTTACGTTTAAAAGACGGCTGATTAGAAATTTAAAATTTATTCAGTACTTTCAAAGTTTGTAGTCAATATAATATATGTTAAGCATGAACGCTTATATGACTTAGAAATTATAAAAACTTCTGAACATTTTAAAACACAATAGTTTTAACATTTAGTCAATATATATAAATCTCGCAAAATTTCAGAAAAAAATGTTATAATGTCCTAGAATATTACGGAAAACAAAAAAGTGTCATAGTGTCACTTTCAAAAGTTTCATTATGTCCAAATGATATATGGATGCAGCGAAGAAATTTATTGAAGAAATTATGACTTTTATGTTAAATTTTGCATAGAAATGACACATTTTAAAAATTATTTTTTAGAAATGGATGACAGTAGCAATAGTTTGCGTAAAGATAAAAATAATAACCTAAATTAAATTAAAGTTAAATAAGTATATTTGATACATATATTCAGAACTATTACAGAAATAATAATGAAAATAATTTTGTTATCATTTTACATAATTAAGATGAAAATGGGTAGTGATAGCCCCATACAAAGAAAATGCCAATTATCGGTTAACTTAAGTTCTATTACAGCAAAAGTCTTTACCATAAAATATCTCTCTTATCAACCACCAAACTTAGTATTAAAGGGTAACGGAGAGGACCAGGGAAAATGGTACCCATACAACGAAAATAACAAATATACTATTACACCATAAACATTTGTTAGAATAACTTTCTCAACAACTTCCATAAGGGATGGGTAGGATGAGGGCAAATGGTACTCCCCATACAAAGCAAATTTTCTTAATAATCTAAAGAATTATTATAGCGAAAGTTCTCAAATTTTGTGGGAACTACTTTCTAATCATATGGCATTGATTAAATGGAAATAGGACGGATAGGGCAAGCGATAGGGGTAGCCGCCATATAAAGAAAATGTTAATTTTCGCATATGTGATTTTATCTATTTATTTTATATATTTCATTTGTATTGGATCAGTAACATTAACAGAAAAAAGTGCATGTTGTCCAAGAGAAAAGTTGTATCAGTTTCTGTTATTTCTAAAGTATACATAAATGTGTTAAAAGTTAGTAAATTGAAGTTAAGATTGTGTTAAAATTAAAGTTAAATATTTCTTTAAAAAATAAATGGTTAAATAAACAGGATTTTGTAATACTTAATAATAATATATTTGTGTGAAATATAATGTTGGCATTTTATAAAATGGTTAAATACTTCCATTCTATATGAGTATCATAAGCTGTATAAGTCAGTCCTATATATATTACAGTGCCTCACGAAAAAAAAAGTTGCAAATGTACCCCTCTACAAATGAAGACTACTATGTTCTTATATGATTCCCATAATATTACATCTCAATATTTAAATTTACGTGAGCTGGACCATTTTTAAAACTCTAAAATTACGTATTTCTTTCAATATCAATATCAAAATTTTAGTTATAAGAAAATTAACTTCAAATTATAATAGAGGCATACTACGACTTTGAATTTTCGTTAAATTATTTATTATGTCTCTTTTCAGTTGCGGAATATTAAGATTTTACTAAAATTTTTTGTCATATTTTCTTTATTGAAACATGTAATTTTATATATTTCGGACATTTTTCAACATATATTGGATAATAAAATTCTATTTAAAATAAAATCATTGAATATTTTACTAAAATTTTAATTTCGCGAGAATGAAAACAAGCTTTAAAATATTTTTTGCTCAATATGTATTAGACGTCGTTTTTCTATATGTTGTAATTTTTTGACAAACAGTTAAAAATTGTGCAACTAAGTTTTTAACCATATTTTTGTAGGTATTTTAAAAATGGTCCAGCTCACGTAAATGGAATAATTGAACTAAAATATTTGGTAATTAGCTTAAAACATATCAATCTTTAATTTTAGGGGGGTACATTTGCACCTTTTTTTGTCCCCATACAAATCAAGGCACTTTAATATATATATATATATATATATATATATATATATATATATATATATATATATATATATATATATATATATATATATATATATATATATATATATATATATATATATATATATATATATATATATATATATATATATATATATATATATATATATATATATATATATATATATATTAGGGTAAATTAGAAAATTTTGATTTTGTGATATCATAATATTTTAAAAGGTTTTTGCAGAAGTAAAAATAATGGCATCTTTTTTTTTCTTATTTTCCAACTCCTTCCCCTGCATATCTACGAACAAATACTCTAATTTTGAGCGCCATTTTGCGCAGAGACAAATCGGGCTTATTTATACAAAAATTTATTTTATCCAGCAATTCTGCAAAAAATTTAGAAAAAATTATCTTACTCGATCCGTTTAAAATAAAGCGTGTAGTAATTAGGGTGTCCGAAAAATTTACTTTTTCCAAAAATGTTTCAAAAATATATTTTTTTATAAACACAATGAAAATATACTATTTGCTTAGAAATATTACGCAAAAATATTTACTATTCCACTTTTCGCTTTAAAGCTATAAGACATTAAAATGTTCCTATAATAACAAAAAAAAACTGTGTTCAGTACAGTAAGGCGACTCATTCAAAAAAGCGGTTTCAAAATTAACCTTAGTATGTTAAATTTAAAAATTTTAATTTTTTTTAAATAACAAAATTGTGAAAAAGCTTTAAAAAATAGGATATTTTAATATAATTTTTTATATGTAGCTATTATTTGAAAATTTCTTAGCCTTATAACTCTAAGGCGAAAAGTGTATTTTAATTGTGTTTATAAAAAAATATATTTTTAAAACTTTTGAAAAAAGTAAATTTTTCGGACACTCTAATTGGAACACGATACATTTTAAGCGGGTTGAATAATGCTCATTCTTACTAAAATTTTATGTAAAATCGATGTATAAAATAATTTTTTTTATAAATCAATCGGATTCGTCTCAGCACAAAATGTGCGTTTTTAGCCGCAGATATGCAGGGGAAGGAGTTGGAATTTAAAAAAACAAAATACGCCATTATTTTTACCGCTGCAAAAACCTTCTAAAAAGGTATGATATCCAAAAATCAAAAGAAATTTTTCTTTTCGAAACGAATCCTAATAACTGACTTAAATCCTTATAAGTTTTGTGGTAATGATATTTTTAAAAAATTGTTTAAAGATCTAAACTCACAAGACTTGAAACTAATAGAGAATTTTAGCACCATAGGTCATGATTGTTGTTCAAAGTTCAAAAACTTTGAAAAACGGCTAAAAATTACTTAAGTTTTTCCCATTCTTCTACACTTTTTGTTTGCGCTTTTATACTTGTTGATCTTATTCTACCAAATATAAACTAATTGGACTTTGTGGGTTAATTCTGCACTATCTCTGTTATTCTGCAGACTTTCAACAGTTAAATACAGGGTAACCGAGTTTTGATGACAACATTTTTTAAAATATTTGGTTTTTTGGGCTGGGTCTGTGCGCCCCTCAACTGAATACAAAATTTGAGATAAGGATTTGTTCCTGTTGTAATTATGCGTTTTTGCGCTATATCCCGTTGAAATAGTCAACGTAGTAGATAGTCCCAAAGTTTGGAAAACAAGAGCGAAAAATTTTCAAAAAGTCAGTTTTTCGCGGGGCACATTCCACAGTGGGGCCAAAAGCAAAATAAATGGTAATAAGTCTGGAACTTTGAAACCGATTTAGATGAAACTTGGAACATCGATAGAGGAGCAGTTAGGCTTTCAGAATATTGTTAGATGGAGTCTGTAGCTGCAGCACGGGTGCCGCTACAGTGAGCCAAAGTTGACTACCTCGAGAGTGAAAAACATACATACAAATATTAACCGATTTGAAATATTTTTACATTTTTGAATTCTCCTAAACAAGACAAAGAAAAAATATGCTTATTGTGCTAAATTATCTCGTATGGTTTAAAAGATATTTAACTTCAAAAAATAAATTTCTCATTTTTGGCCTTGACTTTTTTGCGATTTTGCCCTATAACTTTTAAAATAAAATTTCTAAAATTTTTTTTTAAAATATGTTGAAATTCTCTACAATTTTCTTAATTATGCTAATAAAAAAATTTTTTTGTTAGCGTAATTTGAGTTTGGACGTTTTGCCAAAAAAGTAACTTTATATATCTAACTTTTTAAAAAAATTTTGTTAAAAAAGTTTAATATTTGTTGACATTTTCTGAAAGACGGGACCCCAAGAAAATGTGTAGGTGTAATTTTGAAAAGTTCTGAACGTTCAGAACTTTTCATCCCTACATCCAGCAGTGGTCAAAAATGATCAATTTTGGATGAAAAGTTGAACTTTTTAAGTCTGTAAAAAAATTGATTGTTGATTTTGGTACTTCTATGAATTAAACTATATAGATTAAACATCTGCATCAAATCATTTGCTTTTCAACTCACAGTAATGTTTTTAATACATGCTCTCACATTACTGCTAAAATAAAAAACAAAACAATACAAAACAAACCACGCAAAAAAATATTATTTGAATTGAGTTGAATTGAAATGATAAAACAAAAACAAATCATGTTATGTTCTCTTTGAGAAATTGTTTGTCATAAGAAATTTTTTTCAAAAACAGTAATGTTTAATAAAAAACATAAAATCAAAACTGTGAATTACTGTCATTCCCTTACTTTAATATGAAAAAATGCATGGAAAGTAACAATTATTTATTTTTAAATAAAAAAATAGATTATGATTACGTTTGCTTTAAATTTTTTTGCTCAGAAAATTTAATTATTTTTTTTTATTTCAATTATAATTAATTATATCTTAAATGAAATAAAATTTATTTTATTTATGATATTTTTATTTACTTTTAATTACAAACTATATTATTTAAATTTTTTCATTTAATATTTTCTTCACTTCAAATTTTGTAAACAAAAAACAAACAAATGACAGTATTGCATTTTATATTTAATTCAATTCAATTCAGTTGCAAATGATTTGTTGTTAAATTGTTTTTATGACTCCCTGCACAAATGATTTTGTTTGTTTTTGTTTTGTTTTCTTTGTCTTTTCCATACGTACATAAACACAGCGAATTGATTTTAAGTTAAAAAAACAATAACAGTCAACAATTGAAAAGAAAGGGAATCATTAAAAATGAGTTACAAATGAATTGATGCAGATGTTTAATATAGATCAATACGTTCTTAAAGGTTCTGCAAAAAATTATAACAGTCTACGGGTAAATTTAGTAACACGAAGCAATTTTCCGAAAATACCCATATTTTCAATAATAACAACTTCGACTCCTAAAAATATTTAGTAAAATTATATATATTTTTCTGATTTTTACATCTATCAATTCTCCATTAAATATTTTATATCACGTGAAAAAATTATGTTAATAACTATAAGCATTTAGAAATTATTCAGTCTCAAATTTTTTAAATAACTCCATATGAACATAATTTGCATTTGTTCGTATTGTTTCAAGAAAAGTGTACTAAAATTTTTAAAATAGTAAAATTTATTATACAGACTCCATCTAACAATATTCTGAATGCCTAACTGCTCCTCTATCGATGTTTCAAGTTTCATCTAAATCGGTTCAGTGGTTTCAAAGTTCCAGACTTATTACCATTTATTTTGCTTTTGGCCCACTGTGCATTCACAGTTTCATATGGAATAGCTTGGATTACTACGTGAACTTAGTTTTTTGTAATTTTACACAATAATATCGGTTGAGCATTAAAAATAGATTTATAATTGATTGGCACCAAAAATTTGGGTAGAATATCTTTGATATTTAAAATCGGCGCACTTTTTGCAAAACACCTTTTGCTTAGGCACATCGCACAGTATCCCATTCAAAAATAAAATGGAAATAAATCTGGAATTTCCAAACGTCTTGGTCCGATTTCAATGAAATTTCAGACAGTGTTAGTAGAGGTGTACACGAGTTTAAGTTTGGACGTTATAGGCATAACAGGGGCGGGACCAGAGGTTCCTAAAGTTTGACACCTAGGGTATAAAATATCTAAAAAAACATCGTCGTATGCATATATTATCTCTTTTTGTTTAAGAGATATTTGCCTTCAAAGATTAAAATTTTTATTTTTGGACCTATCTTTGTAAAGTTTTTTCGCTATAGCGGGTCCAAATTTCACTCGATTTTTTTGAAATATTTTTTATTTTATTAACAACAAATAACAAAAGGAATTGTGTGAAGGAAAGCAAAAATTAATAACTTGAATACTGCGTGAACCAGGGTCTCTCAAAATTTACCAATTTTTTATGATTTTCCATTTTTTGCCTTAATTTCTCAAATCGCAAAGCTGGAATTAAAAAATAATTATAGTTTTTACAAAGTTTGATGTGTTTTTAATTTTTTGTTAATAGAAATTTTTGCTCCCCGATATCGGTTGGGAAGATATAGCAAAAAACTTTAAAAATCCCATTTTTGGAAATTATAACGTCCAAACTCAAAATTTGGATTTCATTGAAATCGGACCAGTCGCTTGGAAATTCCATATTTATTTCCATTTTATTTTTTTAATGGGACACTGTGTATCGTGTGGACCGCACGAAATTAATTATAATTGGCATAATTAAATGGTGCTTGTAATGCTTAACGAAAATGAGGAGGCGCATCGAAAAATTTCGAAAGATAAAAATTTTATAGAACAAACAATATTTAGTAAGGTAAAAAAGGATCGCAATATTATATAGCATTTCGTTGTCATAAACTGTGATAAAATATATTTTCGTATCCTATATGGATAAATAGTTTAGGTTCAATGCCCATTTTTCCCAAAATTTTTAAAAATCGTGATTTTTATTATATAAAGATAATTTATAATGTCATAAATTCAATTTGAATAACTCAGTAAGTTTTGATATTACGTGCAATTTTTACCAGAGTTATACATAAACTTCTAGTTTGTAAAAATTTTGATATGTTCAACTTAAAACCGCTATAAGTTTTGCGCCACCTGCACAAAATGATTAACGCGAACTTATTGTTTGTTTTTGGTTTTTGTTGGTTTTTAATGTGCCATCAAAAAAAAAAATAAATTTTTTCTGAAAGTCTAAAAAATATAATGACCCATATATATAGAGAATTTTTATATATATTAGGGTTCGTTTCGAAAAGAAAAATTGCTTTTGATATTTCACAGAAAAAAATTTTAAAAGTTATGAAGTAACTAAATAGTTATGTTGGTTCACAACCTAAAGTATTAATAATATTTTTTTATTATTCTGATTGTACGTTGTCATATCAACAAATTGACTAGTTGATATAAAACATGTATGTGTCAAAAAATTAAAAATTATAAAATATTTATAAAATATAGTTTTAAAAAGTATATGAACGGCGAATAATTCAAATATTGCAGATGATGAATTGGAATAACTATTAATACATTAAGGCTATATTCAAGTGAGATTAGTAAAATATAAAATTGCAAATTTTCTATATCAAATTTATTATTTAAAATTTAACAGTTCGCTTTATACCCTTCGCTTTATACTCTAAAAAATCTGTTTAAATTAGATAATTCTTTTGGATTTGGTGATCCTCAAGTTAATTTCAATCATTTAACTCAAGAAACTTATTCCATAATTATTTGAAGGACTGATTGGAAAATAAGCATTTGGTTGCAAGAAAAACCAAAGAGTTTATCTCTGCAATTTAATTTTAATTTTGTAATGTCTCGCAAATGATACACTAATTTAAGTTTTTATAATTTTTGCAATATATTAAAAAAATCAATATTAACTGCCTCATTTTTAATTGTTAAATAAAAAAGTTAAAAAAATAAGGGTAAATATTAATCACAAAATTTTTTAATAAGGAGTGAGATCGAAAAATTCTTAACATACATTTTGCCTCATAACTTTTTTCGGAATCAATATTCAAAATTTTTTTTGATCTAGTTATCATGGAAAAATACTTCAGTTATTATTTTTAATAACAACCATGTTAATTTGTCCTTATTTTCATCAAAATAAGTGACGAAAAAGATTTACATCCTACAAGTTATTAAAAAATTTCAAAAAATCCAAATAGGTCATACAAATGATTGGCCACAGAATTAAATGTTTCTAATGTTATTAAACAGTATCAGGAGAATTTGACTATTGATGTGAAACCTAGTTCGGTAAGAAAAAAGGACCACATGCTATTGGGAAGGCCAGAAAATTGAAGGCATATTGAAAGGAACTTCAAACACATCTGGTACAAAAGCAGCTCGGTTAGCTGAGTGCTCAGACTATTTCGTGCGAAAATTTAAAGCTAGTGGGGAAGTTGATAACATATAAAGTTAAAAAATTTCCAAACTGGAATTCTGCAGAAAAAATTACAAGCCAAAAATAGGACTCGGAATTTAAAACAAAATTTCATACAAAAATACTCAAGCTTTATAATTGACGAAGAAACGTAGGTGCTGGCAGAATCTTCGCAGCTTGTGTCTCAAAAATTTTTATTGCTAATGCTCGAAGCAATGTTGGAGATAAGTTTAAGACCCAAAAGCAGCAAAAATTTCTTACAAAATTCATGGTATGACAAGCTTTTTGCAGTTGCGGCAAAACAGGAAAGTCATTTGATATATTCGGATCTATAAATACCAAAATATGCATAAAGGAATATTTGCAAAAAAGACTTCTTCTTTTCTTAAGAAAGCACAACGTGTCCACATATTTTTGGACCCATTTGGTATCATGTCACTACGGTAAGAAAGCTCTGGAGTGGTACCAAATCAATAACATAGTTTTAGTACCAAGAGAGGTAAATTTTCAAAATTGTCCATAGCTTAGACCAGTGGAGAGATATTGAGCTCTTGTGAAAAGTGAATTCAAGAGCACAAAAAAGGTGTCCCAAAATACTGAAGATTTTAACAGAATATGTGCACTGTTCCAAAAAAGTGACTGAAGCAACTATCAAATCCCCAAAGAAAGGGTTTTCAAAAATGGTCCACAGTATTATAATTAGTGGTTAGAACTATAAAAATATATTTCTGTGATCTGTGCTAAATTATCAAATGATTAAAAAAATAATGAAAACTCTAAGATCAACCGTTTCCAAGTTATTGAATATTATGTATGTTAAGAATTTTTCGATCTCACTCTTTAGGACAAAAATATTACTAAATAAAGTTTATTACTTGGCAACAATATTTTTATTTAATATTACAAATCCGTTGTTGAAAAAAATTTAAATGCAATATATATATATATATATATATATATATATATATATATATATATGTATATATATATATATATATATATATATATATATATATATATATATATTGTCCATTCCATGAGAGATTTATCAAAAATAGCTATTTTTTACGGAGGGTCATACGATTTTGTTCATATTTGATACGCATGTAATCTATGGAGACATTTAAATATCTACATTTTTATTTTTTTGAATTTAGATTTTTCGAAAAGTCAAAAAAATCGTAAAAGTTTCTAACTTTAAACACCAATATCTCTAAATTTGTTAACGGATTTTAATGATTTAAATTGCATATTTAAGAACAATATGTATAAATGTAGTAATTTAAAAATAATATTATAATTTAAAAATGCATTCATAATGCAAATGCAATTTAAGGATGCATTTTTGAAAAATTTATATCCTTTCGATTTTTTTTTTTTGAATATGTTAAAAAGCAATATTTTTACTATAGAATGCAAAAATAATTGTTCTGGGACAATAAAATGTACTATTTTTAATATCTTTTTAACAAAATTTTCATCAATTTTTTTCATACAAAAATTTAAATTTTTCAAAAAATATTGATTTTTACCTTTTTTTTATTATACTCTTTAGTAATATGTAGCTTTAAATGTTTATTACTCCTTAAGTATACGTCGGATTTTATTGATTTAAAAACTAGTATAAAGTTTATTGCTATAAATATTGTAAATTATATTGTATAAATCAAATATAATTTTTTTTTTTGCTAATGATACATTCACGAAAAGAATGCAATTTTCGGATGCATTTTTAAAAAATTTCTACCCTTTTGATTTTAAATATTTTTGCTTAATATTGAAGACAAATATGTTTATTATATAAAACATTAGCACTTAAACTGGAACAAATAGGTTTTCTACCGCAAATAACAAATTATGAAATATAGTGATTAAAACGAATTTTAAAATAAGTTCACAAAAATTAAACAATACAAAAATTAAAAAAAAAAATGTTTGTATGGAAAAATTTTAAGAAATATTAAAAAAAAATTTAAAATAGTGAACCATTTTGTCCCAGAACAATTTATATTGCAATTTTCAGCAAACATAATAATGTTTTTTATATCAGAAGAAGAAAAAAATAGGGTCAACTATATTTTTTGGAAATTTTTTGATATTTCGACAAAATTTTATGCAAAACAATAAAACTTTTAATGCCAAATCATTGCGAATATATTGGGTTATAAGCCTACACAAAAATAATATCCTTTAACATTATCCCGAAAACGGTACATTGTCTCAAGCAAAAATAGTCCTTTTTTAGTGTGGACAAAAAAAATAGGGTCAGCAGTAATTTTATTAAAATTTCTTGAATTTTTTTGTAAAATTTTTAAAATTTTACGTTTACGGTAAGGTGGGCAGTAAAGTGGGCGGACCACGCCCATTTTTTGTTTCCCAGTTTACATTGGTCCTTGAGCTATTTGAACACAATTTCACCTTATATGGTGTAAGTTACAAAATCTTATGTTTATAAGCGAATATCTATCTATCAAATGAATTGTCCAAATTGTTCATATTTCATATTTGATGATACTTTTTATGAATTTTTGTTATGATTAAAAAGTTTCTTATTAAATACATTGTTTACATATACGTATATAAACTTACGATAACAATATAATTAGTAAACCAAAACGGTTTAAGTCTAAGCTACCTATTGCACTTATACATATTCGTAACTGTTATACTAGTTATTTTGCAGTAGTATGAGTAAAAACACTCTTATTAAGTCCAGCTTTAAATGGTAAATTTTTTCATTCTCTTCTTTGGAGATTTACTTTCATATTTATATATTAAATAAATATAAGTGGACAGATAATATGATAATAAAGCTTTCAGAATAATTACTGTTCAATAAACTCCAATCAGAACTCTCATGATAAATTTTGTAAATTACCTTCTTTCTTTTCTTTTGTGGCCATCGAAGTGTAAAGTACATTTAAAACTTAACAAATAAGAAAACTTTGATAAAGTCAAATCCACATGGTCATATATTACATAATTTGAACCATTGAATTGTTGAAAGTTTATACATATTCATTAAATTAAATAAAGTTGTGTTCCAATTAAATAAAAAGGCACAAAATACTTAAATCCTATAAGGGTTTAAACTGCCGTAATAATTTTGGACATTTTTACAAAAATTTCATCTATTACTCCCAAGAACTCAAGGTAAGAAAGTTCAAATTAACTTATTGTCCGGACCAAATATTGATTTGGAACGTTGTTCTAGAAACCTCAATTTAATTGCTATCCCAAATCACAAAAATTTGTGAAACGCCATAAGACAGCGAGGTTAGGACCGTGCAGAAAATCCAGACACGAGTTCTAAGTTTTCATCTACCTGTAACTCGGACGGTCCTACAGTCGCTGCTGGAATCGTTTTAGCAGGGAGCTTCATCATCTTAAAATAAACTTGTCTACAACAACCTGGGTATACTATCTACAAGGAGTTATCTGCCATCATTAATTCCAGGCGTTTAAGTAAAATATTACCTAAAATAAGTATTGGGAAATTATTAACCGTAGTCGTCTGAATGCAGTTTCGTAAAATCTAATTAACACTTCGAATTTCATAACCTAAATTTTCCTATTTTCAAATTTAGTCAATATCTAAATTGAACACATAAACCACTCTAACAAGCACCCACACTAATCGTCTTAAATAATCTCGATTCCAGAAGTATTTAATACAAAAAAAAAAAAAAAATATCCTAAAAAAACTCTAAAATCTAGCGTATCTATTGCTAAAGACTAGTATGTTAAAATTTAAAATTACTAACTAGCTATACTTGTTACTAAATTTATAAATACTTTTCCTGAGAAAAAACTCAAAGAAAAAAAATCTATCACGGACAATTTCTAATTAAACATTTTTTTTTATTATTTTCTAAATGATTCTTTGCTAGATTATATCCATTTTGTTAATTCCTTAAGATTATAAAAATATATTCTAATTAAACCAATTTTTATTTGAAAATATTTATTAGATAACAAATTATAACAATTACTCGTTAGAAATATACTAAATAATAAATTATAACAAAATTAGTGCACATAGATACAATTTAATTATAAGAATATTGTGCTATGCGATGAAATCAATAATTTCCCATTAATCCCTAACATTAGGCAGTAATTAATTAACAAATAATATTAAAAAACCCTGTATTTAGCTACATATACATACATCTCATCTGGAGTAAGTTCGAGAGGCCTCATCGCGCTGCTGCAGAATGTAAGTGGTGAGTTAAACAAAACTTTATTTACATTTGTTTTTTTATTATTATTTGTCATTGCTTTTATCTGCCTATGTTCTTATTAATATTTTTTTCTTTTTGTCTTTATTTTGTTTTTACATGTTATTCTATTTTTTGTCTATGAGCAAAAAACATTAATATTTTTTTTTTATGTAAATTAAAAAACAAAAAAAAAAGTGTAAATAAGAAATTTGTAAAAATTACTGACCTATATTAAGGTACAGTGAATATCATAATTGTAACAACTGAAAACCACATAATTAATTTTCTTTGCTCACATTCATAATAATTCGAATACATGTAATTATAAAACACAATTGCCCCCACAAAAACAAATTATTGATTAATTCGGAAAACAATTACTTAGTAAGATTATGTTATTTTAAATAATTTCTTTAAAATTCTAAAATATTAATGATTAAAATTGAACTTTTAAATGTTATTATTATAAAATTTCGCCTAAATGAATTTTGATATTTTGTGAAATAATAAATAATTAAATAAAATGGATCTCTAAGTTCTTCATTAAATTTTCTTGCATGATGTTATAAGGAGACAAATACTAAATTAGGGGAGTCTATAATAATATTTGTGTTGCAGGGTTTTTATGTGGATTTAGGAAAAGACCAGGTGGACGCGAACCCCCCCAACGACTGCTTGCTAGTGGCTTAAATGGCTCCCCGTAGTCCTTCCTAGTATTTCCAATAAAATATTTGTAATTCGAAACTTACACATAAAAGCATAACATCTTGGTTTGCAGTTAAGACCCGTTTTCATGAGGAAAAATTATTTAAGTAAACCCCTGTGTGTATATAACATAAATTGGCGCCCAACGTGGGGCCCGAAGTGTTCAAGAAATTTTCTAAAATATTCAAAACAAAAACTTTTATATCTTATAGATATAAAATTGAACTTTCGGCTCTAACAAATTTTTCACAATTTCCATTTCATATTGAAGGTTATGATTTGATATTCTTTATTTTCTTTTGCAGTAAAATAAGTTTAAGTACTTTTAGGAATTTCAATAAATTGGCCGTAGATTGACCAAAAGTTAACCTTATACTCCTTTTTATTGATAAGAAAATAATTTGATATCAAAGGTTAGCTTCGAAAGATTCTGTTGTTATTATATTTTTATTTACATTTGCCGATGAGGTATCAATATCCTGATAATACCAGGATTTATATAAATTCTGCAGAGAGCAATTTTATGTCCGGATATTCAGTTTAAGTAGAAAATAAAAGCATATTGGTTTTCAGCAAAAAGTAAAATAAGTTTAAAATAACAATTAAATCTCATAAATTCATTGTCAAAGATATCTCGTTGTCGATTAAAATCTTTGTTAAGCTACTATTCCTTATAGCATCAGAACGCAGGAAAATTGTCATTAAAATATAATCTATTCAAATATTCTGATATATTTTAGTAACTACAAACATTCTTTTAAATATTCACTGTTTGAGATATTACTCTTATAGAAGAGTTTAATACTAATTTTTGAATATATAAATATTTAGATACCGAACTTATTGTTGGTGATAAATATATTTTCTTCTATTATTATAGCCTTATTATTACGGTGTTATTGTAACACAAAAATACATTTTCTTATAACCTATTTTTTTTTTTGGATCAATTATTTTGGTTAATTTTTTTTTAAGTTTACAAAGCATAATTCGATTTGGAAAACTAATTTTATTTGAAGAAAATTTTGATTTTTGGTTTCTTGGCCATACTTGTTTAAATTTTTGGAAAAATGTCATTGTTACATTCCCCTCCTCCACCAGCAAGCCAGGAATTGGCTCAAGCTGCTTCTAATACAAATGTTGTAAAATGTTTAATTTGTAATGAGGACATGACAGATACTCAAGACGTTTTAGTTATTGCAACTTGCAATCATGAATTTCACCGTAATTGTATAGAGAATTCGCTTTCGCAATCTTCAGAGTGTCCAAGTTGTAAGAAATGTTGCGAATTGGCAGATCTTACAATGAGGAGAACTGACTCTCAATTGCCCAAAAATAGTCCCAAGCCAAAGCAAGGCCCACAAGCGCGTGGAAAGCCTAGAGGTGCCATGGCAAAAAAATATAATACTCGCGGTGCTAGTAAGAATTTAAATTCAGAATTTGCTCAAACTCCTTTAGCTGATTCAGCTCCTAACAACCCCTATTTAGTTACAGATAATTATGTCGTGAACAGTCCATTACGGACTAATCTACCCTCGTATATGTCACAAAACCAAATAACAACACCAGTACATCAAAATTTGCCTAATTTTTCAAATAGACAGGAGTTACCACCAACTTTCGATTACTCACAGCTGAATCAAATGATTGAAAATACCTTGTCAAGACTCCTAAATAATCTAAATATAATTCCGAACAATAATCAGCCAGGTCCGCAAAATAATCAACCAAACGCTCAATCGGTTCGCCAGCAATCTTTTCCAAATTCTTTTGTTAATAATATGGAAACAAACTCTGCAAATCAACCACATAGAGAAGAGCCTTTTGCAATGAGAGCAGAAAAAATTACGTCCATCATCCAAAGTTGGAATTTAAAATTTGATGGCTCTGCTAATGGTTTGAACGTAGAGGAGTTTCTATACAGGGTTAGATCTTTAACAACCGAAAACTTTAATGGCGATTTTAATATAATTTGTAAAAACTTACATATCCTACTAGTTGGTAAAGCTCGCGACTGGTACTGGCGGTACCACAAGGAGGTCACCAACATAGACTGGAAAGAATTCTGTGAAGCCTTAAGATATCAATATAAGGACTTCCGTTCAAATTTTGATATCAAAGAGGAAATCCGTAACAGAAAAATGAAGCCAGGAGAAAAGTTTGAAACCTTTTATGAGTCAGTTTGTGTTATGATTGATCGTTTAGAAACTCCAATACCGGAAACCGAATTAGTAGAAATTTTGACTAGAAATTTGCGTTGAGATATTCGCCACGAACTTTTATATGTACCAATATATTCCGTAGCACATCTTAGGAAATTAGTGCAAATGCGCGAGAATTTGCTAGGAGATGAATATTTTCGAAGAAATATGCCAACTAAACAAACGCCACAATTATATCCTCGTATCCTCGTCGTAACGTTGCAGAATTAGATGTCCCAGACACTACCCTAATGGAAGCTACTGTAGATGCCGTTAGAGCAGGTCCCATTTCTACCAATTGTTGGAATTGTGGTGAAATTGGTCACCATTGGGAAGACTGCTTAAAAGAGAGAAAAGTTTTTTGTTATGGTTGCGGGGCAAGCAACACTTATAAGCCCCAATGTGTACGATGTTGTAATAAAAAAGTTACCAATTCAAAAAACTTAATTTAAACGAAACTTATTCTGATAATCCTAGTTCAAAAAATTTACTTTGTAAGGAAAATAAGAATGAAATAATACCCGAAATTTTAAAACGTCCAGATAAATTGCCTCTTTCTAAAATTTTATATCCCATTCGTCCTTTCCATGAAAAATTGAAATCTTATATTAATAAAAGAAATGAAATATTTGATATTGATAGCTTGAGCATATGTCCATTTAGAAAACCTAAAAGATCTACTTTACGCCTTAGAACCTACTTTAAACACAGAAGACAATGGTCAAAATTTATTATTTCTTCAATAATCAATAGCCAGAAAGATAAAAGATATTATGCAAAGGTTAGTTTTCTCAACTTTGTTGAATATGGTCTCTTAGACACAGGAGCCAATGTTACGTGCATTGGTGCAGACCTTGCCAATTATGATTTTTCAAAATTTTCCGAATTTTTACCATCAAAAACTAAAGTAAAGACCGCCGATGGAACTATCCAAAAAACGCTTGGAGTTTTAGAAGTAGATGTTTGTTTTAAAGGCCAATACCATAAATTGAAAATGTTAGTTGTTCCATCTCTGACCCAACGTTTGATTTTAGGCTTAGACTTTTGGAAGTCTTTCAATCTGGCTGCAGATGTATTTGAAGCTGCTATTGTGTCAGATACGTCCGTTAGTTTACCATTGCCCAAAAATATGTCAGTACTGTCTGAGGTTAAAAACTCGTCAGAAATGTCTGATAATAAATACGAGAATACGATAATAGACGTACATCAATATCCCCTAACTCAAAGTCAACGTCAGCAGTTAAATGCTATTATTAATTTGTTTCCAAATTTTGAGAAAGATGGGTTAGGTAGGACTGGTTTAATAAAGCACGAAATTGACGTGGGAGGAGCTAAGCCTATTAAGCAAAAATTTTATCCAGTCTCTCCTGCTGTGGAGAGGCTGATGTTTAAAGAAATTGATAGAATGCTGGATTTAGGAGTGATAGAAGAATCTTCTTCACCCTGGAGTTCTCCCATGCGGCTAGTGCTTAAACCGAACAAAGTCAGACTGTGCCTGGACGCCAGAAAGGTAAATTTACTTACAAAAAAGGATGCCTACCCACTACCAAATATAGATGGGATATTTTCCCGTTTACCAAAGGCAAACCTGATAACAAAGTTGGATCTTAAGGATGCATACTGGCAGATCGGCTTAGCTGATGATGCCAAACCATTAACTGCGTTCACTGTACCGGGTCGTCCCCTTTATCAATTTGCTGTTATGCCTTTTGGCCTTTGCACGGCTCCCCAGACCATGTGCCGTTTAATGGACCAAATTATTCCTCCCGAGTTAAAATACTGCGTTTTTGGTTACCTTGATGACCTCATAATAGTATCTGAAGACTTTTCATCACATTTGTCTGCCCTAGTTAGGTTATCAGAACAGTTTCGTAAGGCCAATTTGACCCTTAACATCGCAAAAAGTTCGTTCTGTGTTACCCAAGTGAAGTACTTAGGTTTTATAATAGGTTCTGGAGGTATAAAAACTGATCCAGAGAAGATTGAATCAATCTTAAACTGGCCAGTTCCCAAGAATATAAAACAGGTTCGAGGTTTCCTCGGTCTAGCTGGCTGGTATCGTCGTTTCATTGAGAACTTTTCCACAGTTGTGTTTCCGATTACGGAAGTTTTGTCATCGAAACGCAAATTTCAATGGACGGAATCAGCTCAGGCAGCCTTCGAAACAATTAAGACCTTACTAACAACAGCCCCTGTTTTATCCAACCCAGACTTCTCGCAGAAATTTTACCTTCACTGCGACGCCAGTGACTACGGTATTGGTGCTGTTCTCGTTCAGCTAGATAAAGATGGATGTGAGAAGCAGATTGCGTACATGTCCAAAAAGCTAAACACAGCCCAAAGGAACTATAGCGTGACTGAACGCGAGTGTTTAGCCGCAGTCGAAGCTATACAGAAGTTCCGTTGTTACCTGGAACTGCAAGAATTCGAGGTAATAACGGACCATTCATCTTTACTCTGGCTGATGAAGCAACCCAATCTAACAGGAAGGTTAGCTCGTTGGGTCTTTAAACTTCAGGCCTATAAATTCTCAATAAGTCATCGCAAGGGGAAGGACCATATCGTCCCCGATGCACTCAGTAGGATGTATGGTGAAGAAGTTGCGTCAGTAGAATTAGCAGGTGAGGAAATAAATTTGAATTCCCCCCATTTTGAGGACAAGGAGTATCAAGATTTGAAGACTAAAATCTTAGAAAATGAAGCCCAATACCCTGACATAAAAGTTGTAGAAAATTATGTTTACATCAGAACTGAACATTATTCAGGAGACCATCAACAAGAGGAGGATACATGGAAGTTGTGGATACCACTACAATTGAGAACTGATGTTATACAAAGAGCTCATAGTTCAGCTGTTACAGTTCACGGCGGGATGCAGAAAACCCTGGAGTTAATACGTCGCAACTTTTACTGGCCTGGAATGGTTACCGACGTAAGGAATTTCGTACGGCAATATGAAACCTGTAAGGAGACTAAAGCCCCTAACGTACCGCTAAAACCAGAAATGGGTCAACATACAGCGTCAATTAGACCTTTTCAACGTCTATACATTGATATCTTGGGTCCCTACCCAAGAAGTAAAAATGGTAACATTGGGTTGTTGATTGTTTTAGATCACCTAAGTAAGTTCCACTGGTTATGCCCTTTAAGAAAATTTTCTTCCTCTTCCATACAGAATTTTTTACTCACACAACTTTTCCACACATATGGTGTTCCCGAGACCATTATAAGCGATAATGGGTCGCAATTTCGCTCCAACGACTTTAACGCTTTTCTAACTAAGCTAGGCATCTCCCATGTTTTTACAGCTCTCTATTCCCCGCAATCTAACGCGTCAGAACGCGTTAATAGGTCTATTATATCAGGTATTAGATCGTTTCTGAAAAATGACCAGAGATTATGGGATGAACATATCAGTTCCATAAGTTGCTCTCTTAGAAATTCATACCACAGCACCATAAAATGTTCCCCATATCATGCCATATTTGGTATGGACATGATTACTCATGGATCGTCATACAAACTCTTATCTAAACTTAAACTGTTAAATGAACCTATTAACCCTCTAGTTCGAGATGACCAGTTAGCAATATTAAGAAAGGACCTAAGAAAAAACATTCAGGAGGCGTATGAAAAAAGTAAACATAGATATGATTTGCGAACCAGACCGAATTCCTTTAAAGTTGGCCAAGAAGTTTTTCGAAGGAACTTTTCTCAAAGCAATTTCGAAAAGCGCTATAATGCAAAATTGGCCCCAGTTTTTATTAAATCAAAGATTCGTGAAAAAGTTGGTAGTCATTATTATATTCTCGAAGACCTCAACGGAAAGATCGTAGGTACCTTTCACGCCAAGGATATTCGCCCCTAAAATTATTTTTCCATCTAATTCTATACACCAAAGGTTAAGAATTATCCGGTTTGTAAGTTACAAAATCTTATGTTTATAAGCGAATATCCATCTATCAAATGAATTGTCCAAATTGTTCATATTTCATATTTGATGATACTTTTTATGAATTTTTGTTATGATTAAAAAGTTTCTTATTAAGTACATTGTTTACATATACGTATATAAACTTACGATAACAATATAATTAGTAAACCAAAACGGTTTAAGTCTAAGCTACCTATTGCACTTATACATATTCGTAACTGTTATACTAGTTATTTTGCAGTAGTATGAGTAAAAACACTCTTATTAAGTCCAGCTTTAAATGGTAAATTTTTTCATTCTCTTCTTTGGAGATTTACTTTCATATTTATATTTTAAATAAATATAAGTGGACAGATAATATGATAATAAAGCTTTCAGAATAATTACTGTTCAATAAACTCCAATCAGAACTCTCATGATAAATTTTGTAAATTACCTTCTTTCTTTTCTTTTGTGGCCATCGAAGTGTAAAGTACATTTAAAACTTAACAAATAAGAAAACTTTGATAAAGTCAAATCCACATGGTCATATATTACATAATTTGAACCATTGAATTGTTGAAAGTTTATACATATTCATTAAATTAAATAAAGTTGTGTTCCAATTAAATAAAAAGGCACAAAATACTTAAATCCTATAAGGGTTTAAACTGCCGTAATAATTTTGGACATTTTTACAAAAATTTCATCTATTACTCCCAAGAACTCAAGGTAAGAAAGTTCAAATTAACTTATTGTCCGGACCAAATAATGATTTGGAACGTTGTTCTAGAAACCTCAATTTAATTGCCATCCCAAATCACAAAAATTAGTGAAACGCCATAAGACAGCGAGGTTAGGACCGTGCAGAAAATCCAGACACGAGTTCTAAGTTTTCATCTACCTGTAACTCGGACGGTCCTACAGTCGCTGCTGGAATCGTTTTAGCAGGGAGCTTCATCATCTTAAAATAAACTTGTCTACAACAACCTGGGTATACTATCTACAAAGAGTTATCTGCCATCATTAATTCCAGGCGTTTAAGTAAAATATTACCTAAAATAAGTATTGGGAAATTATTAACCGTAGTCGTCTGAATGCAGTTTCGTAAAATCTAATTAACACTTCGAATTTCATAACCTAAATTTTCCTATTTTCAAATTTAGTCAATTTCTAAATTGAACACATAAACCACTCTAACAAGCACCCACACTAATCGTCTTAAATAATCTCGATTCCAGAAGTATTTAATACAAAAAAAAAAAAAAATATCCTAAAAAAACTCTAAAATCTAGCGTATCTATTGCTAAAGACTAGCATGTTAAAATTTAAAATTACTAACTAGCTATACTTGTTACTAAATTTATAAATACTTTTCCTGAGAAAAAACTCAAAGAAAAAAAATCTATCACGGACAATTTCTAATTAAACATTTTTTTTATTATTTTCTAAATGATTCTTTGCTAGATTATATCCATTTTGTTAATTCCTTAAGATTATGAAAATATATTCTAATTAAACCAATTTTTATTTGAAAATATTTATTAGATAACAAATTATAACAATTACTCGTTAGAAATATACTAAATAATAATTTATAACAAAATTAGTGCACATAGATACAATTTAATTATAAGAATATTGTGCTATGCGATGAAATCAATAATTTCCCATTCATCCCTAACATTAGGCAGTAATTAATTAACAAATAATATTAAAAAACCCTGTATTTAGCTACATATACATACATCTCATCTGGAGTAAGTTCGAGAGGCCTCATCGCGCTGCTGCAGAATGTAAGTGGTGAGTGAAACAAAACTTTATTTACATTTGTTTTTTTTATTATTATTTGTCATTGCTTTCATTGATCATTCTGATCAATGTTTTTTATCTGCCTATGTTCTTATTAATATTTTTTTCTTTTTGTCTTTATTTTGTTTTTACATGTTATTCTATTTTTTGTCTATGAGCAAAAAACATTAATATTTTTTTTATGTAAATTAAAAAACAAAAAAAAAAAGTGTAAATAAGAAATTTGTAAAAATTACTGACCTACATTAAGGTACAGTGAATGTCATAATTGTAACAACTGAAAACCACATAATTAATTTTCTTTGCTCACATTCATAATAATTCGAATACATGTAATTATAAAACACAATTGCCCCCACAAAAACAAATTATTGATTAATTCGGAAAACAATTACTTAGTAAGATTATGTTATTTTAAATAATTTCTTTAAAATTCTAAAATATTAATGATTAAAATTGAACTTTTAAATGTTATTATTATAAAATTTCGCCTAAATGAATTTTGATATTTTGTGAAATAATAAATAATTAAATAAAATGGATCTCTAAGTTCTTCATTAAATTTTCTTGCATGATGTTATAAGGTTGGTAGTGAGTTATAGTTTCGGGGTTTTAACAAAAAAATAAACGTCGTTAAAACCTAAAGGTAGGGTGGGTAATGAGACGATAGTCCTCAATAACATCTCGAGGGCACTTATAATTTAATCGACCAGGTATATAATTAGAGACAAATACTAAATTAGGGGAGTCTATAATAATATTTGTGTTGCAGGGTTTTTATGTGGATTTAGGAAAAGACCAGGTGGACGCGAACCCCCCAACGACTGCTTGCTAGTGGCTTAAATGGCTCCCCGTAGTCCTTCCTAGTATTTCCAATAAAATATTTGTAATTCGAAACTTACACATAAAAGCATAACATCTTGGTTTGCAGTTAAGACCCGTTTTCATGAGGAAAAATTATTTAAGTAAACCCCTGTGTGTATATAACAATGGAAGATGGGCGGTAAAGTGGGCGGACCACGCCCATTTTTGGTTTCCGAGTTTATATCGATCCCCGAAATATACGTACAAAATTTCGTTGTCGTACGTACATGCTTTTATTGAAGAAATATCAGAAAAAAAGTATGAAACGGACACCCTGTGTTTTTAGTTTTTAGCCCATAACTATTTTGTTTATTAACCGATTTTGCCCATTTTACCAAACAAACCTTATATAAGACAATTATTTGTGCCAAATTTCGTCCCTCTACGTTGCCCCGTTCGAGCCCTATCCGCTTTCAGCAGACAGACAGACTAGATCGACTCTGAATCTAACCAGGACCCAGAAAATATATACTTTGTGGGGTCTTAGGTGATTCCTTCGATATGTTACACACGGAATGACAAAATCAATATACCCCCCATCCTTTTTGATAAAAAAAAACAAAGTTTAAGATTGATTGGAACAAATTTAGAAATTCATTAGAACTTTAATTTTTCTCACTTTCATCTTTTTTCAGTTTATTACATTTCTAAAATTAAGAAAATTGAGCAACTAATAATACTATAGTTATTAAAATCAATTAACGCAAAACGCGTCATTTTCGACCAAATACAGCCCAGTAAAATAAGATTTCATTCAAAACTTTAGAGAGAGAAACGTGCCGAGTTTCGTTTCATGTCAAAATTTTTCCGTAATCACGTGTGATCTGCGTAGATATTCACGATCAAAATTCAAAAAAATCTCTTGTTCTGCTTATAATTCACCCACGTATTTTTCACTGTTACAACAATTTTGGATAATAAAATTATTTACAATGTATATAAAACGTCAATAGGGAACTACATGCCACGTTTCGCTTCTCTCCCTCAAATTTTGGTTGAAATTTTATTTATTAACACGAAAATTACGTGTTTTCGGTAATTTTATTTTAATAACTATTATGTTATTAGTTATCCAATCTTCTTGATTTTTGGAATTTCAGAAAGCTCATAATGTGTGGAATTCAGCAAGACATAATTGGACTTAAAATTAATTTTTTAATGATCGATGAAAGGAAATAAATTTTAAAATGTCATCATTTTCAAGATTTTTATCAATAAGTTCAAAACTTGGCATGTCGTAGTTTTTCGACTATCTGAACATTTTCAGGGGGTGAGAACCAAAATCTGGACACTTTTTGTAATGAGGGCCACCCTAATATATATTTATATGTATCTGCTCAAAATAACTGATACACCTTATACGATGAAATGTATGTGGCGACCTTTGGAAAATTCTTAAGAAATACTCCGAGTATTTTTCTTTTAGTAAACAGTTTAATCTGGCAATGCCACTTCAATGAAAAATATGGCAGGTATATGCATTCAAATTGATTTACATATACGTTTTCAATTTAAATACCAAATATGTTTGCTCATAATAATAGATACAGTTAATTAATTTGTAATTTTTTGTATTAAATCGAGGTTTGTTGTATTTTTATATATCAGGATAAGAACAGTTGCATTTAGGTTGAAAATATTGTAAAGAAATAATGCTCTAAATAGCAAATGGGAAGAAATAATACTAAGTAGGAGCGAAAAATTTTTGAAAACAAGAGAAAACTGGAAAGTCTATGCTTGCAGTGGCAAATAGGAGTATAAAGAGAAATCTACATTTTGTCCAAAATTCCTGATCTAAGAAACAATCGATAGAAACTCTTTTACACCTCATGAAATAACTCGAGAAACGGGTAGAGGATTATTATATTGCACAGTTTTTTGCAAATAAACCTGTAACTTCTAATCGACTGATTGGATTTACGTGAAATTTGGCACAGGCGTAGCAAAGGATAGAGCAATGTTAAGAAAGGAGGACCCAACAGACCCCTCAGGGGCGGAGCCAAGCTGGCTTTAAATAGGGTATCTTTGACATATAAAATATTTAATCACTTGAATAATTTTTTTTTCGTCCGATTTCTAATATTTTTAAATATTCTTCTAGACTTTGATAAGACTTTCAAAAAAAAAAGCTACGCTCCTCTGCTACGCCTATATCAAGTTTCACGTAAATCCTGTCAACCAATTAGAAGTTACAGATTTTTTTCCAAAAATTTTCTATTTTGCCCCACTGTGTGTTGAAATAGCCTTCATTTCTTTGAAGGCTATTTCAGCTGAAATTTTTAATGAAGGGTCCGCAAACAGTTTGGATTTGTCTTTCGTAAGAAAAACTTCCGTATTTTCAATGCGTATTCAAAATTTTAAGATACGGCTAAAACTTTGCTTTTTACAGTTTTTATAATAAAGTTTCTATTAAGTACTTTGTTATGAAATTAAATATTAAAAAATTGTAATCTACGCATAATTATCTATCAAATAAGATATAAAAAAAGAAAAATGGTTCAAAAATGTTAAAAGTTATTATGAATTCTCCAAACCATTAATGTGTTTTCAAACACATTAATAATTTTTTGATAAATGCTTAAATAAAAAGATATTTTAATTCAATTTGAACTATATTACTGAAAAATATATTTTCGTTTCCGCAAGACAGTCCAACCACCTTTCCATGCTCGGTTAAAAAATGTACATTTTTCAAGACTGTTTCAAAACTCCATTTTCAAACTTTAAAAAGGTTCGTGTAAAACAAATTTCTAAAAAGTTCGAAAAAAACTTTGCACCGCACAGTGTCCCATTTCATAAATAAAATGGAAATAAATTTGCAATTTCCGAACGGATGATCTTAAGTTTTGAGTTTGCATCATATATACCTAGTGGGGACGGGTCCACATGGTCCCAAAGTTGGACACATCGGGTATGAACATTTTTAAAAACAATCATGATTCGTTATATCTGCATCGATTTCAAATATTTTTACATGAACGGATTCTACTGGAGAGAGATCTACAAAAAACATTGTCGTGCGCATATCTTATCTCTTTTAGTTTAGATATTCAGCTTCAAAGATAAAAAATTTTACATTTGGACCTACCTTGGTGAAGTTTTTTCATTATAGCTACTTTTAAAAAAAGTAGATTTTTCGCCATTTTTTTTTTTTTTTTTTTTTTTTTTTTTGTTAAAAAAGTAGTTACAGTCTTTAGTTATAAAAAAATTTTCTTAAGCAACATATACAATATTTATATTTTTCTGAAAGATAACTCTATAGGACATTGCACAGTGAGGCAGAATCGAAAATTTTTGGAAATAAATCTGTAACTTCTGATCGACTAACTGGATTTGCATGAAATTTAGTATAGGCGTAGCAGAGGAGTGTACAATGTTAAGTTTGGAAGGGGGACTGAACAGACCCCTTAGGGGCGGAGCTAAAGAGGCTCAAATTTGGGTACCTCTGACATACACATTTTTTAATCGCTTGCCAAATTTTTGTTTCTCGTCCGATTTCAAATATTTTTATACATTATTGTAGGCAAAAGACCTGCAAAAAATATGCTTGCATGTCCTATTTATCTCTTATAGTTTTTGAGTTATTTACGTTTGAATTTTTAAGTACCTCAATTTTGCATGTTCTTGGTAAAATTTTTTCATATATATCCTAGTATTTCCGACCGATTTTATTTGTTTTTTCTTTAGCTAATTAAAGAACAAAATTATCTATTGAATAAAAAAGAGCAAAAGATTGAAATCAATATCTTTTACAGAACCGAAACTATGCCACTTTAAAGTTTTATAAGTCACGGAAAATTCCAAAAGCATTGTACTATTGTGGATGTGAGAAAGCCATAACAACATAAATAATTTGTTCCCGTAGCCAATGCACAGTGGTTCCAAAACGATTTTTTTGGAAATAATTCAGTAACTAAAGAACCGTTAGAGGTATTTCAATAAAATTTCACATGGTCAGAGCTTTCGAGTTAATTTGGAGGAGTACAGACCCTAGCGGGTCAGGGGGGAAGTGGGTGGCCCTCCAAAGTTGCCCATCTCGGGTATGTAATTTTTTTAAAAAATTGCCAAAATTCATTTATATGACAGAAAAGAAATGTTCATTTTTTTAAACTTGTCGGGCTCAATTTTGCCCCTAGAATTTTTCCAAAATGTTTGACAGATTCCCAATAATATTACTGCAAGAATCATATAATTATATGAATCTTTTAAAAAGTTATATTAATCTAAAGTTGGAACTTTAAAAAAATTTTAAATTTTTTGGGTTGTTTCCAAAAAGGTGGCAATATTTATTCAATGATAAAATTAGTTTTTTGTTCTGAGCTTTATCATTTTTTTAATGCTTTCAAAAAAAATCTTAATGTAAATGCGTGTAAGGTAAATCCGGAGAAGTTGGGGACAAAGGTCTGCCCACGAGCCCTATCCAAATTTAGTAAATTTTGGTATTTAGCTTTTTCTTTTTTGTTATGTTCTCAAATCGCAAAGCTGGGATCGACTTAAAATTATTTAATTTTTTTTAGCTCTATATGTAAGGTAAGCACCCAAAAAGTATTTTTTGATGGAGGCCCCTTATAACGACAGGGTGACCAGTTCAATGAAAAAAGCCAATTTTTGAAGGAAGCTTTCCCCGAACTGGAATTTTGGGTATTTTGGAGTAAGAAAATGGGAATCTATTTGTTTTTTTTTTTTTTTTTTCTTTTAAGGACAAATTTTTGTATACTATACTAAAATTTTATAATGATAGCTTAATTAATTAATTCCTTAATTTCCATAGTAAATGTGTGCTGCAGCATTCTATATACATAAGTGCATAGCAGTTTCAACGTGTTTTTTTAAATAATTGTGTGCAACTTTTGAACCGTTCAATATATTTCAATGAAATTTCACATAGTTATTACTGAGGTAGTTTCCAACTATTTTGGAAGAGCACAAGTTTCTAGGTGGTCTTGGGGCAGGTGGGAGAACCTCCGAAATGGGTCACCTCTGATATTATATATGAAAAAATTAAAAGAGTTTACCACTTTCGGAGGTTCTCCTTTTGCCCACATACCAGCTAGAAACTTGTACTCCTCCAAAATATTTGGAAAATACCTCAGTAATAATTTGAGAACATAACAAAAAAAGAAAAAGCTAAATACCAAAATTGACTAAATTTGGATAGGGCTCGTGGGCAGATCTTTGTCCCAAACTCCTCCGGATTTACTTTACACGCATTTACATTAAGATTTTTTTTGAAAGCATTAAAAAAATGATAAAGCTCAGAACAAAAAACTAATTTTATCATTGAATAAATATTGCCACCTTTTTGGAAAAAACCCAAAAAACGTAAAATTTTTTTAAAGTTCCAGCTTTAGATTAATATAACTTTTTAACGGATTCATATAATTATATGATTCTTGCAGTAATATTATTTAGAATTTTATAGGGAATCTGGCAAACATTTTAGATAAATTCTAGGGGCAAAATTAAGCCCGACAAGTTTAAAAAACTGAAAAATGGAGAGGCTAAAAATGAGGTAAAAATTTATTTTAGAGATTTACAAGAACTATCTATATATAAAATTTTTTTTCTGTCATATCATAAATGAATTTTTGGCGATTTTTTTAAAAAACTACATACCCGAGATGGGCAACTTTGGAGGGGCCACCCACTTCCCCCCTGACCCGCTAGGGGTCTGTACTCCTCCAAATCAACTCGAAAAAACTCAGCTCTGACCATGTGAAATTTTATTGAGATACCTCTACCAGTTCTTTAGTTACTGAATTATTTCTAAAAAAAGCGTTTTGGAACCACTGTGCAATGTTCGAATGTGTGTTTGTGAAAAAATATAGAAAAAATGGAATTTTCCGTGACTTAAAAGACGAGAAAATTTGGCAAACGATTAAAAAATGTGTATGTCAGAGGTACCCAAATTTGAGCCCCTTTAGCTCCGACCCTGAGGGGTCAGTTCGGTCCCCCTTCCAAACTTAACATTGTACACTCTTCTGCTAATAATACATTTTATATATCGTTGTTTAGAAAATTTTGTCTTCTTTTCAAATATATATAGTGTTTTTTGAAATTTGTTAAGCAAATTTTTTTAAAGTTTGAAAATGGTGTTTTCTAAAAGTCTTAATGTAAAAATTTCTTAACCGAGCATGGAAAGGTGTTTAGATTATCTTGCGGAAAGAAAAACGTATTCTTTCTTTAATTATAATTCATATTTAATGGAAAATAGTTTTTTATTTAAACATTTATCAAAAAATTAAAAATTTCTTTGTACACTCTTTACGCAAGTGTTCGAAAACACATATATGGTCTGGAGATTTCGTGAGAAAAGCCAACTTTTTCCCATATAAACGAACCCTAAAAACTACACATATATATGTGTATAGTAGTTTTAACGTGTTTTTTTTTAATAAAATCTTGTAACTTTTGAACTGTTCAAAATATTTCAATGAAATTTTAAATAGTTATTACTGAGATATTTTTTACATGTTTTAGTGGAGCACAAGTTTCTAGCTGGTCTGTGGGCAGGAGGAGAACCTCCGAAAGTGGTCAACTCTTTTAATTATTTCTTACTAGCTAATACCCGGTGTGCTTCGTCAGCATTCCAACTCCAATAGTTTCCCAGATATACGAATTTTTGCATTTAATTCATATGGGAGGTACCATGCCCCTACTTCTAGTCCGCCCATATTTTTCTTAAATATTAATATTGATACCAAAGTGGCTCCGCAAAAAATTTAGAACACTAACTGTTATATTTTCTCAGATATGATAATTTAATATTTTCTTTATATGGGAGGTGCCACGCCCACTATTGCTAGTGTACCAATTTTTGTCAAAAATATTCATATTGAAGCTAATGCTAGTCATACAAAATTTGAGCTCTCTAACTTTTATAGTTTCCCAGATATAAAAATTTTGGTATTAACTTTATATGAGAGATGACACGCCCACTATTTCTTTTCCGCCCATTTTTGCACAAAATGTTCACATTGACACTTAAGTTTATTGTACAAAATTTGGGAAATGTAACTGTTATAGTTTCCAAAATTTACGGCATTTGGTATTGGCAAGCAAGCGTTGGAATTTCCCCCCCTCTTTTGCTAGTTCGCCTATTTTTTTTCCAGAATGTTCATATAGGTGTCAAAGTTGTTCGTGCAAAATTTGAGGATTCTAGTATTACCAATTTCCGAGATATACTACTTTTAATAGTTATTTAGTAAGTGGGCGTGGCACCTCGCCCACATGGAATTTCAAAATAAAAAGTAGCCTATTTTTCCTTCCAGGCATATAGGAACACACTGTGAAATATTCAAGAAAATCGGTTTAGCCGTTTAGGCGGCTATAGACTTCAAACAAACATACATACATACAAACACACATTAATTTTTATGTGTGTTTATAAACTTGTGCTCCTCCAAAACATTTGGAAACTACCTCAGTAATAACTATGTGAAATTTCATGGCAAAATATTTATCCGTTCAAAAGATACACAAAGTTATTTAAAAAAATATGTTGAAACTGCTGTGCAAATTTTGCCGAAGGGGGTAAATTTTCAGTTAGTTTTTAAATGATTGTGTAAAGTATTAATGCAAGTATTTGGTATCGTTGGAAAGGTTATTACTTAAAAAATAATAGTATATAAAAAATAAAGTATTCGAGCTAAATTTTTTATTGAATTGATCCAAAAACGAAAAATGTTTGTTTTTAGTGTTATTTTTCAAAAAAAAAAAAATAATTAATAATATTTGAACTTAAATAAAATCTACATTGATAAAGATATCTTTGTGAAGTTTTAGTATAATATAAAAAAAATTGTCGTCAAAAGAGGCGTGGCTTATTAAATATTTTTTGCGAGTTTAGCTAACATATGTAGGTAAGTTTTCAAGGTAATATTTTTTTTAATTTCAGCTTTGACATTTTTGAACTCCAACTAAATAAACAAAAATTAAAATTAACGAAATTCTGATAAGGCTAGCGGGGAGATTGTTACCACAACTGCCCTCGGATTTATTTTACATGAATTTATGTTAAGTATTCTTTTAGAAACATGAAAGAATGTATGGTCCGGAGGAAAATAACGGATTTTAAATTGAAAAAATGTTACCACCTTTTTGAAAAAAATCACAAAAAATTACAATTTTTTTCAAATTTTCAACTTCAAACAGGCGCGGATCCAGCCAAAGCATTTGGGGGGGGGGAATTTTTTTTTATCATCACTGGAAAAATTATGTTTTTATATATAATTTTAGAACTATGAAAATTTAACAAATTTTTTTTTTGTTTTTGTTTTTTGCCAGAAAACTGGTTATTTATAATTATTATTTTTAATTACAAACAAAAATGCAAAATTACAAATATGTATTTAAATAAACATTTCTCAGAGAATATTGAAAGGATTTCAATTATGAAAGCCGTGTTTTTACTTTTGTAATACTACTGAATAGTTCAAAATAAAATAATTTAAATAAAGAATGCATCACAAAAAGCTAAGCTATTTAGATCTGGATAGAATGTTAAGCACACTAGGAAATGGTAAATCGATTTCGATTTTAGTCGATTTCATGGGAAAAAAAAGTCGGTTGTTTGCAATCGATTTTATGCCAACTATTTTATACTGAAATCGATTATTTAGTTTCAAAAGTCGGTTTTGTTTTAAAAAGTAAAAAAAAAAAAAATATGTAGAATTACAAAAATCTTATATATTAAAATTTTTTGGTTGGTAATAATAAAGTTAAGTCCGCTATTTTAAACATAATTTGGCGGTGAATATTTAAGGAGTAAAAGTAAAATTTAAAAATGCACCCGAGTGGAGTTTGCCAATAGAAAATGAAAAAAAATAAAATCCCAATATTTAATTCGCAAAAAATCTTAGTATTTTTACATATTATTCCTAGCTGGGCAGTTGGCAAAACGGTAGTCTAAATCCTCTGAAGGAAAAAAATAATAAAACAGTTTATCCTAATATTAATGAAATTGCTCGAGAATATCAGTACCGTATGAACTTCTATTCTTGAAGGATGTCCTTATAATAACCCAGCAAAGAAACAGGCTTAGTAGTGAACATAGCCTTTTTTATAAAGCTTTACTGAATAAGATTGGTTTGATGGATAAATAAAATATTCACAGATTTCTTATATAATATATACATAACTTTTATATTTGTGACCTGAATATTTGAAATTATTTTATAGGTTTATTTTTTAATTTTTAGATGTTTTTGATATACTTTTGACTTTATCAATAAAAAATCGACTTCAAAATAAAATCGATTTTGGGGACCGATAAATCTATTTTGAAAATCGAAATGAAAAAAGTTGATCGTAAAATCGAAAATCGAGTTTTGACATTGTTTACCATTCCCTAAAGCACACTGAACTATCTCTTCGTTATGTGAGTAATTTTTAAAATTTATTTTTTTACTTAGATGAAAATTTGAAGTTAATCTGATAACACCAAAACAAGTATCCAATAAATCACCAAAATTATTATACCAATCACTAATAACTACAAAAAATGAAAAATAGAAAACATTTTTCAATTAAAAATTGATTAAATCAATCAAGTAGATGATTGAAAGAATTAAACATTTAAATGTGAAATAAAATCTCATTTAAATTTAATTTTTACTGGAATATATTATATGTCAACAGGAAAATATAAGCAAATTTTTTCTGCAAAGTGGAGTCCGTGAAGAAAATCTAGTGAAAATTATGTAAATAAATCACTTTATAAAATTTCATACTATTTCAGTATGAATTTTTGTAGTTTTACTCAAAAAACAATCTTCTTGAATACATCACCAACCTATTTTCGAGAAAATTCGAAAAAATCTCGGAACTCCGTAAATTTTAGATTTTTTTTATTATGAAAAATATACCTTTTAACTATATTAATATACTTTTCTATTTTACGTATTTCTTTCTTAAGTCTTAATGATATTTTGTTTAAAATAAAATGAGATGTCAATATTTAAAATCGTTTAAAAACTCAAAAATTTTATCAAAAATTTTTTAATTTATTTTAAGTTAATTATTTCATTTTAAGCTTTATTTGTAGCATACCTTCTGGGGAATTTCACATAAAATCGAATAAGTTCTTCAGTTTTTATCTAACTAAAAAAAACAAATCTTGCTATATTTACAACAAAAATGTTTTTAAATTAATTGCTATTTTTTGTTGACTTTTGCAGAAAAATTCTAATGCATTGAATCACCAAAAATTTCAAACCAAAGATATAAATACGACAATAAACTTGATTATTCTACTTTCAAAATATCTTAATAGAAAAAATACAGGAACCTAAAAAATTTAAGCATGACTCCAAAATTTGATAGGCTTTGGACATTTAAAAAACATATTTATGATGCTATTTATGTCATTTCCCGAGTAATTTTTCAACGCTATAGGGTGTATTTAAAAATTAATTTTTGAATATAAAAATTTTTCACACACGTGTGCGAAAAAATTACAACAACTCTTCAGGAAAGCAAGAGAAATTTTCAGAAGGTTTAATAAAATATTAAGCGAAAAGTAATATTTTTGTTATCGTCCTCTAGGAAAATGGTAGACATTTTCTTGGGAAAATTTAAATTAATAGTTTTATTTAAACAATTTTTTTCTTAACACAAAATTGTGAATATTTTCAATAAAAATGGTTTAAAGTTTTTTCTTGAAAAATTACAATTTTTAGACCGTTATTATTTTGTTTATAAATTAAATCTGTGTAGTGAACCAAAATTTCTATCATATGTAAAATTTATTAAATCTAAAAAAATATTATATTTTGTATAAAAGAGCTGGGAAAATTTTGTGTTATTTATTAATATTATTACATATTTTATTAAATTTTTTCTGTGAAAATGCTTTTGTTCATTTTTGATGTTAAAAAATTATTTCGTATAAAATTTTGAAAAGATTCGGATTTATAAAATAAAACATATTTTTCATGAAGTCAAAATTTTTAAGTAATATTAAAACATTAGTTAAGGTATGTATACACGGTTGTCAGATCTAACAACGTTGGCAGAAAAATGTTCAGAAAATTTCTAACAACCGTGTAAACTTACAATTTATGTCTTACAACGTTGTTAGAAAAAGCATTGTCAGTAAATTGTAACCCAATAATATTGTTAGACATCTGACAATCGTGTAAACACATAACGTTGCCATTGCCAGATAATTGTCTGACAATTTTTATTGTCAGCTGTGCGAATTTTATGCATCTGACAATGGCGCCATTGTCAGATAAATCATTTGTAATGGCAACGCTGCACATTAAACAGCAAAGTTTATTCGTCTGACGACGGATCTGGTAACTTTTGCCATACAACAACCTGCCAACAGTGTAAACTGACAATTTTTGTTGGCAGATAAATTTATTGTCTGACAATTGACTGGCAATGAAATTGTAAGGTTTTCTTACGATCGTCTAAATTGGCAATTTACCTGTTGCTAACAATTTTTCATTGTCAGTACATTGCCATCACATTGTCAGATCTGCCAACATTGTTAGATCTGACAACCGTGTATACATAGCTTTAGTGTAATTTCAATATGACATGAAACTAGCACTTATACAATATTTTTTTTTTTTTTTTTTTGACATATAAGTTTTTAATTGTATGTAAAGTTTAAGCCTGAATTTAATGAAAAAAATATATAGGAATTGGATTTCCTACATTTTTTCTATTTTTAAAAACCCATTTATTTGCTTTAAATTTTTCAAAGAAAAAATACGATTAATACTTTTTTCTAAAGATAGTTTGGCCATTCCTAAACTATATTGGAGATAAATTCATTCTGCCTTCTTTTATTTTTACTAAAGACAATTTTTCTTAAAAAATTTTTAATTTTTCCTTTTCCTATTGTAAATTTTTAATTTTTCTAAGGTCGAAAATCCATTTGGGGGGGGGGGAAATTTCCGAAATTCCCCCCCCCCGTGGATTCGCGCCTGACTTCAAAATAATATAACTTTTTATCTAAAACACATCCTTGAACGAAAATTGTTTACAATTTTGTACAGAATCCAGATAATATTTAAAAAAATTTTTAAGACTCAAATTGAGACCGCCAAGTTAAAAAAAAATACTTAAAAAAAACATGGTCAAAAATGGGTCAAAATTTTACTGTGGTCCAAATATCTCTTAAAGTAAAAGAGCATATTTTTTGTAGAGAAATATAAGGACTTTCTATGTGCAAAATTTTTTTTCAAACAAATCAATAATGAAATTTTGTCGATTGTTTTAAAAATTTTCATACCCGAGGTGATTAAATTTGGAGGTCCACCCCACGTCCCCCAGACTTGCTAAGAACCTGTCCACCTTTAAATTAATTGTCATACACCTCAGGACTGTCCACGTGTAATTTCATTTAAATACATCCAGCAGTTCTAAAGTTACAGAATTATTTCCAAAAAAAATCGTTTTGGGACCACTGTGTGGCATTTATGAAGCCCACCGATAACTGCCATATACAATATATATATCAAACAATCAGAAATCCTTTCGAAAATTTTGCTATTGAAATTCGGCAAGATCGGTTCATAAACGGCGGAGATATGCTTAAAAACTCGGTTTTTAGAACCGGTTTTCCAGTTTCTGAAGCCTCTATATATACTACGGACTTCGTTTTTGCAAAGAAGACTCGCCCATTTTTTTCTGAATTTTTTTGCTGAAAAAATTAAATAAAAAAATCTCAGTTCAATTATAACTGAGATATCGGGCAAAACGCATTTTTGATTTTTTAAGCCCTTGTTTAAGCTACAGATTTTTATTTTTATACAGATAGGTCATAAATATTTTTATAAAATTTCGGTTTTCTGAATCCACCAAATTCGTTCATAAACAACCGAGTTATAATTTATTAACAATAAAAATACACACACAAACATTTATATTAAGCATTATAATGACTATTTTGTTGTTGTTTATTTATTATATAGGCAAGTAGCAACTGCAGTAATATAATGATTAACGTTGTTGTTTTTGTTTTTTGTATATACAGTCAGTTTGTTTGTATATACATACATACACAAATATATAAATATGGAATTGTTGTTGTTCTTTATTTTTTTAAAGTATTGGTCGGCACCCAGGTGCAGAGAGTATTCGCACTTTTCACATACACAAAATGAACGTCAACAAAAAACGTTAAAATTCGAAATAAACAGATAAATCGCACAACAAACATCTTAAGAAAATTAAAATTTTCATTTTCAGTTCTATACAGATCGACCAATGGATTTCTATGTCCTCTCTTTGTGCCTATCATTGTTTTAAAGCAAAGCTTGCTGTGATTGTTTATTATTATTTTTTTCATATTCAAATTTTCGTAGTTTGAAAAAATGTAAATTTATAAATGTGAAAGTATGAAAACATACGTTAAGGCGAAAATTGTATTATTTGTCGGTAAAATGGTGAAGGTTATCAAAGACTCCTTAATTTCTTGGAGCAGGGGGGAGGACCGCCGAAATGGGTCACCTCGAATATTATATAAAAATAATTAAAAAGAGTTGACCACTTTCGGAGGTTCTCCTCCTGCCCACAGACCAGCTAGAAATTTGTAATCCTTCAAAGTATTTGGAAAATACCTCAGTAATAACTGTGTTTAATTTTATTGAAATATATTTATCCGTTCAAAAGTTACACAATATTAAAAAAAAAAAAAAACACATTGAAACATTGCATTTATATATGTATATTTCAACGTGTTTTTTTAAATAAAATCGTTTAAATTTTGAACCATTCAAAAAATTTCAATGAAATTTAACATAGTTATTAATGAGGTAGTTTCCAACTGTTTTGGAGGAGCACAAATTTTTAGCAGGTCTGTGGGCAGGAGAAGAACCTCCGAAAGTGGTCAACTCTTTTAATTATTTCTTATATCATATCCGAGGTGACCCATTTCGGCGGTCCTCCCCCCTTACCCCAAGACCACCTAGAAACTTGTTCTCCTCCAAAACAGTTGGAAACTAACTCAGAAACTATGTGAAATTTCATTGAAGTATATTGAACGATTCAAAAGTTACACAAAGTTATTTAAAAAAACACGTTGAAACTGCTCTGCACTCATGTATATAGAATATAAAGTATTTATACAAGTATTTGGTATCGTTGGAAAAGGTTATTAATTAAAAATTAATAATATGTAAATAATAAAGTATTCGAACTAAATTTTTTCATTGAATTGATCAAAAAGCGAAGAATTTTTGTATTTAGTGTTATTTTTCAAAAAAAAAAAAAAAAAAAACTTTAATATTTGAAATTAATTAAAATAAAATCTACATTATTAAGCTATCATTGTAAAATTTTAGTATAATATAAAAAAATTTGTCATTAAAAGAACAAAATGAACAGATTCCCATTTTCTTACTTCGAAATACCCAAAATTCCAGTTCGGGGAAAACTTGCTTCAAAAATTTACTTTTTTCAGTAAAATGGTCACCCTGTCGTTATAAGAGGCGTGGCTTATTAAATATTTTTTGTGTGTTTAGCTAACATATATAGGTAAGTTCTTAAAGTATTATTTTTTAATTTCAGCTTTGATATTTTTGAAATATCATTTTTTTCATACATGAAAAAAATGTATGATCCAGAGGAAAACAATGGATTTTAAAGTGAAAAAATGTTACCACCTCTTTGAAAAAAATCACAAAACATCAAAATTTTTTTCAAATTTTCTACTTCAAAGTAATATAACTTTTTATCTAAACCACATAAGTATATGATGTTTAGAATTTTGTACAGAATCCAGAGAATATTTTAGAAAAATTTTAGGACATTAATTGAGCCCTCCAAGTTAAAAAAACTAAAAAAGACATATCCAAAAATGTGTCAAAATTTTACTTTGGTCGAAATATCTCTTATAACCCACACATGAAAGCCTATTTTTTGTATAGAATTATAAGGAATATCTATGTGCAAATTTTTTTTAATCAAATCATAAATGAAATTTTGGCGATTTTTTAAAAAAATTTCATACCCGAGGTGACCAAAATTGGAGGTCCACCTCCCGTCTCCCAGACTCGCTAAGAACCTGTCCTCCTCCAAATCAATTGGCATACACCTCAGGATTGTCCACGTAAAATTTTATTCAAATACATACAGCAGTTCTAAACTTACAGAATTATTTCCAAAAAATTTCGTTTTGGGACCACTGTGCATTGTTAAGCAAAATTCCTTAAAGTTGTATGTAAGCGTTTATTAACTAAAATATAACAAGTGTAATTTAAATATTTTAAAGTAGGAATGAATCTACTTTAACTTATGTTGAATTTCCCTATTTTGTTTGTGTTTTACAAAGAATACTCGCTTGATCCCCCATATTCCAGTTTTTTGTATCTTTTTTCTTCTTCGGACCGTTATTTTATTCGTTTTATCCATTTGTTTATCCTAGCAAATATTTAGGGGAGAAACTAAAAAATTCATATGAAAGCACATTAAAAATAAAACAAATGTTTAAGTGATGTACATTCAATCAAAACAAATAAAATAAATTCGTTAGACTTTTTATTTCATCCGTTATGTTTTTTTTTGTATTTTTGTACTTTTTAATAATAATAGAAACAATTTTTTCAAAATAATTCATTTTATGCAATAAAAAACATTAGTTATAAATTTGTAAGGAGTGCGTTCGAAAAAATCTTAACACATATAATATTCAATAACTTGGAAACGGTTGATCTTAGGGTATTCATTCTTTTTTATTTAATTGATAATTTATTACCTCTACTTATGAAGTTGTGGATCACTTTTGGTAACCCTTCCATTAGAGATTTGATAGTTGCTTCAGTCACTTTTTTCGAACAGTGTGATCATTTTCTTTTATACCAGCTTGTTATACCAGGAATTTTGTAAGAATTTTTTTACTTTTGGGTCCTAAACTTATCTTTAACATTGCCTCGAGTACTAACAATAAAAAGTTTTGACATATAAGCTGCGAAAATTCTGCCAGCAATTATACAACTTGAGTAGCTTTGTATGAAATTTGGTTTTAATTTCACCACAAATCAACATTATTGTTATTAAAAATAATAACTGATGTATTTTTCCATTATAACTAGATCAAAAAAAATGTTCAATATTGATTACGATAAAAGTTATGAGGCAAAACGTGTGTTAAGATTTTTTCAAGGGTCGGTATAAACTTGAAAACCAAAAATGGGCGTGGTCCGCCCACCTCCCATATAAGGTGAAAATCAACGAAATATTGTACAAATAGTTCAAGGACCAATGTTTTCTCGGAAACACCTCTATATAACGTAAAATTTTAAAAAGTTGATGGTGGGTATATTCAGCTGTGCCGAATATAATATTCGTGCTTGTTATAACTATTATGTATTGAAAGCAATGAAAATGATTCATACTATTTATATAAAAATGTTTTCTATGTAAGTTTTTTAAAGTGTTTGATAACTACTGTAAACTTGAAAGCAAAGTTAATAATTTTTATACCCTACACCACATAGGTGAGTTTTGCATACGGGTGTTTGTATTTAAGATGGACAAACATGAATGGCGCAAATTTTCTATACAAAAACAAAAAAGAAAAAACTTCAACATTTCAAATATCGTAAATTTTTTGTTTAATTTTTTTATCACCGCATAACTTTTCAACGGATAGTAAACCGGATACTTATTATACAGCAGATTAATTTCCTACGTCTTGTCTTTCTACTAGTTAATAGTTTAAATCAAAAAGATTTAAATTGTCAGTGAAAAACTAAAATGAATCCAAAAATCCTCGAATGTTTCAACTCAGTTTTCTTTTTCTTTTTTAATTTTAAATGCCTATATTTCCGTGAAATTTTACACGAATTATTTAAAATTTAGGATTTCTTAGTTATTTTGATCTACCTAAAGCCATCAACACTTTTTCTAATTTTAAAACAAACTTTGGCAAGACACTTAAAGTAGGTTTACAACAATTTCGAAATTTGTTGAAATTCTTCATATATATATTAAAGTGCCTCATGAAAAAAAGTTGCAAATGTACTCCTCTAGAAATGGAGATTAGTATGTTTTTATATGATTCCCAAAATATTACATCTCAATGTTAAGATTTACGTGAGCTGGACAATTTTTAAAACACCTCTGAAATTACGTATTTATTTCAATATTATTATCAAAATTTTAGTTATAAGAAAATTAACTTCAAATTATAATAGGAGCATACTACGACCTTCAATATTCATGTAAATAATTATTATATCTCTTTTCAGTCGCGAATATTAAGATTTTACTAACATTTTATATCATATTTTCTTGTTTCAAACATGTAATTTTATATATTTCGGACATTTTTTAAAATATATTAGGTTTTAATGTACCATAGAAATGGTATATCCTGTTGCTATTGAAGATAACACGTAATTAACCCATTATGAACCACAGTTTCAATTTTATTCATTTAGTTCCAAAAACCTTAAATTTGCAATTTTTTCAAATAAATTGCATGGAAGAACTCACTACAGTAAAATTTTGACAAATTTATGAAAAACATATTAATTTCATTTGAAACCTCAACAATAATCGAATAAAAAGGAGTTTTTTAAATTTAACCGCTACACAGTGGTCCCAAAACGGAACTTTTTGGAAATAATTCTGTAACTTTAGAACTGCTGGATGTATTTGAATGAAATTTCACATGGGTAATCCTGAGGTGTATGGCAATTGATTTGGAGGAGGACAGGTTCGTAGCGGGTCTGGAGGACGAGGGGTGGACCTCCAAAGTTGGTCACCTCGGGTATGAAAATTTTTTAAAAAATCGCCAAAATTTGATTTATGATTTGATTGAAAAAAAAAAAATTTTGCACACGGATAGTCCTTATAATTCTCTACAAAGTATGCTTACATGTGTGGGTTATCTCTTTTACTTTTAGAGATATTTGAACCAAAGTAAAATTTTGACCCATTTTTGGACATGTTTTTTTTTAGTTTTTTTAATTTGGCGGGCGCAATTTGTGTCCTAAAATTCTAAAAAATTTTTATGCAAGGATCATATACCTATGTGGTTTAGATAAAAAGTTATATTATTTTGAATTAGAAAATTTGAAAAAAAATTGTGATTTTTTGTGATTTTTTTCAAAAAGGTGGTAACATTTTTTCACTTTAAAATCCATTATTTTCCTCTGGACCACAATTTCCTTTAATGTCTCTAAAAGAATGCTTAATATAAATACATGAAAAATAAATTCGAGGACAGTTGGGGTAACAGTCTCCCCGCTAGCCCTATCAGAATTTCGTTAATTTTAATTTTTGTGTTTTTAGTTTTATCTGTCGTTATAAGAGGTGTGGCTTATTCAAAATTTTTTGAGTATTAAGCCAACATATGGAGGTAACTTTCTACGGTATTTTTATTTTAATATTAGCTTTGACATTTTTGTGCTCCACAAAAAACTAAAAACACAAAAATTAAAATTAACGAAATTCTGATAGGGCTAACGGTGAGACTGTTACCCCTACTGACCTCGGATTTGTTTTACATGCATTTATATTAAGCATTCTTTTAGAAACATAAAAAAAATTATGGCCCAGAGGAAAATAATGGATTTTAAAGTGAAAAAATGTTACCACCTTTTTGAAAAAAATCACAAAAAATCAAAATTTTTTTCAAATTTTCTAATTCAAAATAATATAACTTTTTATCTAAACCACATAGGTATATGATCCTTGCACAAAAATTGTTTAGAATTTTGTACAGAATCCAGAGAATATTTTTTAACCATTTATTTGGTACGAGCTGTTAACCCGCTAATTCGTTAGCGGAAATTCTTTTTAAAAACCATACTTTAAAATATATTTAAAATAGGATTTTCGAAAAGTACAAAAGGCATGTATGATAGGGTATGATAATCGAAAAAGTACCACAAAATCCCTTCTTATGGATACTCACTAACTTAGGGCCACATAACTTTAACTTCATGTTTCTAGGTTAAATATTATAGAAAGTTAAAAAAAACACATGTCCTTAATATCATGTTTCTAGGTTCATAATTATAGAAAATTCAAAAAGTACCATTAGAAGAACATAAAAGTACCACAAAGTCCCCTCTTATGGATTCTCATTCACTTAGCATCACATGTGTTTAATATCATGTTTCTGGATTCATAATTATAGAAAATTCAAAAAGTACCATTAGAAGAACAAAAAAGTACCACAAATCAAACATGGTGGATTCTCATTCATTTAGGACCATAAATCTCTAATTTCATGTTTCTAGGTTAAATATTACCGAAAATTCAAAAAGTACCATTGGAATAACAAAAAAGTACCACAAAGACCCCTCATGGATTCTCATTCATTTAGGACCACATATCTTTAATTTCATGTTTCTGGATTAAATATTATAAAAAAATTCAAAAAGTACCATTAGAAGAACGAAAAAGTACCCCAAAGTTCTCTCTTATAGATTCACATTCATTTAGGACCACATATCCTTAATTTCATGATTCTACGTTAAATATTATAGAAAATTCAAAAAGTACTATCAGAAGAACAGAAAAAGTACCAAAAAATCCCCTCTTATGGATGCACATTCACCAAATATCTTTAATTTTATGTTTCTATGTTAAATGTTATAGAAAATTCAAAAAGTACCATTAGAAGAACGAAAAAGTACCACAAAGTTCTCTCTTATAGATTCTCATTCATTTAGGACCAGATATCCTTAATTTCATGTTTCTACGTTAAATATTATAGAAAATTCAAAAAGTACTATCAAAAGAACAAAAAAGTACCACAAAATCCCCTCTATGGATTCACATTTACTTAGGACCACATATCCTTAATTTCATGTTTCTAGGTTCATAATTATAAAAAATTCAAAAAGTACCATTAGAAAAACAAAAAAGTACCACAAAAACCTCACTTATGGATTCTTATTCATTTAAGACCACATATATTTAATTTCATGTTTCTGGGTAAAATATAGAAAATTCAATAAGTCCCATTAGAAGAACGAAAAAGTACCACAAAGTTCTTTCTTATGGATTATCATTCACTTAGCACTTCATGTCCTTAATTTCATATTTCTAGGTTAAATATTATAGAAAATTAAAAAAACAAAAAAAGGACCACAACGTCCCCTCTTATGGATTCTCATTAACTAAGGACCACATATCCCTAATTTCATGTTTCTAGGTTCATAATTATAGAAAATTCAAAAAGTACCATTAGAAGAACGAAAAAGTACCACAAAGTCCCCCCTTGTGAATTCTTTCCAACATCGGACCATGCGTATTTAATTTCATGTTTCTAGGTTAAATGTTAGAGAAAATGCAAAAAAGTACCAATAGAAGTAGAAAAAAGTACCACAAAGTCCATCCTCTTGAATTCTTACCCACAGAACCATGTATCTTTAAGTACCACAAATTCCACTCTTGTGAATTCTTATCTACATTTTCTTATTTTCATGTTTCTATGTTTAATGTAATTGAAATTTCATTATTAAGTTTGAATAAAATGTAAGTTCCCGCCTTTACCCCCTTTTTTTGGTACTTTTTTTGACCCATCAAAGTATCAAAAATTGCATTCCAATAAATTTCAAAATTGTAGTGGTATCCCATATTGAAATACTCATATGAAGATTTCAATAAATATAACAAATGTTTTATGAAAAAAGTACCAAAAATAGGTACGATTTTTACCCCTTAAACGTTTGAATTTCTAAAAAGTACCTAATTTGTATTTCTCATTTTTTGATAAGTTATGAATACTACATACATTTTATCTGTATGTTGATTGGTTTCAAAGATACATATGGTGCCAAAAAAGTACCAAAATACAGTTTTTACCCGTTTTCTCCCTAAAACAGCAGATTTTCAAAAAAGTACCAGACACCTGCCCAATTATTTTTTAAACGAATAACGATAACTATTCAACTTTTTTTGTATTATTATTAGTTTGCGAGTTATAAGGTTACCGATTTTACCCCTTTTTACCCTTTTTTACCCCCTAAACATTCGAATTTCCAAAAATCACGTCTTAGTGGATCTATATGGAGGGAGACCTACCTACGTTCTAAATTTCGTCTCTCTAGCTTCAGCCGTTTGGGCTGTGGGATGATGAATCAGTCAGTCAGTCAGTCAGTAACGTTATTCTTTTATATATATATAGATAAAAAATAACAACCAATTATGGACCGGAAATCCCAAAATATTATTTATGCAACTAAAGGATTAAAAGAATGTACATATCAATATTATTTAATGACAGCTTTCCAATGATGCGCTAATATAAAATTTACGATGAAAAATTTCCAAAATATTCAAACTTTAATGAAATACTGAGTGATTCCATATTAAAACGGACAGAAAACAGACATTTTCGGATTTGGTATCTTCGATTTCAATAAAATTCGCTACAGATAATAAGTATTGCAAATGTTGCTTATATCACAATTTTTCTGAGTAAAGAATCCTCCCGGTTTAAAAATATGATGTTTCAAAAATCAACAAGCGGTTGAATTTTTTCCAAAAGTAATCACACTTCATTGCTCATAACTTCTAAAATAGACATTGTAAAATTCTTATTTTTATTTCATATAATAGAAAAACACATTGACTTTAAAACGACAAATAAAACATTTTGTATATACTTCGAAAGTGGTCAAAATCGATAAAAAGATTAAAGCTTAATATCTCAAAAAACGGTATTTAAAAATTCTTAAGAAATACATATATTGATAATGGAACCCTTCTCTATATTGGCATAAATTTCAAGTTGGAGCCTCTATTGGTTTAGGAGTTATGAAGAAAAATACGGTAAAAAGCATAATTTTTTGTATGTAAAATTGAAAATACTTACAAAAATTATTTTGTAATTATTTTTTTCTACGAGCACATATTTAAAAATAATAAAATTTTATATACAAAATTTGATTTCAGTTTATATTTTGTTACATAACATCTAAACTAAAGGAGTGCCCAACATGAAATTTTGCACAAGTATAAAGAAGAGTTGTATTAATATTATGTATCTTTTTTTAGCATTTTAAAGATATCGTTTTCGGAGATATAATGGTTTATTTTTTGAAAGTTCTCTTTTGACCTTTGAACTTTCAATCTATATGTATAATTTTTAAGTTAATGTCCTTCTTTTTAAAATTATACTAAAACTAACTTTTTATTTTCTATAGCTTAGGAGTTATTAATAATTGGATTTTATTTTTGTCCATAACTCCTAAACTAAATAAGGCTCCAACTTGAAATTTGATATACATATGGAGAAAAGCTATGTCAACAATATGTAATTTTTTAAGAATTTCGAGATATAATAGTTTGAATTTTTTTATCTCCAACTTTGACCTTTGAACTTTTGATGTCAAAAACTTTGTATATGTTGTTATGAAGGTAATATCTTTGTCTTTAATATGAAGTAACAACTAGAGATCTACAATGTATATTTAAGAAGTTAGTAAAAGTTAAAGAGGTATTCATTTGTAAAGTTTTTAACATATTTTCGTCATATTTCCGGACCCAAAAGAAACATGGGTCTGAAATTTCGTGTTTTCGGAAACACTTCCAATGGTCAATGCTTGTAGTGAATTTCATTGAAATCGGAGATGTCAAATCCGATTGCTGTCCGTTTTCACATGGAATCACTAATATTTAAAACAAAATCATTGAAAATTTTACTAAAATTTTAATTTCGCGAAAATGAAAACAAATTTTATTTATTTATTTATTTATTTATTTATTTATTTATTTTTTTTTTTTTCAATTTGGCATTGAGTGAAGTAGACGTGTTATTTTTTTGCTCCGTATTATTTCGTTATTTAAATGATAATATCGGTTAAAAAAATAAAGTTAAAACCCCAAAAATATATTTAACGCGAATGGACGCGATAATTACAAAAAATAAATTATAATAAAGAATTGTTTCTACAAAAAAATAATAATTAAATTTGTTTATATTTGTGCCATTTTTGTAAATCTCTGTGTGTTTGTTTTCTTTTCTAAACATAAGGAGAACAAGTGAAAGACAAAAATAATTGAGACTACTCTTTATGAGTCTCTTAAGTGTTAATTCTAATGAGCGAAGGCTTAGTGCAAACAATAGAAATGTATACTTAACAGTGAATGCTGAAGAGAATTCTGTGAATATAACAAATAAAAGAATCGGTGATAGAAACCCAACAACCGCGCTCGTTCTTGTTCCCCCGCTTTGTTAACAACAACAGATTGTTCAACAAAAGAAACAAAACAAAATAAAACAGTTGTTAGTCAACCACTGACAGATAGTAAGATTTTAGTTGCGCCTGAAGGTATGCTTTATAATTCGCCTTCTAAACAAACTTCATTCACAGTAAGTACGGAATCAATTAACCCTTCAACTGGAGCGATACCCAAATCTGGTCTATCATTAAAGAGTGATCAGAAACCTCAAATCCAAGTAGGTATGGACCGGTATATTACGGTCCTAAAACGAGGAAGAAGTCCTAAATCCTCAAAATTAGCATCTGCGGCTAAATTATCGAGAGATTGTGGTACCCCAAATACAGAAAATATGCTGCAATATTACAAAATGAATCTAATGAACCCCCTAATGTAACCAAATCGTCTAAACTACCCCCAATTTACTTGCGGGAAGGAAATACAAATGAATTGGTTCGTGATTTAATTTCGTTAATCGGTGACAATTCTTTTTACGTAATTCCTATAAAACGAGAAAATATAAATGAGACCAAAATACAAGTTAATCACGAAAATAATTATTGTAAAATAGTGTCATATTTTGAAATCCATAAGAAAAATTTTTATACATATCAATTGAAAAGTAGTAAGGGCCTTCAAATTGTTATAAAAGGCATTGATTCTAATGTAGAACCAATCGAAATAAAAACCAGTTTAGAAGATAAAGGATTTAAGATAAAAAATGTTATGAATCTGCGTAGCCGCGAGAAAACACCCCAGCCACTTTTTAAAGTTGAATTAGAACCCGGCGACATTAAATTGAAAAAAGGCGAAACCCACCCAATTGAAGATTTATTGCACCGAAAAATTTCATTAGAAAAGCCGCATAAACGATCAGGACCAGTACAATGCGTAAACTGTCAGGAATATGGACACACTAAAGCTTACTGTAGATTACCTCCAGTTTGTGTTGCTTGTGGCTATCCAATGTGATAAACCGAAGGCAGACTCGAACATAAACAAATGTAGTAATTGTGGTGGAAACCATACAGCAAACTATAGAGGTTGTCCAGTGTATGCCATCGTCAAACGATCCCTAGGACAGAAAACTAGGATTTCTCCCACACAACCACCAAACATTCTTGGAAATAATTACCCCCAATTAATAGAGTCATCTGGCAACAAACAATCATACGCAAATATTCTTAGGACCAACCAAACTCCACTAGCAAATTCTTTGCCTAAAAATAAAAACACTAACTCGAATTCCGATTTAATGGAAAAATCGCATGAATTCAATTTTACAAGGCTGGAAACTACAATAGAGACGCTCGTGCAATCGGTAAACAATTTTAAAAACTCTATGAGCAATATGATGCAGGAAATGCTCAAGATGCAAACGATGCTTTTACAAGCTATTCTAAATAAACCATGAATTGTCTCAAGATATGTTTTTGGAACGCAAACGGCATAAGCCAACATAAAAATGAACTTGAATATTTTCTGAAAAACCAACAAGTTGATATAATGTTAGTTTCTGAAACTCATCTGACATCTAGAAGTATATTCCAGATAAATGGATATGTTTTTTATGATACAAAGGACCCCCGAGGAAGAGCATGTGGAGGCTCGGCTATACTAATAAAGACTCGAATTAAACACTACTTAATGTGTGATCTTTGTGAAGATTATCTTCAAGCTACAACAATCTGTATTGAAGATTGTTATAGAATCTTAGTGATTTCATCGATATATTCACCCCCCAGGTTTTCAATCTCAGAAAATCAATATGAACACTATTTTAAATCACTAGGACCCCGTTGCCTGGCAGCTGGCGATTATAATGCTAAGCATCACGGTATCTTATTTTGGATCACGACTAATAACCCCGAAAGGTCGTGTTTTGTTTGATACAATTTCTAAAATGGGTTTGAAAGTGATTTCGAGCGGAGAACCTACTTACTGGCCGTCTGATCCAAATAAGATACCCGATGTGATCGACTTTGGAGTTATAAAAAACATTGCTATGGATCTAATACGAGTTGAATCTTCACTAGAATTATCCTCGGATCATTCACCCACTTTTGTTATGCTATTAAGCCCCCGAGAAATTGTATCCCCGTCTGGTAACTTGGCGACATCAGGAACAAGGATAAATTGGCTGAAATATAGGAAATACCTTAGTACACAATGCACGGAGAACATGTCGCTAAGTACACCAGAAGAAATCTATCACTCTCTCAATAATTTTGATATGAATTTGAAACTTGCTGCTGAACATGCTGCCTTTACCCCCCGACAAAACAGATATAATAGAATATATTCTGTGGATGTCGACCGGCTCTTGACTGCAAAAAAGAAGAGCTCGAAGAGAGTGGCAACTCTACAGATCCCCTCAACTCAAATCTAAGTTTAGAGAATGCAAAAATCGTCTTAATAAGCTCTTGGAAAATCGAAAGATTGAATCTTTTAATAAATATTTAGAAAACCTTGATGCAACACCGCAGTCTTATTATTCTCTATGGCGAGCTACTAAAAAACTTAAGAGACCAGTTATATGTAAACCTCCTTTACGTAATACTAATGGAGGATGGGCAAGAAATGTTACCGAAAAAGGGAATCTGTTTGTAAGTCATCTGAAATATGTATTTACCCCGAACGTATCAAATGACGTAATTGAGTTGCCACCTGTTGTACCCCAATTCAGAGCAGTTGAACCCCTTTGTTTTGAGATTCGAGAGATCGACAAGGCTATTGTTGATTTAAACTCTAAAAAAGCACCTGGTATTGATAAAATCAGTAACAAGATGCTTTTGGAGCTACCCCGGATAGCATTAAAAATTGTACTTTATATTTTTAAAGCTAGATTTCGCCTTGAATATTATCCACCAGAATGGAAGGTATCACTGGTTACTATGATACCTAAGCCAGGAAAAGATCACACAAAAGTAGAATGTATACCCAATCATCAATGCGGATTTAGAAGAAAACACAGCACTATCGAACAAACACACAGACTTGTAAATGTTATTAACAAAACGTTTGAAGAAAAGAAGTATTGATCTGCTCATTTTATCGACGTTTCGCAAGCTTTCGACAAAGTATGGCACTATGGCATGATATATAAGATAAAGCAAAATTTACCCACTAATACACATAAATTATTGGAAAGCTATTTTACTAATCGAAAATTTATTGTTAAAGAGGGAGACTTCTTAAGTAATCCACAGGAAGCAGGAGTACCCCAAGGTAGTATTCTGGGTCCTTTGTTGTACTTAATATACACCTCTGATATGCCAACTAACAACCGAACTCATACATCAACATTTGCTGATGACACAGCTATTTTAAGTACACATGATAAGCCCCCAAGAAGCATCTCGACTCTTGCAAGACCATATACTAGACATTGAAAGATGGTTACGTAAGTGGAAAATAAAGGTAAATGAGCAAAAATGCATACACATAACATTTACATTGTGTAGAGAAACATGCCCACCCATCTTTATTAATAACGAAGTTATTCCCCAGCAATCAGAAGTTAAACACCTCGGTATCCATCTTGATCGACGTCTTATATGGAAATCCCATATTGATGCCAAGTTGACACAAATAAAACTGAAAGCACTTCAAATAAATTGGCTTATCGGTAGAAACTCAACACTTACTTTAGATTGTAAACTACTTTTATATAACTCTATTTTGAAGCCAATATGGAGTTATGGCATTCAGTTATGGGGCACGGCCTCGGCGTCAAATATAGAAAAAATACAGAGACGACAAAACAAGATTTTGCGGATAATAACTGCGGCACCATGGTACGTCAAAAACTCAAATATTCATAAGGATCTAAACGTCGCCTTTGTGAAAGATGTAATAAGAGAACATACTGAGAAATATTTTAGGAGGCTAGAAATTCACCCAAATCCTCTAGCTTGAAACATCCTACTAAGCAATGGATATACTCGATTGAGAAGAAGGCACACATCAAATTTGAGGAGCTAAAATATACGTATTAAAATAGATTTTTGTCTGACGGTGGTTGGACAAAATTAGATATAATATTTAGATTTAAGATTTTAATACTTATTGTTAGTTCATGTACAATTACTGAGGATTCAATAAATAAAGTATGTAACGTAAAAAAAAAAAATTAAATTATCGTTTTTCTATCAAATGTTGTAACTTTTTTGACAAAAAGTTAAAAACTATGTATACTGTCGATCGAAAACCATATTTTTGAAGATATTTTAAAAATGGTCCAGCTCACGTAAATTAAATAATTAAACCGAAATATTTTGGGAATTAGTTTAAAACATATAAAACTTTAATTTTAGGGGTGTGCATTTGCAACTTTTTTTTCCCATTCAAAGCAAGGCACTGTAATATATATAGGCAATTCTTCAAACTTGTTTACGTTCAAAAAATATAGAAATTTTCTTTATGGCACATCAACGCTACACAGTTCTAAAACCTTTTTTTTTTTTTTTTTTTTTTTTTTTTTTTTTTTTTTTGGAAATAATTCTGTAACTTTTGAACCGTAGAAGATATCTCAATAAAATGTCACATGGTTAGAGCTGCGGTGTTTTCGAGTTGTTTGGAGTACAGGTTCCTAGCGGGTCAGGGGGTAGTAGGGGCCCTCCAAAGTTGACTATCTTGGGTATGCGATTTTTTTAAAAATCGCCAAAAATTCATTTATGATATGGCTGAAAAGAAATTTTATAATTAGATAGTCCTCATAAAACTCTGCAAAAAATGCTCTTACATGTGTAGGTTATCGCTTTTAGTTTAAAAGCCAGATTGCATACATTTGTGTACAAATTATTGAAATTTTAGTATAATATGTATGAACTTGTCCTAAGTTCAGAGAATTAAAAACTCCCACTTTTATATATGAAAATACCCAAAATACCAATCCGTATAAAACATGTTTAAAAAATTTACTTTTTTCATTGAAATGATAACCATGTCGTTTTAAGGGACGTCCGTCAGAAAATACTTTTTGTGTGTTTACCTTACATATGGAGATATATAATTGAGATAATTTTAAGTCGATCCCAGCTTTGCAGTTTGAGAAATTAACAAAAAGATTTAAACATTTTTTTCAAAATTAGCAAAGTTGGGATAGGGCTTATGGGCAGACCTTTGCCCCAAGTTCCTCCGGATTTACTTTACAAACATTTGCATTAAGATTTCTTTTGAAAACATTAAAAAAATTATAAAGCCCTTAACAAAAAACAAATTTTATCAGTGAATAAATATTGCCACCTTTTTGAAAAAAAAAACACAAAAAACATGAAATTTTTTTTAAGTTCCAACTTCAGATTAATATAATTTTTTAACGGATTCATATATTTATATGATTCTTGCAGCAGTACTATTTAGAATTTTGTAAGCAACCTGGCGAATATTTTAAAAATTTTAGGGGAAACATTAAGCCCGCCAAGTTAAAAAGTTCGACCTGAATATCTCTTAAACTAAAAAAGATAACCTACATATGTAAGCGTATTTTTTGTAGAGATTTACAAGGACTATCTATATATAAAATTTCTTTCTGTCATATCATAAATGAATTTTTAGCCATTTAAAAAAAAAAAAAAATACATACCCGAGATGGCCAAATTTGGAGGGCCACCCACTAACCATGTGAAATTTCATTGAGAAATCTTCAACGGTTCATTCGCTACTTGTAAATCTCTACAAAAAATACGCTTACATGTGTACCCAGCAAAAACTTTGGTTGCCATGTAATAAGTTAAGAAGCTAATATAATGGCTCTTCACAACTTACACATTAGCTGAATAACTCATTATTTTAACCCGGTGATGACATTAGAGGCAACTACTTACCCTATATTATTACAAGTAACTATTTTACGAAGTCATTACAATAACTCATTACGTTCAACCTGTTCAATAACTTGTTGATTTTAAAGTACTATTGAAGCCATTATTGGTAAAACCAATAGGAACTAGTTACATTTTAGGTTACAAATAACTAATTAATAATAGATATCATAATGTAAAAAATACTATTATACCAAATAAAAATCTAAACATCAAAGCAAAGATACAAATAAATAAATAATTTTAACATGTGTTAGAAACAACGCACTTCAAACTTAGAAGAATGTTGATAAATTTGGAAAACTACTTCACCAATGATAATTTCTGTACAACCCGAAACCAACACGACTTCAATGACATTCTTTCAGCTTTGCTAAAATTAATGTTTCTTCATTAAATAATGTAAAATGATGTTAAGTAAAAACTTACCTACGTTTATTTGAAACGAGACTTCCAGTAAGTCGTGACATACACATAAATTGTTTCTTCATATCTATTTTGAAACAATGAATTATTTGCGACCATTTCGAGAAGAAACACATTTTTAGAAAGGGAAGTTCCTATTAATAAGATATCATTTAAGGTGATGAACGTGGAAACTTTTATGGTCTATTCTGAAAATGTTTACTCATTAAATAAATATTTTATAATATTACTTACGTTTATTTAGAGTAGATCTTATCAATGTGGTAAGGGAAACAAATATAAAACGTCTTTTTTGATGGAGGTAATTATGTCCTTCAAAAGATAAATTGAGTTCTATATTATATTAAATGAAATATTTATTTATATTAAATACACTTACCATTTTTTGCTCCTGATATTTCACAGAAGGTCTTGTAATATAAAGATAATTGGTAATTGATTTATATTATTTTAAACCTGATTCTTATTTTTTATGTATTTTTTATACCCTACACCACCATAGGTGGGGAGGGTATTATGCGTTTGTGCTGATGTTTGTAACACCCAAAAATATTGGTCTAAGACCCACCTTAATTTATACTAATCGGCTTAGAATCACTTTCTGAGTCGATTTAACGATGTCCGTCCGTCCGTCTGTCCGTCTGACCGTCTGTCCGTTCATGTAAACCTTGTAATCAAACTACAGGTAGCAATTTTGCACCAAAATTTATGAAATTTGGTACACAGCATTTTTTTGGTCCAGGAACGAAGCCGATCATAAATACCTTAAATATAGCAATATTTTAATATTATTTGGCACATATAAGTTTCATATAAGTTTAAATAAGTGTGCCGAGTTTTAAAAAGATCGGTCCATAATTACTCATAGCTCTCATATAAACCCCTTTCCAAAAAATCAAGTACCAAATTTTATAAAGATCGGTCCATAATTTACCATAGCTCCCATATAAGGCCCCCTTTCGGGAATCACCCAAAAGTGAATAAATTCTTATAAATGTCAGCATCAACGTAATATTCTGTATTTGTATGTCTTATTTTACACTTATAAGTATCGGTCCACATTTGGGTCCATGTCTAATAAAAGACCCCTCCCCGAAATATACTGTATGGTGTAGGGTATCATATAGTCGGGCCTGACCGACTATATCTTTTTCTCTCGTTTTTTTTTTTTTAATTTTTTGAAGTCTAGACATAAAATAAATTTATGATATATGTTTGACAAATACTCATTAAAACCACAAACCAAATTATTCTGTATTCAAACCCTTTTTACGAATTAAGTATTTGTATAAAAATTTTAAGTTGAAGTTAAAAAAAGTTAAAAAAAAATATAAAAAATATTTTTTATTCCTTTAATTACATTTTTTTGTTATAAATGTAAAAAGATATAATAAATTTTATTTACATATTTTAAAATCTTAGCAACTACCAAAAATTCAGCTTTTTTATCTATCCCTTGTATAAATCTGTCCATAAATAAGTTATTACATACCAAGAGAAAAATAAGTAGTTACTAAACTACTTCCATATAATGCAAACGGTATGTTGTTGTGATTGAAAAGTAACTACATCCGTAACTACATGCCATTACCAAGTTTTGCTGGGTAGGTTATTTCTTTTAGTTTAAGAGATATTCAGGTCGAACTTTTTAACTTAGCGGTTTTAATGTTGCCCCTAAAATTTTTTAAAATATTCGACAGATTGTGGACCGATCTTCCTGATATTTTGTACTCCGATTTAATATTGCATACAAATTATTTGCACTGTATTATATTGAAATAGAGATATAAATAAGGCATTTCTAAGCGTTAAACCCTATTGGTGGGGTATTTGCTCGGTAGCGAGGTGAAATAACAGACTAATCATGACCATTTTCCATACTTTTTAACTTCTTTTAAATAGAGATAAAAAATTAATCACATCTATAATTATATCGAAAGTATCCATTTTTGTGTAAATACACTGAATAATCATTTATTTGAAAAAATATCTAAATGTCTTCTTAAAATTTATGTTTTTTTGAAATCTGGGAACATTATTATAAAAAGGTATGATTTGGCCATTTATCATTTGCAGCAAGCTTGGGCAACTTTTTTAAAAACTAACATTCTATTAGATATAAAAATAGAAAAAAATTGCTCTTATGGGACTGAGGATTTCTTTGGAAGAAGGTTAATATCAAAAAAATTTAACTTATTTCATTAAAATTAAAAAAAAAAAAAATTATATGTAAATAATTTAAATTCGCGCTATTTTTGTTATAATTGCCGATTCAGATGTTTACTGATGCGAAAAAATGTCAACTTTTGTCATAAAAATATGTAGCAAAAATCCAAAAAATGGCTCTTCAATAAAATTAATTTCTAACAACTTTTTAAACTTTGGTTCCATGCAGAAGGAAATGGTGTAGATGGATCACCAAAAAAAATTAGGGAAACATGGTTTTTAATGTTCCTTATTAATTTGCCATATTCGTTATTTTATAATTTTTAAAAATGACTTATGGCCAAAAATCTATCTCTCTGGCCCTCTGTGCAGTGGTGATAGTAAAAAAAACGTACTTACATTTCTATTAAAACAATATAAAACAGTTTACGTTTATGGAATTATTTTAAAGTATAATAATTAATTAACAGTTAAGGAAATACAAAAAATATTTATTCCTTCTCACCTATTTATTTGTCAATATGTTAATATAGATTTAAGGAAACTGTATTTATGCCTAATCAATAATTAATTATTTTATAGAAATATTTGCTAATTCATTTTCTTTCACATTTTCAGGTTTTACTTCTCAGTCACAACATCTAAATGGAGGAAATGTTGGTATGTCAAATACTATTATAAACTCTCAACAAAATTCACAACCACAAGTTAATGCAAATGTCCAAGGAATGTTAGAATATTTGAAAACACGTCAATTCGTCTAATTGTATTCGTATATATATATACATTTATTCAAATAAACGTTAATTATAATAAAAAAATGTTTTTTCATTGCAAATTGTTAAATGTGATTTAAATAAGTACTATACAGAAATAGTTAGGGTCCTCATGAAACTCGCAAATGAACTGTCAAAAATTATATCGAAAATCATTTCCGCAACACTTATAAGTTTGTAAGACTAAATAGTCGCGCTGTTTTCCCCCTGTTTTTATAAAACGAACGAAAAATTCGTTTCGACAATTTATATTGAAAACAACAAATTTAAAATTTATTTGTTGTTTTCCATACATTTTGACGAAACGAATTTTTCGTTCGTTTTATAAAAACAGGGGGTTAATTTTACATTTATAAATCAACTGTCTTGTTTACATTCAAAAGTTGTTAATAATTGCGATGTGAAAAAATATAGTTACGCTAATTTTAATAAAATCATTGCATGTAAGGAGTGAGATCGAAAAATTCTTAACATACATACATAATATTCAATAACTTGGAAACGGTTGATTTTTTTTAATCATTTGATAATTTAGCACAGATCACAGAAATATATAATTTTTATGGTTCTAACCACTAATTATAAAATTGTGGACCATTTTTGAAAACCCTTTCTTTGGAGATTTGATAGTTGCTTCAGTCACTTTTTTGGAACAGTGTGCACATCTTCTGTTAAAATCTTCGGTATTTTGGGACACCTTTTTTGTGCTCTTGAATTCACTTTTCACAAGAGCTCAATATTTCTCCACTGGTCTAAGCTATGGACAATTTTGCCGCAACTGCAAAAAGCTTGTCATACCATGAATTTTGTAAGAAATTGTTGCTGCTTTTGGGTCTTAAACTTATCTCCAACATTGCTTCGAGCATTAGCAATAAAAATTTTTGAGACACAAGCTGCGAAGATTCTGCCAGCACCTACGTTTCTTCGTCAATTATACAGCTTGAGTATTTTTGTATGAAATTTGGTTTTAAATTCCGAGTCCTATTTTTGGCTTGTAATTTTTTTTGCAGAATTCCAGTTTGGAATTTTTTGAACTTTATATGTTATAAGCTTTCCCATTAGCTTTAAATTTTCGCACCAAATAGTCAAAGCACTGAGAAAACTGAGCTGATTTTCTACCAGATGCGTTTAGAGTTCCTTTCAATATGCTTTAAATTTTCTGGCCTTCCCAATATCATGTGGTCAGTTTTTCTTACCGAACTAGATTTCACATCAATAGTCAAATTCTCCTGATACTGTTTAATAACATTAGAAATGGTTTTCGGACGACATTTAATTCTGTGGCCAATTATTTGTAAGACCTATTTGGATTTTTTTATATTTTTTATTAATTTGTAGGGCGTAAATCTTTTTTGTCACTTATTTTGATGAAAATAAGGACAAATTAACATGGTTGTTATTAAAAATAATAACTGAAGTATTTTTCCATGATAACTAGATCAAAAAAAATGTTGAATATTGATTCCGAAAAAAGTTATGAGGCAAAATGTATGTTAAGATTTTTTCGATCTCACTCCTTATCTTTGATTTTAACAAAATTTGTCAATTATTTCCAAGAAATAAACTATTTTTTATCCTTAATATTGCACATTTTAAAGGGGTTTATGGAACATGTCGCGAAAATTTGCACAAATGGGAAACATAACCGTTTAATTGAGTATACCCTTAGTCTGTAGTTTAGATCTTAACACATTCAGTTATAAACTAACCTATGCATTAGAGTGGTCCAATGTTATCTGAAGAAAGTCGCACATTTAAACCTGAATTTTATAGTTGGAACAAAAAGTCGACTTTTCGATTTTCGGCTTTTTAATTTTTAGTAGTATGTTTATGTATGTTCTGGCTCACAGTGGTTCGGTTGGCGTACTTTTTCAGTCAAAAAAGTATAAATAGGAATTTTTTATTAAATACAACAATATTTTTTGTGTAAACGGTCAAATACATTTTATGAAATTGGAAACCAATGATTTATTTATGTATTTTTTTTTTTTTATAATAATATGTATGTAATTATGTTAAAGTAAATGAAATGATTAAATGGAAAAATAGTGTTTGAGTATGCGACCACATTGGGCCTGTTCGCGTACTTCGTTAGGTAAAAAATATAGAGAGGAATTTGTTTTTACTAAATACTACAATATTTTTTTGTGTAAACGGCCCAATGCATTTTATGAAATTGGAAACCAATGAATTTATTTTTGTCAACATTTCTTTTATTATTTTTGTATAATAATATGAGTAGTACATTTATATAGGTTCTCGACCACATTAGGTGTGTTCGCGTTCTTGGGCAGCTGAAAAAATATAAAGGGGAATTTTTTTTATTAAATACTACAATATTTTTTGTGTAAACGGCTAAATTCATTTTATGAAATTGGAAACCAATGAATTTATTTGTGTATTTTTTTTTTTTTTTTGTATAATAATATGTATGTAATTATGTTAAAGTAAATGAAATGATGAAATGGAAAAATAGTGTTTGGGTAGGTTCTAGACCACATTAGGTGTGTTCGCATTTTTTTCAAGATTTTTTTTTTTATCATTACTGAAAAATTATTTTAAGTCAGGGATTTATTGATCAATCAGAAGCAAGATAAGGGGAGGTCCCCTTCCCCCTTTGTGTGTTTCATATATTGTAATAATATATGTATGTATATATGTATGTATGTATGTATGTTTGTTTATTGTGTGCTTTTTTAATAAATGCTACAATATTTGTTTGTGTAAACGGCCAAATGCATTTTATGAAATTGGAAACCAATGAATTTATTTGTGTATTTTTGTTTTTTGTTAAAGTACATTTTGTTTATGTTAAAGTACATACAAACGAATTAATATGGAGACAATTTTTTTTACACTTTTAATTGTGATGAAATTAAAAACTGATGAGTTTGAGTATGTTTGGTTTATTCATATGGTTATTTTTGATTTTGTAAAGTGTAAAATTTAACTTCAGAATTGTTTTTGTTTTTTTTTTTTCATATGCATAAAATAACCTTGTAAAAGGTTTTTGACTTTAATGAAAAATATGTTTGATTTTGTTGGGTAAGGTCACGCATAATTTATTCTTAATGTTATATTAGAGGAAAGTGTTATAGACATTGGGGTTTGAAAGAATTAATTGTTTAATTAACTTTTTGAAAGCAAATGTTCACTGGAATATTTTTATACTTTTATGAAGTTGAAAACCAACATCTTTACAAATATTTTAAAAAGAAGTACAAAAATTTAATGTTTGAATTGATGTTACATTTCATTGCCTAGTTTAAGGCGTTTATATGTATAAGAAATGTGGGGAAAATTAATAATTCTCATAAGTTTTAATGATTTCAACAAAACTTTTTAATTCATATTACATTTAATTGCCTAGTTTAAGGCGTTTGCATGTATAAGATATGTAGGAAAAATTGATAATTCTATTCTTTCAGAATATATCATAAATTGCATGATTTTTTTAAATTTGATGACAGATACATAAAGTGGGGACAAGTGTGCTTTTTATTAAATTCTACAATATTTTTGTAACACGGCTAAATGCATTTTATGAAATTGGAAATTGTATAATAAATAATATGTATGTAATTATGTTAAAGTATATTCAAATAAAATAGTAGGGGGTAATTTTTGTGTTTTTTAATTGTGGTGAAATTAAAAAGTGATGACTTGGATATAAAAATAAACTTGAGAATTTTTTTTTTTTTTTTTTTGTTTTTTAATATGCACAAAATAACCTTGTAAAAGGTTTTTGACTTTGATGAAAAATATGTTTTATTTTGTTGTAAAAGGTTTTTGACTTTGAGGAAAAAATATGTTTGATTTAGTTGGGAAAGGTTATGTTCTAATGTTATATTTGGAAATTATTGTAAAATTTATGTTAAGACAATTATGAAATTTATGTTAAGAGAATTGTGAAATTCATGTTAAGACAATTATGAAATTTATGTTAACAGAATTTTGAAATTTATGTTAATATGATGAGAGTAAAATAATAATAAAATGTGAGTAAATTGGAATTATATGAAAAACACTCAATTTTTATAAAAACTTTTTGGAGTAAAAACTAGTGAATCTGTTTTATGATTTTTTTTTTTTTCAAGAGAAGAGAGTATTTCTTTAATTGCTATAAAAAGACATATCAGAATATAATTTTTAATCATTGCTCTAAAAGTTACTTCAAAGTATACTTAACAAAATGGTGAGTTATCGCTTTTGGATAACACTTTTGATTATTTATTTATTTTTTTTTTTTACAAAATTTTTAAATAGGGAAGATCCAAAAGTTCAAAATTGGACAATTGTGTACAAGGGTCGGCAGTCATCAAACGGCCTTGCAATATTTGAATTAATTTATAATAAAAATTGTTAAATGAACTACAATTTCATGCAATAAAATACATTTAATATAAAAATATAGATTAAATTTGAATTATAAATGTTCTAAAGTACATAAAAAAAACATTCAATTTATGTAAAAACTTTTTGGAGTAAAAAAATTAATTATTTTTAATAAACAAGTAAAGTGGAATAGATATAAATATAAATCTCTGAAGCAAATTTTTTAATCAGTTGTTAAACTTATTAAAAGGACGAACAAAAAATGAATTCGAATAATATTACAAATGCCGATATTGTTGCGGCTTAAATTAAAAACAAGGCCATATCTGGCAATAAAGGATTTACTTCCTTCAAAGCCATATAAGGTTTTAACTATGTTCCGTCATAAGAACAAATATGGAAATGTGGTAATTGCAGAGCTTGAGGAGGGAATGTTATATCTTCCCAAACGATATAATAATTTGGAAGATAATATAATAGAAGGAGTTTACAATTAACAATTTATATTAAGAAGAAAGTTAGAAAATGGCTTACATGTTTTGGAATTGGAAGAGGCAGCCGGTGATAATTCTGCAGTAGAAGACGAAGTGAGAGAGTTTTTCATTCCAAATTCTCAATCATTATTCAGTTGAGAAAATAGTAAAATAAAACATGTATAGTTATTAATTTTTTAACAAATTAAAAAAAGTAATAAAAGCTATATCAAAAATAAAAAATTGTGTTTTTTTATTTTATATTCAACATGATTAGATGAATATTCGTTTATAATTTGGCATATGAAAATAGTAATTAATATCGAATGCTGTGTCAGCGAAAAATTTCAAATGAAATTTTTGTTTACAATTTCGTTGTAGTTTATGTGCATTATTACATATTAAATTTTAATTGTTTAGAGAATTTTTAATATATAATTCGATTAATAAAATTTCAACTTTAATTAAAACTTTGTGGTTTTTGTATGTACAGTGTCTCACATAAGTTAGTGAATTTTAATTTTTAAATAAAAAAATTAGTTATTTTTAGTTATAAAATTAGGTAAATAAAAAATAATATTTTTTTATGAATGGGATTTTTTGCCTGAGTTGTCTTCTACCAAATGCTGCAAAAAGTAGCACAAAATGTTGAATCGTTTCCGAGAAATTGAGAAAAATAACACGTGCAGTCATTTCAGGTACCTCACAAAAGTATTTGAATTTTTAAATTTTTTTATATTTGAAGATACTCAAAATACAAAAAGGCAAAAAAAAGATATGTTTTTTATATTAATTGTTATTAATTATTAGTGTTAAGCGATTACTAATTCTTTTTATAAATTTGGGGGGTAAAATTTAGGGAAATTAAGCGAAGTTTCTTTACATGTATCTTACAAAAGGGAAAATTGGAATAATCGGGTAATTTTTCCTAAATTATTTCTTAAATTTAATTTTTTTATTTGGAAATATAAATGGACTTTTTCATGTCTTCGAAAAATGATTTTTACTGCAAAAGTTCTAAATATTGACATTCCAAGCGGAGTACGTAGTTTCACTATGTTGTTAAAAATTAAAAAATGTTCAACATTGAGCCTATTTTACTGAAGTATTGGTCCATATAATTTAACAAAACTTTCAGATTGTGTTTCTGTAGGTATTAGCTGTTATTAAATGGGAGATTTAGATACCGGCTACAAAAATACTGAGAAATTGGAGCCATAGTGTAAAACGCGACAAAAGGCATATTTTAAGATACATAACTATATGACTTTCAAGGTATACGATAAACTATAAAAAGGTAAAAATACCCGAAAAAGTTTACTATTCTGTTAATATTACTTATGTTGATGAAAATAAAGTTGAAATTTTTTCGCTCCAACATTTCTGGCCTGCAAGTTATTGATCCAAAAATAATATGGCTAAGTAATTAGAAAAATAAACCCAAGTACAATTATGTCGGGGTGTATTTTGGAGCTACATCATAAAGTCAGGTATTTTAGCCTTCAAATTTATAATTAGCTATATATCGGGAAAATATTCCCCAACATTTTTAAATAAATTTTTGATACGTAGTGTACCAAAATGGGCTTGATATTTAAGGTATTCTATTTTTAATGGTGCCATGCCTCATAATTATCGACTTGGACCCTTCGTATATGGGGTTTTAACAAAAAAACTCATAAGGAACAAAAACCTTATTATTTTTTTACTATAATGACAAAAAAATAAAATATTGTTTTGGTCATTTATAGAGGAAAAATAGGCGTGTTCTTCCTAAATCAACCTTCTAAGTCCATTAAATATAAAATTGGACCAAAAATCCCCCAAAATTTTACTCCAAATTGGGGAAATAAATTAGTAAACATTTAATTGTGATACCTATGACCTATTATTAATAAAAAAATACATGAATTTCTCCAATTTGTATTTTGTTTGACATTTTTAAATACAAAGGTGATAAAAATTCAAATACTTTTGTGAGGTAAATTCGATGAATTTTCATACTCTTTCTGGAATAACTTGGATACAATGAAATATTTTTGATTGCAGTTTTTTGCATTATAAAGTTAACAAATAGACAAACACAATTTAGTTAATAAATCTAGAATTCATTTTTTAAAATCACGTAATTAAACCGTTTTAATTATTAATTAAAAAAATTCAAATACTTTAGTGAGACACTGTATATACATATGTATGTATATTAACAAGAAGGAAAATGACATATGATTTTTTTTTTTTTTAACTTTAATAATAATAAAAAATATTAGTTGATTTTGATAGACATAGTCATGGTTAATTTGAATAGTATTGGTATATTTAATATTACAATGAATTTATTTTAATTACATTTTAAGCAAACTTTTTTTAATTTTCCTTATGTTAATACTGGTTAGTATGAATTGTTTTTATCAATTTTGTATAAATAATGAAAAAATGTCTAGCAGCTATTTTTTTTCATAATTTTTATCAAGAAAATAATAAAATTTTTTACAGTATATTAATAAGGTTCGCAGGGGTTTTGTTTAAGGGGTTATAGTCTATGAATAATATGAAAATATCCCATTTAAAACTAAATTTTTGAGGGAAAAGTGATATATTTACATAGTAGCTTTATAATATCACGATTTTTTATTTTATTTATATATTTAATAACCTGAGACCATTTAGAACACTTTTTATGTATTTTTCAATTATATACCCCATTAATAATAAATAAAACATTTCAACAAAAATATATTTTGACTTTGACCTCTTATTATTAATATATAAGTTTATATATAAAATCAAAAGTGTCTAGATTACAAATCTGTATAAATTTTCCGTACATCTAAATTGGTTTTTTTTTCTAAAAAACAAAAAATATCCAATTTTTTCGCACTTTTTTAAACATGTATTTTAATTTTTTTGTGTGTATTTGAGTTTAGCCTGATAATAAGATATCATATTTTTTATATATGTACTTTTTAATGTATACGTATAGTGTTGTCATTTTCTAACTTTCAGTGGTAGATTTAACATATGAAAAGATTAAAATTAATTGAAATTTTTAAAGAATTCCATAGCAACTATAACGGTTTCAGTTGTAGTTTTTAGGATATTAGCACTATTTTTACTGTAAATTCCAACATTAAAAATAAGTCTGAAGAAATATTGCTAAGTTATCATTTGAATTCAATTTTACAAACAATTTGTTATTTGATGCTGTAGAACAATCTAGCATAATATTTTGAACGATATAGCATTTTCCCATTTAAATCTACTGGCAACACAGCTAATGATAATGAGAATTGTTTTGTTTTGACTTAAATAATAAAAAATATATTGTTTGATTTTGATAGGTATGGTTAATTGGAAATGTATTGGAGTATTTAATATTGTAATAATAAATGCACATATTTGTCTTTTTTACGTTTAATATGATTAAACTGAATTGAACTATAATATTAACAAAATATTTTTCGTGACACATGCCAGATTGATATTTATCATCATCTTGTAAATATTTAGTATTTAGAAATGGCCTGTTAAATGTTATTAATATTTGAGTTTATATCTTAGAATTTATATTCAAAGGATATAAAAATCTATATAATCCGATATTTCTACACGACTACATATTCATAAGAAAACGCTTTCAATATCCTCTTCTAAATAAAAAAAGTGCTAGGAATAATAAAAGATGAATGCAATGGTAAAATAATAAAGGAATTCATTGGTTTAATACCTAAAATGTATTCGGTTAAGCCTAATATATATGGAAAAGAAATTGAAAAAATAAAGGGTAAATTATAGATAATAAAAACTAAACTATCAATAAGTAACTACAAAAATAATTATAATTCTTTGCATATAATGAAACAAATTTTACATTGTTTATGCTTTCAATACAGAAGAATTTTTGTCTCCTATATAGACGAAGAAAATTTTTACTTGTAATAAAATATGTATGTATTTACTTTTTATATATATTTAGGTGAATAGTGTCAAAAAAATATATATTTTTTTTGGTTTATGCTGTCTATGTGAGAAAATTTATGTTGTTTACATCATTCATATACATGTATGTATATGAAAACCTTGTGGAAGCTATTTGACCATATAATTTTTGTGAAAAAATTAAAAAAATAATAAAAAAAATATATTTTTTAAAAAAATTTTGTAAAAAAATATAATTTTTGTGAAAAAAATTAAAAAAATAATAAAAAAATTATATTTTTTAAAAAAATTTTGTAAAAAAATATAATTTTTGTGAAAAAAAAAAAAAAATTTGTGAAAAAAATTATATTTTTTTACAAAATTTAAAAAAAAAATATAATTTTTTTAATTTTTTTCACAAAAATTATATTTTTTTAAAAAATATAATTTTTTTTTATTTTTTTAATTTTTTTCATAAAAATTATATTTTTTTAAAAAATATAATTTTTTTTGTTTTTATTTTTTTAATTTTTTTAATAAAAATTATATTTTTTTACAAAATTTTGTTAAAAAATATAATTTTTTTTTAATTTTTTTCACAAAAATTATATTTTTTTTACAAAATTTTGTTAAAAAATATAATTTTTTTATTATTTTTTTAATTTTTTTCACAAAAATTATGTGGTCAAATAACTTCCACAAGGTTTTCATATACATTTATATGTATATATGAATGATGTAAACAACATAAATTTTCTCACATAGACAGCATAAACCAAAAAAATATATATTTTTTTGACACTGTTCACCTAAATATATATAAAAAGTAAATACATACATATTTTATTACAAGTAAACATTTTCTTCGTGTATATTGGAGACAAAAATTCTTCTGTATTGAAAGCATAAACAATGTTTGGTTATTATTTCTATATAAATTTCAGGAATATTTTATTTCATTATATACAAAGAATTATAATATAATTATTTTTGTAGTTACTTATTGATAGTTTAGTTTTTATTATCTATAATTTACCCTTTATTTTTTCTATTTCTTTTCCATATATATTAGGCTTAACCGAATACATTTTAGGTATTAAACCAATGAATTCCTTTATTATTTTACCATTGCATTCATCTTTTATTATTCCTAGTACTTTTTTATTTAGAAGAGGATATTGAAAGCGTTTTCTTATGAATATGTAGTCGTGTAAAAATATCGGATTATATAGATTTTTATATCCTTTGAATATAAATTCTAAAATATAATCTCAAATATTAATAACAATTAACAGGTCATTTTTAAATACTAAAAATTTACAAGATGATGAATATCAATCTGGCATGTATCACGAAAAATACTTTGTTAATATTATAGTTCAATTCAGTTTAATCATATTAAACGTAAAAAAGACAAATATGTGTATTTATTATTATAATATTAAATACTCTAATACATTTCCAATTAACCATACCTATCAAAATCAAACAATATATTTTTTATTATTTAAGTCAAAACAAAACAATTCTCATTATCATTAGCGGTGTTGCCAGTAGATTTAAATGGGAAAATGCTATATCGTTCAAAATATTATGCTAGATTGTTCTACAGCATCAAATAACAAATTGTTTGTAAAATTGAATTCTTTAAAAATTTCAATTAATTTTAATCTTTTCATATGTTAAATCTACCACTGAAAGTTAGAAAATGACAACACTATACGTATATTTGTACTATTCATTAAAAAGTATATATATATAAAAAATATGATATCTTATTATCAGGCTAAACTCAAACACACAAAAAAATTAAAATACATGTTTAAAAAAGTGCGAAAAAATTGGATATTTTTTGTTTTTTAGAAAAAAAAACCAATTTAGATGTACGGAAAATTTATACAGATTTGTAATCTAGACACTTTTGATTTTATATATAAACTTGTATATTAATAATAAGAGGTCAAAGTCAAAATATATTTTTGTTGAAATGTTTTATTTATTATTAATGGGGTATATAATTGAAAAATACATAAAAAGTGTTCTAAATGGTCTCAGGTTATTAAATATATAAATAAAATAAATTTAGTTTTAAATGGGATATTTTCATATCATTCATAGACTATAACCCCTTAAACAAAACCCCTGCGAACCTTATTAATATACTGTAAAAAATTTTAACATTTTCTTGATAAAAATTATGAAAAAAATAGCTGCTAGACATTTTTTCATTATTTATACAAAATTGATAAAAACAATTCATACTAACCAGTATTAACATAAGGAAAATTAAAAAAAGTTTGCTTAAAATGTAATTAAAATAAATTCATTTTAATATTAAATATACCAATACTATTCAAATTAACCATGACTATGTCTATCAAAATCAACTAAAATTTTTTATTATTATTAAGGTTAAAAAAAACTCATGTCATTTTCCTTCTTGTTAATATACATACATATGTATATACATACAAAAACCAAAAAGTTTTAATTAAAGTTGAAATTTTAATAATCGAATTATACATTAAAAATTCTATAAACAATTAAAATTTAATATGTAATAATTAGGGCAAGTTTTTCAAGCTTTTCGCTTGGAAAGTAAGCATTTGCATATTTCAAAACAATTTCTCAGAAACTGCTTATAGTTTAAATCTTTGCATAAATTTGCATATAATGGAGACAAAAGTTAGTTTTCTTAACAAAAACATTTTTTTTTGTGATTTTTGGAGTTCAATTAAATGATTTCTAAAAATTTTTTTGTTAGTATTTTGAGTACATTGTAAATATTGTAAAGAAAAAAATTCGGAAGCGTCAAATATGATACTTAAAATTAAAATAGTTATATTTTTATAAACATCGAAATCTATTAGAGATTGAAAGTTAAAAAATGCATATTTGTGCATATTTTTTACACATTAATATATAAGAATACATAAATTCGTTGGTTTTTATATACAAATTCATGCTATGTTTGCATATTTCTGTGCATATTATACCATTTTTTCGCGCTTTTTCAAGCGCATATTTCAATTTTTTTTATGCATATAAAAACTTGCCCTGGTAATAATGCACATAAACTACAACTCCAACAAAATTGTAAACAAAAATATCAAATTTCATTTGAAATTTTTCGCTGACACAGCATTCAATATTAATTACTATTTTCATATGCCAAATTATAAACGAATATTCATCTAATCATGTTGAATATAAAATAAAAAAACACAATTTTTTTATTTTTGATATAGCTTTTATTACTTTTTTTAATTTGTTAAAAAATGAAAAACTCTCTCACTTCGTCTTCTACTGCAGAATTATCACCGGCTGCCTCTTCCAATTCCAAAACATGTAAGCCATTTTCTAACTTTCTTCTTAATATAAATTGTTTATTGTAAACTCCTTCTATTATATTATCTTCCAAATTATTATATCGTTTGGCAAGATATAACATTCCCTCCTCAAGCTCTGCAATTACCACATTTCCATATTTGTTCTTATGACGGAACATAGTTAAAACCTTATATGGCTTTGAAGGAAGTAAATCCTTTATTGCCAGATATGGCCTTGTTTTTAATTTAAGCCGCAACAATATCGGCATTTGTAATATTATTCGAATTCATTTTTCCTCCTTTTAATAAGTTTAACAACTGATTAAAAAATTTGCTTCAGAGATTTATATTTATATCTATTGCACTTTACTTGTTTATTAAAAATAATTAACTTTTTTTACTCCAAAAAGTTTTTACATAAATTGAGTGTTTTCTTTATGTACTTTAGAACATTTATAATTCAAATTTACTCTATATTTTTATATTAAATGTATTTTATTGCATGAAATTGTAGTTTTATTATAATTTAATTCAATTTAATTCAAATATTGCAAGGCCGTTTGATGACTGCCGACCCTTGTATACAATTGTCCAATTTTGAACATTAATTTTGGTCAAGTATGGATCTTCCCTATTTAAAAATTTTGTAAATCTCTGCGGAAGATAAAACCATTTATTATTATCTAAATATGCTATGACTTTTGATCCATGTTGCGTTTCTTTCCAATCGAAATTTAAAATTTTGTATGGTTGATATAGAGGAATGTCGTCCATTTTTATATATTCTGGCTTAATACCCTGAGCGAAATTAATAATTTATTCATACATCTAAAAACCAAACATTTAAAATTAAAAAATAAATAAATAATCAAAAATGTTATCCAAAAGCGATAACTTACCATTTTGTTAAGTACACGTTACATACATATTATTTATTATACAATTATACAAATAAATGCATTGGTTTCCAATTTCATAAAATGCATTTGGCCGTGTTACAAAAATATTGTAGATTAGAAAGAAACGCAACATGGATCAAAAGTCATAGCATATTTAGACAATAATAAATGGTTTTATCTTCCGCAGAGATTTACAAATTTTTTAAATAGGGAAGATCCATACTTGACTAAAATGAATGTTCAAAATTGGACAATTGTGTACAAGGGTCGGCAGTCATCAAACGGCCTTGCAATATTTGAACTAAATTATAATAAAAATTGTTAAATGAACTACAATTTTATTCAATAAAATACACCGAATATACAAATTTTTAATTTTTCTTTTATTTGTTATTACATTAACAATGTATATTCAGGTGGGGTTTTTTTTAATGTTACATCACAAAATAAATTTTAATTTTTTTTAATTTTATAAAAGCGATAATCGAATCATATTTTGAAAAAATCCAAAAAAAGGAAATTTCATACCTATTCGGTGAATTTAACCTTGAACATTAGATTACCCATAAAATGTATAGATTTTACAAAAGTTTTGATTTTGCTTGCTCCACCGGCAGTTTTTGGTAGATGGGACTAAAAAAATAATATGTGTGCAAAAATTGGGTCGATCGGTCGTAAACCGGCCAGTCGACTTTGACCTTTGTCCTAAAACAAGGCTTAAAAGTAACTAATTTCTTTATTGCCCTATAACTCATTAATTTAACGTTTTGCGAAAAAAATTATATAAGCTTTTTTATTCAGAATAAAATGCAGAAATTTTTGACATATAATTTTTTAGCCTACTAAAAAATTTTACATAGACTTTTTTTAAAAAAGACTGTTTTTAATATGGGCCTAGCCTGCTAGCAATGGTTTTTATTATTTTGTAGGGCTAGATTTGCAGTTTTTATTAATCGATACGTTTTGTAACATTTGCTTAATATATTAGGGTAGATGGACCAAAATCTGAATTTGGGGTATCGATTTTTTTCTTATTATACAAATATTGGTACTAAATACAGGATGCAGCATGAAGTTTTGAATCATTACAGCGAGGATTTTTATATTGTAATTTAATTAAACAGTCACTCGAAATTTAGGTGTTGCCGATTAACCAAAAATTATAAAAGTTGACATGTTAATATTTTTATATGTCAATTTTACATACGTAAAATTTTTTACTTTGATTGCTTATAACATCACAACAAGTCACAATAGGCTAAAAAATTATATGTTTTTATTCTGAATAAAAAAGCTTGTATAGCTTTTTTCGCAAAACTTTAAACTAAAGAGTTATAGCGCAATAAAGAAATTAGTTATTTTTAAGCCTTGTTTTAGGACAAATGTCAAAGTCGACTGGTCGGTTTACGACCGATCGACCCAATTTTTGCACACATATTATTTTTTTAGCCCCATCTACCAGAAACTGCCGGTGGAGCAAACAAAATCAAAACTTTTGTATTCATGGGTAATCTATTGAGCATGCATGGGTTTCCTGTATGCTCGATTGCGTGCTATCGTTCTGCTGCAGTTTCTCATGTTGTATCAAGTAGATATATTTTTGCGAAATTTATATTTTCCCATTGTTTACATATAAAATAAGCATAAAAAATGTAAAAAATCTTTAAAAAGTATATTAGGCTCTCGCAGGGATATGTGTAATTAGGGATGGGGGTCAAATTATGAGTATTTTCAGAAGGATTGTTTGTATAATAATATTAGGAAAAATTAAAATAGTGAAAAAAATGTGCTCTATAGTGAAAAATTATGATCAAAATTCTAACATATATAATCGAAATTACATATGTTAAAATTTATTAAAAGGTAAAAAACCTCAGGGCTCTTTAGACTTCATAAAAATAGTCGATTATTCTGCTGTACTCGATCAGATACAATAGCTATGAATGAGTTAATAAATGCTACAATATTTTTGTATACACGGACAAATGCGTTTTATGAAATTGGAAACCAATGAATTTATTTTTTTTTTTTTTTTAAATTTTTGTATTAATATGTATATAATTATGTTAAAGTATATACAAACAATTTAATAAGGAGTCATTTTTTCTGGATATAAATGTAAACTTGAGAATTGTTTTGTTTTTATGTGAATTTTAATATGAAAAGGTTTTTTTCTTTAATAAAAAATATGTTTAATTTTGTTAGGTAAGGTTATGTATAATTTGTTATTAATGTTATATTAGGTAATTATTGTGAAATTTATATTAATATGATTTCAAAATGAGAGTAAATTTGAATTATACCTGTATGTACTTATATATAAAAATATTAAATTTATATGAAAACTTTTTGAACAAAAAACTAGTGAATCTGTTGTGCTAATCGAAACATTTTTTGAAAAAATCCAAGAAAAAAAGGAAATTTCATTTCCGTCGAGTTTAACCTTGAGCAAGCATGCGTTTCCTCTATGCTATAATCTTACTGTCGTTTGACTGCAGTTTCTCATGTTGTATCAATTTTAATTTTTTTTTTTTTTTTTGTATTAAAAAAAATACAGTTAAATGAAAGAAAATTTAGTATAAAAGTATATGATTTTTATTAGTGTACATTTAATTGAATAGCAATACGTAAAAAAATAATATAATAATTATGAATGCCGAAGTTTTGATTGTTGACGATGAGGAAACCCAATTGCTTGAGTATGGCTAACTTGTACCACAGCCAACATCTTAATCATCTAATGGAAATTTGGAAAATTTTACTGGAATGCATGAAAAGGCGGAGGAGAAAATTGTAAGCATAAGAAATAAAGTTAAAAAATAGGAAGAAAATACAAAAAAGATAAATTCAATAACATCCGCAATAGATAAGTTACTCAAAAAGAAGGCCAAACTTCTTAGAGAAAAAGCGTATTTGGAAAGGCAACTTTTCTACAATGAATCTTTTTCTCAGGAGTACTATACAATGTACAAGTGTCCGGTGTGCCTCGAAGATGACATACCAGGACAAATTGCTCACATCATTTTTGTACTACATGTATAGGAAAATGAGACAACAATCCTGTCCGGTATGTCGAAGTAGAATAATATCGGCATATATCATTAAAAAAACGGGTGAACGATTTACAATAAAAAATTTTAGTGTAAATAAAAACATGTAATATAATTTCTTCTTTGTTTTAATCTTATATAAAAATTAATATTATTTAATGTTTTAATCTTAAAAATAAATTATATAAATTATTCGGCTTTGTAATTAAGATTGAGATTTTCTATATTTAAAAACAAATTAATAAAATTTCTAAATAAAATTACTATATTTGAATTAAATAAATATTAAATAAAGATAATAATTATTTTAACCCCCCAGAAAGGGTAAATCAAACGTCTTGTTACTTAAGGTTTGTGGATCCGTAAGTAGACCGTGAAGGCGACTAAATTACCTTAGCCGACGATAAAACCACGTTATAATGTTTTATTTTTAAACACTTACTAGGGTGATCGACTCGGTTTTCCAACCGGGTTTTAAACCGGTTTTTTCAGTCAATGTGCTGTCGGTTTTTTCAAAATGTTCAATTTTCGAATGTCGAATAGACCGGTTTTTTTAAACACAAAAAACCGGTTTCAAAAATACCTTTTTATTTCAAAAGCCATGCACTAAATATTGATATTTGAATCGAAATTTATGATTATTTTTTTTAATATTCATAAAGTATGATTTTTAATGGCTTAAAAATATAGTTTAAGATTAAATAATTATCCTTAATATAATATTTTTTCACCTAATTTAAATGTTTTAGTTTTTTTTTATTCAGCGAAGAAATTGTTTTTCAAAGATTTTGTTTTAAAAGAGTTTCACCTGCAGAATCCTTTCAATAAAATTGATTCTTGTTTTTTTCATATTAACCCATGGTTTCTGTTTATGCTAAGTAAATGTTAATATCATTTTTGATGATTATTTTCTTACAAATTTTATACCCTACATGCCTATTATGCGTTTGTACTGATGTTTGTAACACCCAAAAATATTGGTCTAAGTCCCACCTTCGTTTTTACCAAGCGGCTATAAGTCGATTTAACGATGTCCGTCTGTCCATTCATGTAAAACTTGTAATCAAAATACAGGTCGCAATTTTGGTTTCTTATAGTCCAAGAACGAAGCGTGTTGAAATTTGTTATGATAGGTCCATTATTTCCTCTAGCCCCCATACGAATAACCTACCAGAAAAGGGGTTTAACGATCATAAATCCCTTAAATGTAGCAGTAATTTTTGCACATCTAAGTTCCATATATGTTTAAACCTGTATGCCGAATTTTATGAAGATCGGTCCATAATTGACCATAGTACTGGTCCACAATTCCACAGGTATATAAAAAAAAGACCCCTACCCGAATTTTGATGCACACAATGGTGTAGGTTATTGTCGGCCTTGACCGACCATATCTTTTTTTCTCGTTCTTAATGGGTTAATAGTTATTTCCAAAAATAAAAAAAGATTTATTGAATTTTCTTTGAGAAATGTAGTTTTTTGATAGAAATATTAACTTCTGCAAAAAAACCGGTTAACCGATTTTTTCTGAATTTAAAAAAGTGCAACCGGTTTTTTCAAAATAACAACTATTCGAACTATTCGAAACCCGGTTTCTCCAAAAAGTCGAATAATCGATCACCCTATCACTTACTTATACAATTTTAAAATACTAACTACTTTAGATGTTGATAATAACCATTTCATTCATAATTTCCCAACTTAATTTTAATCGGAAAATAAAAGACTAATAATTTTTATTTAAAAAATATTTACATAAATGTTTATAGTTAAAAAAATATGTTGAAGTTTAGTGAAGAGTTATATATTATAGAGATAGAAATATTAACAAAATATTTTTTATGAGATTTGTCAGATTGAGGTTTATCATAATTTTTTGAGTTGCCTGTTGACGATTTTTGAAGGTTTCCTCTCAAAATTTTAAGATTTCTAATAAAGTTTTCTAACAACTATGTTTCGTGAACAACATTAAATAAAGAAAAATAGTATATATTACTCAACTGGCAAAATTTTGTTAAAAAATATAATTTTTTTTAAATTTTTTTCACAAAAATTATATGGTAAAAAAACTTCCACAAGGTTTTCATATACATATATATAAATGATGTAAACAACATAAAGTTTTGCAAAATTATTTCAAATAAATTCATTGGTTTTCAATTTCATAATATGCAAAAATAATTTTTTTCATATAGACAGCAAAAACCCGAAAAATTATATATATATTTTTTTACACTATTCACCTAAATATATATAAAAAGTAAATAAATACATATTTTATTACAAGTAAAAATTTTCTTCGTGTATATAGGAGACAAAAATTCTTCAGTATCGAAAGCATAAACAATGCACAGTGTCAGATTTATCCAAATTAGAACGACAAAATTATGAAAATAAAAGATTATTAATTAAATAAAAATTCTTTTCGCATTTATTAGTAAACATGTCATATATTATGGAAAAAATACTTGAAGTATTGGAATGTGCCCATAGCGCGAATTATGGATTTTCAAAGTTGCAACTTTTAAAAACATTTTAATTTTATATATAACTTTTGTAAAGAAGTATGTTAATTTTAACTTCATATATCTCGACAAATACTGCAGATATTGATACCATTTTTTGGCATGTAATAATAAATGTATCTGAATTATTCCATTATAATTTGCTACGTTAAAAAGTCAATACTGAAAATATTGCTTTTATTTAAAAGAAATCATAATATTAAAAAATATATTTTTTGGGAAATTCTATTTATAATGGACTGCAACTAAAAAGTTCCAACGAGTTCCAATTCAAAAATACGATTATTATATAAAATAACATCTATAAAATTATATTTGAGAATTTTGGCTGCGACTTTTTGCGATCTTTTAAAATATTAGAATAAAATGTGCGGTACCTCATATTAGGAATTTTTTAAGACTTATTTAAACATTTTAAGGTAATAGCTGAAAATCTGTTATTCAAGTGATTCACTCTGATTGGTGTGATTAGATCTTTTAAAAGATTCTTTATTTTAATAAAATATTTTTTTTCAGTATGGGAGTGGCAGTCATTCTACCCTCCCATTTTTAGTGAGAATGTTTATGGCCTTATCTACTAACAGAATATACAATTTCAGACCAATATCTACAAAACTGAATTTTTGTCGTTCTAAAAATGCCAAATGTGACACTGTGCAATGTTTGGCTTCCCATTTCCATAAAAATTTCAGGAATATTTGATTTAAGTAAATATAATGACTTATAATATAATTATTTTTGTAGTTACTTATTGATAGTTTAGTTTTTATTACCTATAGTTTACCCTTTATTTTTCATATCTGTCAGTCTTAACCGAATACATTTTAGCTATTAAACCAAAGAATTTATTTATTATACCCACCATCAAAAAGATGGGGTATATTGATTTTATCACTCCGTATGTATCATTTCGAAGGAATCATTTAAGACCCCACAAAGTATATATTTTCTGGGTCCTGGTTCGATTCTGAGTCGATCTAGCTATGTCCGTCCGTCTGTCCGTCTGTTGAAAGCAGGATAGGGCTCGAACGGGACAACGTAGAGGACGAAATTTGGCGCAAATGTTTGTCTTATATAAGGTTTGTTTGGGATTGAAAATCAGTTAATAAACAAAAAAGTTATGGGCTAAAAACTAGAAACACAAAACATATTTGTTAGATAAATTTTATTAAAAATCTTAAAATTTTGAGAAGAAACCTTAAAAAATCGTCAACAGGCTACTAAAAAAATTGATAAATCTCAATCTGACAGGTGTCATGAAAAATATGTTGTTAAGATTTCTGTTCCTATAATATATAACTTTAAATAAAAATTATTAATCTTTTATTTTCCAATTAAAATTAAGTTGGGAAATTATGAATAAAAGGTTATTATCAACATCTGAAGTAGTTTCGCTGCTAGGTATAGTATTTTCAAATTGTATAAGTAAGTGATTATTTAAAAATAAAACATAAATATGTACAAATAATTTTTACTATTGCAAACATTAATTTAATTTATATCATACAAGGGTTTAAATTTCAACTTAATTATAGTTAGCGATATAATTATCATTGTTCTCTAAAATAATAAAATACTAATACCTACCTCAGTTTTCTTATATAACATTCAGAAAAATTTAATTCAATATTTTCTTAAAATAAAGCATAACCGTACCTAATCAAGCAATATATCATAACTTATTAATAAAATAAGAAATTATGTTTTTCATTTTCTTCCTTAATACTCCAAATATAAGAAAAAAATATAAATATAAAAAAATAGTCAACAAATTCTGGTTTTGAATTATACATAAAAAGTATACAACACAAACATATGTATAGCTTATTTTAAAATATAAGACTTTCAAAAATGTTCTTATGAATAAAATAGTTGAATTTTTAATAAATTCTTATGAAAATGCTATTAACAAGAAAATTATACTCTAAAAATAAAAAACTTTTAATTTATTTTAACATTCATACTAAACGAAAAAAAGACAAATACGTATATTATTACAATATAAAATACTTCAATACCTTATAAATTAACTATACCTATCAAAATCAAACGATATCTTTTTTATTATTAAAGTCAAAATAAAAAAAAAATTCCATTGTCATTAACAGTACTGCCAGTAGATGTAAATGGAAAAATGCTAATTCGTCCAAAATATTATTGGACGCTAAATTGTTCGACAGCAGCAAATAATAAATTATTTGTAAAGTAAATTCATATTTTCATTCACTTTATTTCTTGTAAAATTGAGTTCTAGTGACAACTTTTAAACAATATTTCTTTAGAAATATTTGTAATGTTGGAAAAAAAAGGCTATGGAATAATACTTACTGTGGAATAAAATCGCAATTTTATTATATTATAAAATGCTGTGAAAATGTGCTGAAACGCATTTAGCATATTTTTAGGAAATTTGAATTAATTTTAACTTTTTCATATGTTAAATCTGCCACTGAAAGTTCTGCAATGGTAACACTGACCATCAACTCCGGATAGAACATCTTTTTGTATGGAACTAAAAATACTCAAATACTACATATCCAAGTCATCAGTTTTTAATTTCATCATAATTAAAAGCGCAAAAATTAACATTAAAAACAAAAACAACTACTGCCTTCCCATTTGTCTCCCTGCTAAATTGTTTGTATATACTTTAACATAATTACATACATATTAATATACAAAATTTAAAAAAAAATTTGACAAAAATAAATTCATTGGTTTTCAATTTCATAAAATACATTTTGCACTATAGAGCAAAAAAGAAAAAAAAAAAAAAAAATAAAACACGCCATTTAATAATATTTTAATTTTTAATTTTTCCGAATATTTTTTTGACAACATAGTTTTTATTTGTAAAGTGTACTTACTATGCACGTATATTTTCTAAATACCCATAATTTGATCTCGCCCCTAGTTACACATTTCCCTGCGAGAGCCTAATATACTTCTTCAAGATTTTAAAATTTGTTTATGCTTATTTTATATGTAAACAATAGAAAAATACAAGTTTTGCAAAAATATATCTGCGGGATATTGTCGCGGATTTTAATGGGTTAAAAAGCATACAATAAACAAACATACATACATACATACATACACACACTTCCCCTCTTTATCTAAAAGATTGGTCAATACAAAAAAGTGGGCGGGAACTCCTCGCTTTTGCTAGGTAGCAATTATGCCACACCCATTGAGCATACTTTTGTATGGAAAAAGTGATCCCGAACATATATAAACATACTGCATAAAGGCAAAAAATCCGTGAAGTAGCAGGAAAAAACAGAATAGCATAAAAAATATTTTTTTTTTATTTGATCACAGATTAACGCTGCAAAAATATGGACAATGCGTTTCGGATATCGTAGGAATACTACCAAAAAAGAGTTTTTATGTTATATAACTGTTTAGGTAAGATTAAGAGCTAATGTACCAATTACAGCCGAGGAATTTTGTAGAGGAGAAATAGTGCTACAACAAGAAAGTAATAATTATGGCCAAAACATCCCATTATCCCATTTACTCACTAGAAATTTTTAAAGTTGAGAAATTTAAATGTAATTCAAACTTCGAAGTCGCTCAGAAGAAAATTTTCCAGGACTTTTCGATTTCCCGATATTTCACTTAAAAATGTGAGTTCAAATAGTATAAAATTGTTTGTAGCTTCAATAGGGTGGTCTATCAACGTTATTGAAAATAATCAATATGTATCGCATATTTAAATGAGTAGTATGTTTGGGGGGCTTCTGGCTCACAGTGGGTCGGTTCGCGTACTTTTTCAGTCAAAAAAATATAAAGGGGAATTTTTCTATTAAATACAACAATATTTGTTTGTGTAAACGGTGAAATTGGAAACCAATGAATTTATTTTTGTCAAATTTTTTTTACTTTTGTATAATAATATGTATGTAATTATGTTAAAGTACATACAAACGAATTAATATGGAGACAATTTTTTTTTACACTTTTAATTGTGATGAAATTAAAAACTGATGACTTGGATAAATAGAGTTTGAGTATGTTTGGTTTATTCATATGGTTGTTTTTGTTTTTGTAAAGTGTACAATTTAACTTGAAAATTGTTTTTGTTTTTTTTTCATATGCATAAAATAACCTTGTAAAAGGTTTTTGACTTTAATTAAAAAATATGTTTGATTTTGTTGGGTAAGGTTATGTATAATTTGTTCTAATGTTATATTAGGAAATTATTGTTGAATTCATGTTAAGAGAATTGAGAAATTTATGTTAAGAGAATTGTGAAATTTATGTTAAGAGAATTGTGTAATTTATGTTAAGAGAATTGTGAAATTTATGTTAAGAGAATTGTGAAATTTATGTTAAGAGAATAGTGAAATTTATGTTATGATTTAAAAATGAGAGTAAATTTGAATTATATAAAAAACTCAATTTATATAAAAACTTTTTGGAGTAATCTGATTTATATATATTTGAAGTTGAGGGAGTATTTTCTTAATTGATATAAAAAGACATATCAGAATATATTTTTATCATTCCTCTAAAAGTTACTTTAACGTGTACTTAACAAAATGGTAAGTTACCGTTTTTGGATAATACTTTTAAATATTTATTTATTTTTTTTTTATTTTAAATATTTTGATTTATTTTAGATGTATGAACAAATTATTAAATTGGCTCAGGGTATTATGCCAAAATATATAAAAATTGACGACATTCCTCTATATCAACCATACAAAATTTTAAATTTTGATTGGAAAGAAACGCAACATGGGTCAAAAGTCATAGCATATTTAGATAATAATAAATGGTTTTATCTACCACAGAGACTTACAAAATTTTTAAATAGGGAAGATCCATACTTGACTAAAATGAATGATAGAAATTGGACAATTGTTTACAAAGGTCGGCAGTCATCAAACGGCCTTGCAATATTTGAATTAAATTATAATAAAAATTGTTAAATGAACTACAATTTCATGCAATAAAATGTATTTAATATAAAAAAGTTAAATTTTTCTTTTATTTTGTATTACATTAAGAATACATATTCAGGTGGAGGGTTTATGTGTTCTTTTTTTATTTTCTTTTTTTTTTAAATATGCCAACAAAAAATTAATCTTTAATTTTTTGAATTTTATAAAAGTGCTAATCGAATCATATTTTGAAAAAATCCAAGAAAAAAAGGAAATTACATTTCCGTTGAATTTAACCTTGAACAAGCATGCGTTTCCTCTATGCTCGATTGATTACTGTAGTTCTGCTGCAGTTTCTCATGTTGTATCAATTTTCATTTTTTATTTTTATTAAAAATGCAATAGTAAGCATTTTTAAAATATTTTAAATTATATAAATTGATTAAATCATTAGTCAACAGTCAGTGTATTATACATCTTTGAAAGAGTTAATACCAACATATACATATTAACAAACTTTGTCTTGATATTAAATTATTTTGTGTTTAAAGTAAAATAAGAACAATATTTTTGTATTTAAAATTAATAAAAGTGTATAAGAACAATCCTTCAGTACTTCATTGTAAAAAATTAATTTGTGTGTGATTATCTTATTAAATTAAAATAATATTAAACAAAATGGTTTACTATAAATGTCCAGAATGCAAAAAAATGTTTGCTGATGCTAAAAATTTTAAAATACATGAGAGAACTCATGCATCAACATCGAATATTAAAACATCAACATCGAATATTAAAACATCAACAGGAGCTGAAGTAAAAATAGTAAAAAGTGCATTTAAAAAAAGAGTGGCAACTCTTGCAATTGATAATTTAAAAGAAGAATGTCTCATACCAGAGACGTTTATGAAGGAGTCATATGGAGCATTAAAGGAAGAACTTGCCAGCTTTTTGAAAATACATGATGCATTAAAGTTAAATATAGAGCTTCATGCCTTGTATGCCAAACCCAACATGGACGATTTAGGAAATACTCCGATAGAAGTAAAATATTTCCAAACTAAAATGGTGGAAATTTTAAATTTAACAGAGTTTGATGAGATATTTAAAAATAAAACACAAATTATTCTAAAGCAAATGGAAGAGTTCCAGGAAAGGGACAGTGGTTGGACTCTTATTCAATTGATTAAACTCGAAATGAATTTGAGTAAATACCAACCACTAAAAGGCTCTTCATATATACCACTCCCAATGAAATTGAAATTGAAAAAAGCGTGTATTAATGTACAAAATAAAGACGAGTTCTGTTTCAAATGGGCCATAATTTCAGCCATTGCTGATTTAAAAAAGAATTCGGATCGCACTTCTTCCTATAAAGTAAACATTTCGGAAGAAATTATTAGTATAAATGACCAACATTTAAATTTTAAGGGGTTATGCTTCCCACTCAAAATCAGTGACATATTAATTTTTGAAAATAACAATCCAATTATAAGTATTAATGTTTTTGGTTATGATTCTGCAATGGATTTAATTGTTGGGCCTTACTACAAAACAAAAAGTAAAAAAGCAAAACATATTAACCTTCTGTTTATACAAAAAAATGTAGGAGATAACATCATATCACATTATGTTTGGATCAAAAGTATTTCAAGGTAATTAAAAAAATTTTAAATTATTAGTTTTATTTAAATAATGATTATTTCTAAATATATAATTATTTACAGATTGTCTAGATCACAGTTGACGAGAAAAAAAAAATCGGTTAGTCTATGTGAATACTGTTTACGGCATTTTTCCAATATTGACAAATTTGAAAAGCATCAGAGAGAATGCAAAAAGAAGGTTGCTTATGTTCCTGATACAGATAAGTCATTTTTAGAATTTAAGAACTATAATAATAAGATAGATGTACCATTTGTTATATATGCAGATTCAGAGTGCATATTTGAAAATATTCCAACATGCATTCCGAAAGGGGATGTCTCTTCCACAACATTAGTTGATAAACATATCCCCTATGCTTTTTCCTATTACATAAAATGTAGCTTTGATAACAGCTTAAATAATTTGCGTACTTTTAAGGGTTTAGATTCACCTAGACTTTTTGTAGAAAGTCTTGTTAAAGATGTTAAGTATTTATATTCAAATTTTTTATCAAAAGTTAAGCCAATGACACCCTTAACCGAAGAAGAACAAATTGATTTTGCTACTAATGATAAATGCCATATTTGCTCGAAAACTATTATAGATGAGACAAAAGTTAGAGACCACTGTCATTTAAGTGGTAAATATAGAGGACCGGCACATAATTCTTGTAATATTAATTTTAAAATTCCTAAATTTTTCCCAGTGTTTTTCCACAATTTCTCAGCTTATGATTGCCATTTATTTGTAAAAGAACTCAATCAAATTAATGATGGTCCAATAAATATAATTCCTCTAAATAAGGAATTATATATATCACTTTCAAAAACCATTAAGGCTGATAGTGGAGATAATATTGAAATTAGATTCCTTGATTCATACAGATTTATGTCATCTAGTTTGGACAGTTTAGTAAAAAATTTAAGCAAAAATGATTTAAAAACAGTAAAATCAATGTATAGTGATGAAAATAAGTTTAATTTACTCATAAGGAAAGGTGTCTTTCCATATAATTATTTAAATTCAGTTGAAAAACTTAAGGAAACTAATTTACCTAATATTGAAGATTTTTATAATAAACTAACAGATACAGAATGTTCAGTAGAAGATTATACTCATGCAAAAAATGTCTGGAGAATTTTTGATTGCAAAACTTTAGAAGATTATTTAATGCTTTATTTAAAAACAGATGTTTTATTACTAACAGATGTTTTTGAAAACTTTAGGCTAGTTTGTAAAAATATTTACAATTTAGATCCGTGTCACTATTATACAGCTCCAGGACTTTCATGGGATGCAATGCTAAAAATAACAAATATTAAATTAGATTTACTAACTGATTTAGATATGATTTCATTTATTCAAAAGGGAACTAGAGGAGGGATAGTACAATGTTCCAATAGACATTCAGTTGCGAATCATAAATATTTGTCTGATTATAACAGTGAATTACCATCTCAGTATTTAATGTACTTAGATGCAAATAACTTATATGGTTGGGCAATGTCAGAAGCTTTGCCTGAGGGTGATTTTGAGTGGGTAGAAGATATTGATAGCTTTTCATTAGACTCAATTCCACATGATTCTAATTATGGGTATATATTAGAAGTTGATTTAATATATCCAAAGGAACTTCATGAAACTCATAATAATCTACCATTTTGCTGTGAAAATAAAAAACCTCCAGAATCAAAAGAATCTAAATTAATTGTGGATTTGCATGATAAGTATGAGTATGTTATTCATTATAAAAATTTACAACAGTGCCTAAAACATGGTTTAAAACTGAAAAAAATTCATAGAATATTAAAATTTAGACAATCTGATTGGTTAAAAAAGTATATTTCATTGAATACACTCCATAGAACAAATGCAAAAAATGCATTTGAAAAAGCTTTTTTTAAATTACTAAACAACGCCGTTTTTGGAAAAACTATGGAAAACGTGGACAAACGTAAGGACATTAAAATTGTGAATAAATGGGAAAGTGTTGGTAGAAGATTTGGAGCACGAGCTCTCATTGCAAAGCCTGAGTTTAATTCGTATAATATATTTAATGAAAATATGATAGTAGTTGAACTTAATAAAAGTTATTCATACTATAATAAACCAATTTATGTAGGCTTTACCATTTTAGAACTTTCGAAATGGAAGATGTATGATTTTCATTATGACTATATGCTTCCCAAATACAAAAATAAAGTTGACCTTAATTATATGGACACGGACTCTTTTATATATACAATAGAAACTGAAGATTTTTATAAAGACATTATAAACGATATTGATAGTAAGTTTGACACATCAGAATATGATATAAATAATCAATTTGGCATACCACAAAAGAATAAAAAAGTCCTAGGTATGATGAAAGATGAAAATATGGGAAAAATTATGAAGGAATTTGTCGGATTGAGAGCAAAAATGTATTCATTTGTAACTGAAGATATGGAAGAAACAAAAAAGGCTAAGGGTGTTAAAAGCAATGTAACTAAAAATCTAAGTCTTTCAGATTATAAAAATTCTCTATATAATAAAAAAGTTTATCATGGAAATATGTATATTTTTAAATCAAAGCTACATACTGTATATACTTCCCTTATAAATAAGATATCTTTAAGTTATTTAGACAATAAGAGATTTATATGTGATAATAATGTTAATACCCTAGCTTGGGGTCACTTTGCTTTAAATAATAATAATAATAATAATGAAGATAACTGTCAAATGAATGTTAATGAATTAGAATACGTAAATAAAAATTATATTGATAATTTTATGGATGATGATGATTGGGATGATTGTTTAATGGAAATAGAATATTAATTTATAAACTTTATAATATTGTTAAATATAGATCTTATTTTTATAAATAATAAAACAAAAGTATTTTTTTTTTAAGAATTAAATGTGTTTTATTTCTAAATATTTTGCCATTGTACATTTTCAGTTTCATAATCTAATTTTTTACGATTTCTAGTTACTCGAGGAGAATACTGATATGGTAAAGTTGATTGCTTCAAGTTTTTATGTTTTTCTTCCTTTGACAATATTCTTATTTTCGGCGTTCCATTATTTGAAAAATGTTTAAGTCGTTTAGCAACTGAAGATGCAGAACTAGGATTAAGTTTTTGTACTGTTGTATCCATATCAATTTCATCATAATTATCGTTAGTATAAATATCCTCAGGTAAATTTATATTAGATTGTGTTCCTATACTATTTGACTCTGGTTGCATTGTTTGAGTTTCAATATGTTTCTTATATATTTTTCTTGTTTGTGTTTCATTATCACGTAGATTATTCAATCTAGAACTTTTAGTTTGATGAGAAGACGTCTTTTGGGTTCCAATTAAGTATTTTGCTAGTTCTTGTTTAATATAATACCATTTGTTGATATCTTTTAATGTGTGTGAACCATATATTGGCAACAATTTTCGATGTAGAAAATTAGAATCAGAATATTTGACTTTAAATTTATCGTAACTTGATGGGTTAAGAACTATTAATTTGGATAAATTATTTGACATTTTCTAAAATTTTTCCAATAACTCCACTTAAAACTGATGAAATAATAATTGGTAGAAATCCTCCTTTTTGAATTAGATGTTTTCTCTTTTGTTTCACTGAGGTTTCTGGTGAACAAACTTTTCTAATTGTATTTTTATATGGTTTTATTTTGTCAAGAACTGATTTATTGATTTTATGGTTCTTATTAATTATATTGAAAAGTATTTCATTTATAGTTTTAATAACAACATCATCCACATGTTTAAGTATGGCATTTCGTAGTTTGGAATCTGCTTTCTTAAGAACATAAAGAATATGTTTGTTCTCCTTCAAAAGTTTTAGGTTTGAGGTCATTGTTTATATTTGCAAATATTATATAGTGACTTTTATTGAAAATATCCGTTCTGAATCTTAATGCGTTGTGTATTTGTTGAGTAAGATCTATTAATAAATAACCATGAGCTTGTTGTGTACAGTTATTATATACATCAACCAGAGCTTTTGAGTTTTCTGGATATACTTGGCGAGCTAAATATTGAAATTGTAACTTATCCCTAGGATTTTTAAACATAACTATATATTTAGAGTTTAAAGAAATATCTCTTGAATAAGCACCTTTATGAAAAATGTTTTGTGTTACTAAAATCACAGCTAAATTTCTATGATGAGATCCCTTAGTAAAAAGTTCACACACTTTTTTATTAGATGATTCAAGCATTAAATCATCCAATATTATTAAAGTCGATTCGTTTTCATCAGTAGCAAAATCCTCTGGAATACCTTCTATAAACTCTACATTGTTAATTCTCGGAAGAGAATTTTTTTCTGCAAAGCACCAAATGACCCGATCTATGTTTTTAGATATTAAATGTCGATTTTTTATCAAATTTATTATAAATGTAGACTTCCCACAACCAGATGGACCGCAAATCATCATAGTGAATGGATATATAAACTGTTGAAACATGTTCACACTTTAGTATACAACATTTAAATGAAGTGAAGCGTTAACATTCTATAAATATAAATATGAGTAAACAAATTCTTGTTAATGAACTACATCGTCAAGCGAGAAAGAACTTTCAGCGCAGAAGATTTATTCAAAAAGGAATTTTAGATACATGGCAGATTGACCTAGTGGAAATGATACCTTATGCAAAATTTAATAAAGGTTTTAAATATATGCTTACTGTAATTGATGTATTTTCAAAATATGCATATGCAATACCATTAAAAAATAAAACAGGAATAGAAATTTCGAAAGCATTAAAAGAAATTATAAAGTTAAACAAAGGAAAATCCCCCAAAAATATCCATTCTGATCAAGGAAAAGAATTTTATAATATCTACTTTAAAACTCTTATGAAAGAATATAAAATTAACCATTACCACACTTTTTCAAGTATGAAGGCATCAATAGTTGAACGCTTTAATAGAACTTTAAAAAATAAAATGTGGAAACAATTTAGTATGCAGGGAAATTATAAATGGATAGATATATTAGATAAATTATTGAAGGAGTATAATTCTACATATCATCGCTCAATAAAAACAACACCCAATTCAGTTAATAAGAAAAATGAACAGAAGCTTCTTAATACTGTATACAGTAATTTAAAGGTTTTCAGAGGTGGAAAATATAAAATAAATGATTTAGTTCGCATTAGTAAATACAAAAATCATTTCGAGAAAGGATATACACCTAATTGGTCTACAGAGGTTTTTAAAATAAATAAAATTTACGTAACCAATCCCACCTATCAACTTGCAGATTTTAATGGAAATATTATTAAGGGTGGATTTTATGAGGAGGAATTGTTAAAAACAAAAGCTCCAAAAATTTTTTTGATAGAAAAAATTTTAAAGCGAAAAGGAGAAAAACTATTGGTAAAATGGCTTGGTTTCGGAAAAGAATATAATTCATGGATTCATCAGAACGATATTAGTAAATAATATATGTATAACAAGCAACATATTATATTAATCATTTCTTTTAAAGATGTCTTCAAGTATACAAGAAGAAAATATTTATGTTACTTTATTAAGTAATAATTCAAAAGATATTTATAAAAACACTCCAAACACTTTTACAAATTTACTAGCACAGTCTCTCAACTTGGATGAAAATTGGGTAGTTGGATTGTCAGATATTTCATTTTTGTTAATGGATAAACAAAGTAGAAATAATGAAAATATTGTCAAACGTAAAAAACGAAACATTTCAAATGACGATATACAATCTACGGAAAATGGACTTACAAAGTTACCAAAAAGGAGTACAAATAGTGAATATGATGAGATTAAATTAAAATTTCAAGAACTTTTAGAAACGTCGGATGAACCAATGTTCACAAAATCTAGAATGACTAATAAAACAACAGCTCTTTTCAATAAATTAAATGAGACTCCTCAAACTAATGTATTAATGGAAAAAAAAAATTCAACAAATAAAACGTTAAATAAGTTAAATGATGATACATCAGATACAAATTTAGCAATAGAAAAGAAATATAATAAACATATAGATAAATCTAACAAGGAATTTGTTCCTCATACTAGCAGAACAGAATTGGAAAGCGTTGAAAAAGATGCCATTTTATCATCAACAAACCACATTCTGCAAAAATCTTTAAATACATTTTCAGATAATATGGCTCATTATTTTATTAAATCATCTTCACTGGATATAAATGAAATTATATTTATTTACACTGATATAATTAAACCTCGTCATGTAGGAAATAAAAAAATTAAATGTTTAAAAATATTTTCAATATCATCGTTAAAAAACTATATTCATTTCAATAGAATAGAATACTTTCCTATTGAATCTTATAACATTAATGATATATCTATAATGATTAGAAATGATGAAGGACAAACAATAAATTTGAATGAATTAATACCAGTTTATTGTACTTTACACTTTAAGAAATGTATAAAATGATTGTTTAGTAAAATTATAACTCATTTTTATTATAACCATGGATGTGTTGTATACAAATTATTATAATAATCAGTCTGGAAATAATGTCCAAAATATTGGTGAAATATATCATACACCAAGATTTGTGCAATATGGACGTGGTATTGGATCACTATTTTCATCTTTATTCTCGCATCTAAAGCCATTTTTGAGGACGGGGTTAAATTATTTAAAAAATAAATCATTAGATATTGGAAAGGAAATTTTAGAGGAAATTGGTACAAAACCAGTGAGAGATATTCTATTTAATCAAGGGGAAAAAATAATGAACAATTTTAAAGAAGCTACTATTAATAAAATTAAAACAATGCAGAAAGGCAAAGGAAAGCATATAAAACTGAAACGTTTAAAACAAAAACCACATAATAAATCAAAACGTTGTAGAGTGAAGAACTTTAAAGATATTTTTGGAAATTTAAAATGTCGGGATTTATAGAATGTATGAAAAGTGAATTGGATTTATTCGAATCTCCACCAATTCAAACAAGTGTAATTAAAACAGAAGAAATATGCTACAATCCAATTGCTTCATTGGATAATTCTAGTACTATTGAATTTGTATCATTAGGAAATGGTGAAACATATAGAGACCTTAATAGTATTTATCTCAGACTAGTGCTTGAATTCAAAGGAACTGGAGGTGTTGTTAATAACTTGTTGCATTCCATATTTAGGAATTGTACAGTTCATTTTAACAATAAAAATGTCTCTCAACCTGACAACAACTATCACTATAGAGCATATATGGAAACATTACTCAACTATGGCAATGATGCTAGATCTACCCATCTTGAATCGTGTGGTTGGGCTACTGATGTAAATAAAATTAATTCATTAATCGATAAAGAAAATCCCGGATTAGATAAAAGAAAAAAATTATTCAAAGATGGAAAAAAAGTGGAGCTTTTTGGAAAACTTCATGTAGATGTATTTAATCAACAAAAATACTTACTTAACAATGTCGATCTTAAGGTTACATTGAACTTGGAAAAGCCAGAATTTTATATTTTAGAAAATGGAGATAAAAATGAATCTCATGTAAAAATACATGAAGCCAATTTATACATAAATCATCTTACTATCAATAACAATATATTAATGGCACATCATAATGTATTACAAAGCAAAAATGCAATTTACCCATATAAGAGAGTAGAAATTAAGACCTTCACTTTACATCCAGGAAATCATTCATTAACTCTAGATAATGTTATACTTGGACAACTACCAAACTTTTTAATTTTTGGAATGGTATCTAACAAAGCATATACTGGAGATAGAAAAGAAAATCCATATAACTTTCAACATTTTAATTTGCAAATATTTAATTTGGTTGTTAATGGAGTACAATTTCCAGCACAGCCAATAGAATTTAACTATAATAACGGAGGAATATTAAGCACTCGTGGCTATCAAACACTATTTAAAGGTACTGGAATCCATCATTTTGATAAAGGACATCAAATTACAAAAGAACTTTTTGATAGCGGATATTTTTTACTAGCTTTTGATTTAACACCAGATCATAATAATAATTCTAATTGCGGAAATTTAATAAATCAAGGAACCATTCGAATAGAAGGACGTTTTGGAAAACCAATTATAGAGGCAATTACCTGCTTAGTATATTGTGAATTTGATAGTATAATAGAAATTGATAAATCTCGCAATATTATACAAACACTATGAATTCAATCAATATTATAAATACTTTAAATTCAAATAATTACACTAAAAGAAAATTTAAAGGAGTTTTTGCAAGTAATAAACTACCCAAAGCACCTGTTGCAAAACCTTCATTTTATATCGCCAACACTGATCCATCTTATAAACCCGGACAACATTGGGTTGCTTTTTATTTCCCTGAAAATAAACCAGCTGAATTTTTTTGCTCTGCAGGTCAACCTCCAATAAAACCATTTATATCATTTCTAAATCGAAATTCTAAATCATTTATCTATAATACAACACGAATCCAAAGTGAATCATCCATATTTTGCGGAGTTTATTGCTGTATTTTTATTTATTTAAGATGTAAAAATTTAGCTTTTAAACAGATTTTAAGTATTTTTAATTATTTTAATTTACATGAAAATGATATGTTAGTTTTAAGTTTATATAGATACTTTTATTTGTTTTATAGAAATAAATAAATAAAAAAGATTTAAAAAAATATATTTTATGTTGTTGTTATTCCAAGTTTCTTTTTCAATATTTAACAATATTGTTCGAAGCATTCATAATTCTGTCTTTGTTTTTCGTGAATGTCAAGTAATTACTAAAATCATATATCAAATTAAAAATATAAAATAAAAAAAAAAAACACACAAATTTTATTCTTGTTATAGCTTTTATTACTCGTTTTCAAAAATTTACTACAAAATAAATAACTATACATGTTTTATTAATTAAAATTAATTTTCCTCTTTACTTATTTTAAACGTTCTGATAATAAATAATATCTCATTATAAAATTATCTATTTTAGATTTGAGTTTTTTATGTCTCCCACAACAGCATGTATCAGGACCCATGGTTGCTTTATTATTCGACCATGAGCAACTTTTAAAGTGTAATCCGTATTTATATAGTATTGGCTCCTCATTATAATTCCCAGTCTTATTCAGAAGTTCAAAATACTCATCCAGTATTCTTTGATGTTCCAAAAAAATTAAACCATCAAAATCATCAAGAAATTTTTGAATTTTTATATATGACATCTTTATTGTAGAGCTATTTCTTAACAAATATTTAAAATTTTCAAAACAATAATACTTATATAAAGTTTAAAAATGTTATCAATTAATAATTTCTAGGTATTTTAGTATTTTCCCAACTGAAAAGTGGTTGAGAATTTGGAATGAAAAACTCTCCCACTTCGTCTCCTACTGTAGAATTTTCACTGGCTGCCTCTTCCAATTCCAAAACATGTAAGCCATTTTCTAACTTTCTTCTTAATATAAATTGTTCATTGTAAACTCCTTCTATTATATTATCTTCCAAATTATTATATCGTTTGGGAAGATATAACATTCCCTCCTCAAGCTCTGCAATCACCACATTTCCATATTTGTTCTTATGACGGAACATAGCTAAAACTTTATATGACTTTGAGGGAAGTAAATCCTTTGTTGCTAGATATGGCCTTGTCTTTAATTTATTGAAAGCAGCAACAATATTGGCGTTTGTAATTTTATTTGAATTCATTTTTGCTCCTCCTTTTAAAAAATTTGATAACTGATTAAACAATTTTACTTTAGAGATTAATATTATATATGAAAAATAATTAATTTATTTTTTTACTCCGAAAAGTTTAAATGTAAATTGAGTGTTTTTTATAAAATTCAAATTTACTCTCATTTTGAAATCATAACATAAATTTCACAATTCTCTTAACATAAATTTCACAATTCTCTTAACATAAATTTCACAATTCTCTTAACATAAATTACACAATTCTCTTAACATAAATTTCACAATTCTCTTAACATAAATTTCTCAATTCTCTTAACATGAATTCAACAATAATTTCCTAATATAACATTAGAACAAATTATACATAACCTTACCCAACAAAATCAAACATATTTTTTAATTAAAGTCAAAAACCTTTTACAAGGTTATTTTATGCATATGAAAAAAAAACAAAAACAGTTTTCAAGTTAAATTGTACACTTTACAAAAACAAAAACAACCATATGAATAAACCAAACATACTCAAACTCTATTTATCCAAGTCATCAGTTTTTAATTTCATCACAATTAAAAGTGTAAAAAAAAATTGTCTCCATATTAATTCGTTTGTATGTACTTTAACATAATTACATACATATTATTATACAAAAGTAAAAAAAAAAAAAAATTTGACAAAAATAAATTCATTGGTTTCCAATTTCACCGTTTACACAAACAAATATTGTTGTATTTAATAGAAAAATTCCCCTTTATATTTTTTTGACTGAAAAAGTACGCGAACCGACCCACTGTGAGCCAGAAGCCCCCCAAACATACTACTTAAATGTACCTAAATTATGAAATAATATTTTCGAAAAATATCAAAATGATTAGAACATGATGCTATATGGTCTTTCTTAATGTTTTTTTAAGAAATGTCTATACCAATGACAATTAAAAAATTCAAAAATATATAATCGTTTGTTAAAATTCATGTAGTTTTCTTTCGTTTAAGTGCTTTTAAAATTCCCGGGAATCACGGTTAAAGTTCCCGGAAAGATAGCCCAAGCTGTAACTTTCTAAAGGAAAATGTTCGGTCTTTTGGAAAAACTAAAATTAAAGAGAGAATCTTCATAGAAGAAAATATCAAAGAGTTAACTAAGAACCTATCATTAATTTCAACAGTACGTTCATCATATGACAAATAATTGAGAGCATATCGTAAGTTGAAATGCCCATATCTTTTTTGGTGTTCGCACTAAGACTTTTTGTCAAAGTGAAGTCGCACTAGATTTAAGGTATTTAAACATCTTTAAAAATATATTTATTGCAAACGATATAACCAGGAAACAAACAATAAAAGTCCTCTTTAAAATAAAATTCTTTAATTATTACATTGAAGCAGTTCATTATTTTTCTTATAAATTATTTAATTTATTTTTATTTATTTTGTCAATATTATTTATTAATTTCTTTTTATGAATTCATTACAATAATTTCTTTCGTTTATTATTTATTTTCCACCCTTATTATTTTAATTGAACTTTTAACGTATATTTTTGAATTTAACGGATTTTATCAAATGCAACTCTATCATTTTTTGATCATTACTTTTTGTATTGTAATGTACAAATGTGTAAACCACAAGACTATGCTTACATTCAGTTGATTTCCATTATACTAGAGTAAACCGAAGAATACTAATGTAAAATGAAACATAACAAGATACGCAGGAATAGGACTACGGGAGCCTTTGATATGCTAGCAGCAGCGGTGTGGGGGGGGGGTGTTCTTTCCTCTCCTAACTGTACCTAGATTTTCCATTACAAATTTTTATTTTAGACTCTCTGGTTTTTCATATTTTGTCAAGGTGTCAGGACCGCTATGACTAGAATTACCCATTATTAATTATTTTGCCCCAATCTAGTCATAAAAAAATAATAATAAATATAAAAATGTCAATAACTATATTCTATTTTAAAACCTATCAGATGTTTTGAGAGTTTAAGCCTCACTACCCACGCCTACCTTTGTTTCATGGCTAACTTTGTATATGAAACCCCACATTCAAAAAATATAATAAGTCTTACTCTACTTTCCCATAATGTACGAAAGAAAACACCCTGATAAATTTATTTAGCAATCCATAGTGATTCACAAATATTATTTATTTACTTGAATTGAATTTTAAAACTACGTTTATCTAAGCTACAGCTCAACATTTTCCTTATATTTATTTCGAAAGATATAATGTTATATGCCCTATAAAATTTCTTAAAAATTCTTTACAATATTGTAATTATCTAATATATAAATTCATAGTGATAATTTTGGATTTCAAAAAAAAAAAAAAAAAAAAAAAAATATTATATTATATATAATATTATATATTTTACAATTTTGTAACAGGTTAATGCATACTTTAAGGTGTTGGCAAAAAGATAATCATAAATAGAAGCAAAAACTGTTAGTTAACATCTACCTTTAACAGTTAACATATTAACATAAAAGAAATAACATAAAAGTTAGTTATTGATTGGTAGATTATCATTGGCAGAGCATCATATTAATAGTTGTTGCTTCTTTTTATTAACTTTTATAAATACAAGATTTAATAAAAAAGATGAAAAATTAAGTTGTGTTCGAACTTACCGCATCATACAAAACTGGTGAAGGCCTCCAACAGGAACTGATGATGGGGGTATTGTTGAAAATTTAAGTTTTCTAAATTATCTTGATTTATATGTTTTTTTTTGCCAATTTAGTTAGTAATGTTTAGTTAGGATCTGATAAGCATATTCTGTGATAATAGGTTAGTTATTTGGGAATAGATATATTTAGTTAAATTTAAATTAGGTTAGATTTTAGGATTTATTAAAAACTATAGTTAAATTGTATTTACATATTTGATTAAGTAATATTGGGTCTTATATATCGGGAGATTATATTTAAGGGAATTTTATATGTTATAGTATTTTAGCCCTATTTTATTAAATCTTACATTATTTAATTATTTAAGAATTATTAGATTTTAAAGGTTTAAAAGTTAACATATTTAATTACACATTGAATGCAATAAATTTAAGAAGTTTTAGGAAAATTAAGTATTCACTTCAAAAAGTTTTAAAATTAAATATTTTAAATGAGAAATATTTAAAAATATCTAGAAAATCTAGAATATTTTGTAAAATATAAGGTGTGTGCTATTTAGGGTAAATAATGGAATATTAAGGATCTACATAAAAAATTGGTTTTGCTTTTTAGATCACAGTTGTTGAGGTGTTTTTAGTTTACAGAAAAAAATGATTGGCAAATTTCACGATCAAGATTTGGATGTTTTAGAATTTGATCACTTTGTTGAAGAGATTATGTAACCCTGTTTAACACGTGATTCACTTCCCGAAGTACTTTTTGGATGCTGAAGATAGTATGATGAAAAAATCTGTGCAGAAGTTGGAGTTTTCGCCAGAAAAACCCCGAAATCCTTTACCAATACAAAATTCACTCATCTAGCCATACACTTTTCACTTGGTTTTTAGGCTATTTATCAGGTTGTCTTTACAGATGAATAATTATAAAGAGATTTTTCGAGAATCCTACATAATAGTTAAATCGTTAAAAAACGTTTATTTAATATTTTGACTTTATTGTCTTGAGGTTCTTATAAAACTAAAACTTAAATTATTTTACAATATTCTTATAAGCTTAAGATTATTAAGAATTGTTTATCAATAAAAACTGTCTTAGACATTCAGTCAGCAGTTCTACAGAAATATGAGTAGTTTGTTTATAAATGATTTTTATGCATGCATACTTCTTTTTGTTTTTATATTTCAATGCATTTATGCTGACTTAAAAGTCTTAATCAGTAGTTTATTAATTTAGGCAAACGGGAGTTTACTAGTGTGTATGGGTTGTGTATCCATAACACCCCCGGACGAAGATGCTTGCCCATTTTCCAAAGGAATTATGGGTAAGTTCACTGTAACTTGAGTTTTCTTATTTCCTTTAATCTTAATATAGGTATAGATACATAAGACAATAATAATTATTATTATAACAGTGGTAATAGATACATACTGTATTTTTTCATGATATTTTAATTCTTTGATAATTTTGATATTTTCAATATGTTTGTAATGTAATTCTTCCAAAGTTATTGATTCATTAGTGGTTATATTTCTAATAGGATTTGGAACAATAATAGTGTCTTGATAATTTTTCTTATTATACCATTTATCCAAATAAATTTGAAAATTTTCAATATAAATTAAATAGTTTCCATTTAAGGTAAGTGGGAACTTATTACAAGTATGATTTACATCAAAGTTTCCGTTAATTACTACAATAACATTTATTCCAATCTCTATCACCTCCGTTAAAGTGTTAATTTCATAATTACATATCATTTGATTTTGATTAAATATATTTTGAATACAGTTATCTTGAATTTTCTTTAAATCTGATTTTTTGTTAGTTTTTTCATAAAAAGTGTTTTGCTTAACAATATAGTTCTTATTATCTAATACAATTTGTTTTTTATTTTTGTTTGGAATTGGTTGGATTACAATTTCTTTATAGGTTTCAGTTTCCATATTAGGAATCCTAATTAAAAAAATTATGTTTTTATCATGCAATGCAACATCCAATTCGATGTTTTCAAGTTTGTCTATTGTAATGTTAAAGTCGTTAATCTCTTGATCGGTAAGTATGTCTCTATTAAGAGTCCTTAATTTAGAAGCCAATAATAATTCTCTGACTTGTTCGATTATTTTTTCTATGTGATCTAATTCGTATTGTAATTCAAATTTTTTAATTTGTGTTAGAGTTTCATTGATTAATTGTTTATTTTGTATAATAGATAAAGTTTGTAAATTTCCCAAGTTAGCCAGTTTTGTAAGTTGATTTTCAAAATGTTCGTTTATTGTAACTTGTTTATTAACTTGTTCGATAATGTTTTTGTTATTTTCTGTTATGATATTTAACTTAGTTTCTATTTCAATTCGGTCGTTATCATCCATAACACCTGATATCCATTTAAGTCTCGTTCCAAGTACGTTTACTAGTCCTCTAATCCGTCTATGTCTTGGTATAATCGAATATAATTGATGTTCAATATGTGTAATTTGATGATTTAAATATTCGTTCTTTAATGGTTCTATTTTAAACTTCAATTTCTTCACATATTCGGAATATTTTTCTGTGTTGAATATATGTAGTATTTTAGAATAATTTTCAATAAGAGCTACTTCTTCTGTTTGTGTCAAAGTAAATCCATTTCCATAACTCAAATCAGTTGTCAGTAGTTTTTGTGCTAGGGCCAGGTTGATCGTCAGTATCGTCAACAAGAACCTCCAAAGATCTAGAAATATATTTTTTCTCTTTAATAAACTGATCCTTATGATAAAGATTTTGCTTATGAATATACTTTCTAGGATTAATTTGTTTTGCCTTAACTTTCTTAATTTTTTGATCCAATTTTCCATCTTTTCCTACGTTTTTGGCATATTTAGTATTAATTCTATCATCGTGTCTATTTCTATTTATGTAATCTAAAGTTTTTTGTTTTTTATTGTCCATTCTCTCATATATTTCTTTTGTGTCAACTCTATTTGAAAAATGTAAATCTATTGGATTTTTGCCAGTAGTTGAATGTATCAAATTGTTATAAGCACTTAAGGCTTGTATGAGTAAATCAATATTAAAGTTAATGTCATTTTCCTGTTCTCTAATCTTCAAAATTCTTATCTGTTCATTCAAGGTTCCATGAAGTCTTTCGACATCAGAATTACCTGTGTGTCTATTTGGAGTAGTAAAATGATATTCAAGATTTTGTTTTTCCAAAAAATCTGTAAACAATGGCGACCTAAAGCCGCCTTCATTATCCAATATAATTTTATTCGGGTTTTTCATCAAAAGAAACAGTTTTAAATAAGCTTTAATCAATGTCAAAGTTGTTCTTTCAGGAATTTCTTCAATCATTGCGTATTTTGTACATTTGTCTATCATTGTTACGTACATTTGATTGTTATTTATATACCATATATCTGAATGATATATTTGAAAAGGTCCTGTTGGAGTTTCCGTTTTCTCCAAAGGTAGCTTAATAGGGTTTCTTTCATGTTTAAAGTTACAAATGTGACAATTGTTAATAAATTTAGTTATTTCTTTTTTCAGGTTTGGATAGTAATATGATTGTTTTAAATCTTCATATGTTTTGTTTATTCCAGGGTGATTATTATCAAACCTATGATGTTTAGCTATTATTTCTAATATTTCTTCAATATTCTTGTCTTCAATAATATGATTAGTTAAGAATACTTCAGCTTCAATAATATTATTAGGGTTAGATTTTCTGTTTTTGAATTCATTTTGAAGTTTTATTAAATCCTCTTTGTCAGGACAATATAATGCCACTGTTTTAAATAGTATGATTTTGTCTAATATTTGCGCTACCAGATCAGAATCAAGTTCTGTATAATTATATACTATTCTATTATTAGAAAATATTATATCTTCGTCAATTCTACATAAATCTCCTTTTTTAAGGATAATTTGATTTTTAAAACTTTGAAAAGGTTTTTCTGTAACCTTAAACAAGTCTGAACTGCCTTCCTCAGCAGAATGTACAGTTTGATTGTCATCTTCAATGACTGGAATGCTTTCTAAAATGTCTACTCTACTAGTTGTTTGTCTTTTACTATAAGGGTTTCTTGGGTTTTTCACAAGATCTTCCCTAGAGTGTATTTCTCTTAAATGTTTATTTAATGCACTTATTGTTGCATAAGTTTTTCCACATAAAGGGCAATTTGTTTTTCCCTCATGCATCAACATATGTTGATTTTCGCTAGTTTTATCTCTGTTATTTTTACCACATATTTGGCATTGTGAATAGTATTTTTGGTTTACGTTAGTTTCTCTAATTCTTGAAAGTGCATCCGCTACTTTGTTTTCTTTACCTTGTACATGCGATATATCGAACTCATATTCATTGAGCTTGATTTGCCATCGAATAAGTTTAGAATTGGGTTCTTTTAAGTTTGCTAACCATATTAAAGGTTTGTGATCTGTATGTAAATCAAATCTTCTTCCGTAAAGGTAATGTCTAAATTGTTTTACTGCCCATACTATTGACAGCAATTCTTTCTCGATAGTTGAATAATTACATTCATGTTTATTTAGCGTTCTTGATGCAAATGCTATTGGCCCTTTCTTTTGTGAAAGTACTGCGCCTAAGGCATAATTACTTGCATCCGTTGTCAATATAAATTTCTGATTAAAGTCAGGATACTTTAATAATATATCTGACATTAGAATATTTTTTAATTTCTCAAAACTCTCCCTATAATCCTTATCATTTTCGTTAATAACTGCGTCCTTTTTAAGACGGATCGTTAAAGGTTTTGCAATTTTGGAATAATTTGGTATAAACTTTCTATAATAACCGCTCATTCCTAAGAAACTTTGTATTTCCTTAACCGTTTTTGGAATGGGTTGTTTTTTAATAGCTTCTATTTTATTAGGATTTGGCCTTATGCCTTCGTTCGTAACTATATGTCCCAGAAATTCAGTTTCTTTTTTCAAGAACTCGCTTTTATTCAAAGACACTTTTAAGTTTGCTTTCCTCAATGTAGTAAATATTTTTTCTAAGCTACTAATGTGTTCTTGTAAGGAAGTCGAAAATACTAAGATGTCGTCCATGTAAATAACACAGATTTTATTAACATGTTCCCTAAGAACATTGTTCATCATGCGCTGAAAAGTCGATGGAGCATTCTTAAGTCCAAAAGGCATTCGAATGAACTCAAAATTAACATTATGTGTAGAGAAAGCTGTTTTTTCGCGGTCTTCAGGTTCTACTTCTATTTGATAGAATCCTTTGGTAAGATCCAATGTCGAAAAATAATTCGCTCTACCTAGTTTGTCTAATATATCATCTATTCGTGGTATAGGATATTTATCTTCCTTAGTAACCTGATTCAATTTGCGGTAATCTATGACTATACGCCATTCTTTGTTACCTACTTTGTCCTCTTTTTTAGGGACAATCCATATGGGTGCGTTATATGGTAAATTTGAATGTTTTATGATTCCCTGTTCTAACATTTCGTTCATTTGTTTTTCTACTTCTTCTGTATGAATACTAGGATATCTATATGTTTTAGAATATATGGGACCTGTCAGTCCTGTATCAATTTTATGTTTTACTTCATTTGTAAAGGTCAAATCATCACCTTTATGATAGAAAACATCTTCGTGTTTCTGAATCAAGATACGAATAGCTTTTGATTCTTCGGAATTCAAATGGTCTAAACGTAAAGGATCATTAGTATTACCTAATTGCTCAATACTATAAAATTCTGGTAACCGATTCATATCATCTGAAACTGTCGTCTCCTCGTCATCTCCTTCATAATATAACTTTAATGTCCTTCCATTTATTTTTAAAGTTTTTTCTTCGTAACTAATTGTTGCTTTGTTTAATCTTAAAGTCAAATGTCCTAAAAGTCCATGGAAAAAATCATGAAATTTGTATAAACCGAAAGTGGTATCTGAAACTAATGGTATTTGCATACTGTTTTTTGGTATAGTACCTTCGTGGGAAATATTAAAAGTTCCTGAAGCTGTTTTAATCGATATGGGTTTTTCTAACCTTTTGATAAATTGTGGAGGGCAGTGGTCAATATTTAAAAAGTTTTCAGTCGATCCTGTGTCAATTAATAGTCGCAAGGACCTTGATTTTCCTCTAAATAGGATATATGGGAGTCCGAGTCTCCCGGGTCTTTTGGCTGAGAGGCCATTACAGGAAAATTTCCTGGTTCATGAGGTTCGTAATTCTGTCTGTTCTGTCCAACATAATTTTTATAATCAAAATTCAAACACTTACAATTACATTCCGCTTCTCTGGACTGCTGACCATGATGGTTTTGTCTTCTCGTCTGAATTGTTGAAACGTCCATCGGTTCCGGTTGTTGCTGTGTTGTTGGTGTGTAAAACTTAGGTTGCCAATTGTTATGTTGATCATTATTTTGTAGACATCTATTGTTTTGTTGCCATCTGTTGTTTTGTTGCCATCTGTTGTTTTGTTGCCTGTTGTTGTGTTGTTTGTTGTCCTGTTGTTTGTTATAATTGGTCTTAGGCTGCCAATTATTTCTTTCTTCCCTCTTGTCGGTGCCCTTTTCTTCATTCAAGAACCCTGATTGGGCCAACTCGTGCATAGCTTCCTCCATGGTTCGAGGTTTTAGAGAACAAAGAACCGTTCTCATGTATACGGGTAATCTTGTTGTAAACACCTTTAGTGCAGTTTGTATGTTCCGTTCAACGTCCTGCATATTTCCTTCTTGCCTGCTTTTTTGGTTCAAAATTGCCAACTTTTGTAATATATAGTTGTGGAAGTTTATTGTACTTCCTCTGTATTGCGCCGCTCGCAATTCTTCATATAACTAATCAGCTGTTTGAAAACCTCCGAAATTGGTTTCCAACATTGCCTTTATTTCACTCCAATTATTTAAGTGTGGATGTATTTCCATTGCTCTTCGAGCATTACCCATCAGTTTACTTTTTATTATGTTGATGCACATCCTTTGTGCTTGTTCATTATACAACATTAGGGTAGGAATTATATCATCAACGTTGGTGCAAAAAGTGCACAAATCTTCCTTCCTTCCGTCAAAGGTTTGAATCTTTTCTAGATATTTTAGCGGATTAATATCCAGAGTCCGTATACCCGGTCGCTGTGCTGCTGCAGCTAGGATTGGGTTTGGTTGGTTTACTGCCATGTTTTCACAACTTTAAAGGAACACGTAAAATGGAATCCGTGTGAAAACGTTTTTATAAATATATATATATTATTATTTTTTTTTTTCGAATACTCGGTAAAAAATGTTGTTCTTTCCTCTCCTAACTGTACCTAGATTTTCCATTACAAATTTTTATTTTAGACTCTCTGGTTTTTCATATTTTGTCAAGGTGTCAGGACCGCTATGACTAGAATTACCCATTATTAATTATTTTGCCCCAATCTAGTCATAAAAAAATAATAATAAATATAAAAATGTCAATAACTATATTCTATTTTAAAACCTATCAGATGTTTTGAGAGTTTAAGCCTCACTACCCACGCCTACCTTTGTTTCATGGCTAACTTTGTATATGAAACCCCACATTCAAAAAATATAATAAGTCTTACTCTACTTTCCCATAATGTACGAAAGAAAACACCCTGATAAATTTATTTAGCAATCCATAGTGATTCACAAATATTATTTATTTACTTGAATTGAATTTTAAAACTACGTTTATCTAAGCTACAGCTCAACATTTTCCTTATATTTATTTCGAAAGATATAATGTTATATGCCCTATAAAATTTCTTAAAAATTCTTTACAATATTGTAATTATCTAATATATAAATTCATAGTGATAATTTTGGATTTCAAAAAAAAAAAAAAAAAAAAAAAAATATTATATTATATATAATATTATATATTTTACAATTTTGTAACAGGTTAATGCATACTTTAAGGTGTTGGCAAAAAGATAATCATAAATAGAAGCAAAAACTGTTAGTTAACATCTACCTTTAACAGTTAACATATTAACATAAAAGAAATAACATAAAAGTTAGTTATTGATTGGTAGATTATCATTGGCAGAGCATCATATTAATAGTTGTTGCTTCTTTTTATTAACTTTTATAAATACAAGATTTAATAAAAAAGATGAAAAATTAAGTTGTGTTCGAACTTACCGCATCATACAAAACTGGTGAAGGCCTCCAACAGGAACTGATGATGGGGGTATTGTTGAAAATTTAAGTTTTCTAAATTATCTTGATTTATATGTTTTTTTTTGCCAATTTAGTTAGTAATGTTTAGTTAGGATCTGATAAGCATATTCTGTGATAATAGGTTAGTTATTTGGGAATAGATATATTTAGTTAAATTTAAATTAGGTTAGATTTTAGGATTTATTAAAAACTATAGTTAAATTGTATTTACATATTTGATTAAGTAATATTGGGTCTTATATATCGGGAGATTATATTTAAGGGAATTTTATATGTTATAGTATTTTAGCCCTATTTTATTAAATCTTACATTATTTAATTATTTAAGAATTATTAGATTTTAAAGGTTTAAAAGTTAACATATTTAATTACACATTGAATGCAATAAATTTAAGAAGTTTTAGGAAAATTAAGTATTCACTTCAAAAAGTTTTAAAATTAAATATTTTAAATGAGAAATATTTAAAAATATCTAGAAAATCTAGAATATTTTGTAAAATATAAGGTGTGTGCTATTTAGGGTAAATAATGGAATATTAAGGATCTACATAAAAAATTGGTTTTGCTTTTTAGATCACAGTTGTTGAGGTGTTTTTAGTTTACAGAAAAAAATGATTGGCAAATTTCACGATCAAGATTTGGATGTTTTAGAATTTGATCACTTTGTTGAAGAGATTATGTAACCCTGTTTAACACGTGATTCACTTCCCGAAGTACTTTTTGGATGCTGAAGATAGTATGATGAAAAAATCTGTGCAGAAGTTGGAGTTTTCGCCAGAAAAACCCCGAAATCCTTTACCAATACAAAATTCACTCATCTAGCCATACACTTTTCACTTGGTTTTTAGGCTATTTATCAGGTTGTCTTTACAGATGAATAATTATAAAGAGATTTTTCGAGAATCCTACATAATAGTTAAATCGTTAAAAAACGTTTATTTAATATTTTGACTTTATTGTCTTGAGGTTCTTATAAAACTAAAACTTAAATTATTTTACAATATTCTTATAAGCTTAAGATTATTAAGAATTGTTTATCAATAAAAACTGTCTTAGACATTCAGTCAGCAGTTCTACAGAAATATGAGTAGTTTGTTTATAAATGATTTTTATGCATGCATACTTCTTTTTGTTTTTATATTTCAATGCATTTATGCTGACTTAAAAGTCTTAATCAGTAGTTTATTAATTTAGGCAAACGGGAGTTTACTAGTGTGTATGGGTTGTGTATCCATAACACCCCCGGACGAAGATGCTTGCCCATTTTCCAAAGGAATTATGGGTAAGTTCACTGTAACTTGAGTTTTCTTATTTCCTTTAATCTTAATATAGGTATAGATACATAAGACAATAATAATTATTATTATAACAGTGGTAATAGATACATACTGTATTTTTTCATGATATTTTAATTCTTTGATAATTTTGATATTTTCAATATGTTTGTAATGTAATTCTTCCAAAGTTATTGATTCATTAGTGGTTATATTTCTAATAGGATTTGGAACAATAATAGTGTCTTGATAATTTTTCTTATTATACCATTTATCCAAATAAATTTGAAAATTTTCAATATAAATTAAATAGTTTCCATTTAAGGTAAGTGGGAACTTATTACAAGTATGATTTACATCAAAGTTTCCGTTAATTACTACAATAACATTTATTCCAATCTCTATCACCTCCGTTAAAGTGTTAATTTCATAATTACATATCATTTGATTTTGATTAAATATATTTTGAATACAGTTATCTTGAATTTTCTTTAAATCTGATTTTTTGTTAGTTTTTTCATAAAAAGTGTTTTGCTTAACAATATAGTTCTTATTATCTAATACAATTTGTTTTTTATTTTTGTTTGGAATTGGTTGGATTACAATTTCTTTATAGGTTTCAGTTTCCATATTAGGAATCCTAATTAAAAAAATTATGTTTTTATCATGCAATGCAACATCCAATTCGATGTTTTCAAGTTTGTCTATTGTAATGTTAAAGTCGTTAATCTCTTGATCGGTAAGTATGTCTCTATTAAGAGTCCTTAATTTAGAAGCCAATAATAATTCTCTGACTTGTTCGATTATTTTTTCTATGTGATCTAATTCGTATTGTAATTCAAATTTTTTAATTTGTGTTAGAGTTTCATTGATTAATTGTTTATTTTGTATAATAGATAAAGTTTGTAAATTTCCCAAGTTAGCCAGTTTTGTAAGTTGATTTTCAAAATGTTCGTTTATTGTAACTTGTTTATTAACTTGTTCGATAATGTTTTTGTTATTTTCTGTTATGATATTTAACTTAGTTTCTATTTCAATTCGGTCGTTATCATCCATAACACCTGATATCCATTTAAGTCTCGTTCCAAGTACGTTTACTAGTCCTCTAATCCGTCTATGTCTTGGTATAATCGAATATAATTGATGTTCAATATGTGTAATTTGATGATTTAAATATTCGTTCTTTAATGGTTCTATTTTAAACTTCAATTTCTTCACATATTCGGAATATTTTTCTGTGTTGAATATATGTAGTATTTTAGAATAATTTTCAATAAGAGCTACTTCTTCTGTTTGTGTCAAAGTAAATCCATTTCCATAACTCAAATCAGTTGTCAGTAGTTTTTGTGCTAGGGCCAGGTTGATCGTCAGTATCGTCAACAAGAACCTCCAAAGATCTAGAAATATATTTTTTCTCTTTAATAAACTGATCCTTATGATAAAGATTTTGCTTATGAATATACTTTCTAGGATTAATTTGTTTTGCCTTAACTTTCTTAATTTTTTGATCCAATTTTCCATCTTTTCCTACGTTTTTGGCATATTTAGTATTAATTCTATCATCGTGTCTATTTCTATTTATGTAATCTAAAGTTTTTTGTTTTTTATTGTCCATTCTCTCATATATTTCTTTTGTGTCAACTCTATTTGAAAAATGTAAATCTATTGGATTTTTGCCAGTAGTTGAATGTATCAAATTGTTATAAGCACTTAAGGCTTGTATGAGTAAATCAATATTAAAGTTAATGTCATTTTCCTGTTCTCTAATCTTCAAAATTCTTATCTGTTCATTCAAGGTTCCATGAAGTCTTTCGACATCAGAATTACCTGTGTGTCTATTTGGAGTAGTAAAATGATATTCAAGATTTTGTTTTTCCAAAAAATCTGTAAACAATGGCGACCTAAAGCCGCCTTCATTATCCAATATAATTTTATTCGGGTTTTTCATCAAAAGAAACAGTTTTAAATAAGCTTTAATCAATGTCAAAGTTGTTCTTTCAGGAATTTCTTCAATCATTGCGTATTTTGTACATTTGTCTATCATTGTTACGTACATTTGATTGTTATTTATATACCATATATCTGAATGATATATTTGAAAAGGTCCTGTTGGAGTTTCCGTTTTCTCCAAAGGTAGCTTAATAGGGTTTCTTTCATGTTTAAAGTTACAAATGTGACAATTGTTAATAAATTTAGTTATTTCTTTTTTCAGGTTTGGATAGTAATATGATTGTTTTAAATCTTCATATGTTTTGTTTATTCCAGGGTGATTATTATCAAACCTATGATGTTTAGCTATTATTTCTAATATTTCTTCAATATTCTTGTCTTCAATAATATGATTAGTTAAGAATACTTCAGCTTCAATAATATTATTAGGGTTAGATTTTCTGTTTTTGAATTCATTTTGAAGTTTTATTAAATCCTCTTTGTCAGGACAATATAATGCCACTGTTTTAAATAGTATGATTTTGTCTAATATTTGCGCTACCAGATCAGAATCAAGTTCTGTATAATTATATACTATTCTATTATTAGAAAATATTATATCTTCGTCAATTCTACATAAATCTCCTTTTTTAAGGATAATTTGATTTTTAAAACTTTGAAAAGGTTTTTCTGTAACCTTAAACAAGTCTGAACTGCCTTCCTCAGCAGAATGTACAGTTTGATTGTCATCTTCAATGACTGGAATGCTTTCTAAAATGTCTACTCTACTAGTTGTTTGTCTTTTACTATAAGGGTTTCTTGGGTTTTTCACAAGATCTTCCCTAGAGTGTATTTCTCTTAAATGTTTATTTAATGCACTTATTGTTGCATAAGTTTTTCCACATAAAGGGCAATTTGTTTTTCCCTCATGCATCAACATATGTTGATTTTCGCTAGTTTTATCTCTGTTATTTTTACCACATATTTGGCATTGTGAATAGTATTTTTGGTTTACGTTAGTTTCTCTAATTCTTGAAAGTGCATCCGCTACTTTGTTTTCTTTACCTTGTACATGCGATATATCGAACTCATATTCATTGAGCTTGATTTGCCATCGAATAAGTTTAGAATTGGGTTCTTTTAAGTTTGCTAACCATATTAAAGGTTTGTGATCTGTATGTAAATCAAATCTTCTTCCGTAAAGGTAATGTCTAAATTGTTTTACTGCCCATACTATTGACAGCAATTCTTTCTCGATAGTTGAATAATTACATTCATGTTTATTTAGCGTTCTTGATGCAAATGCTATTGGCCCTTTCTTTTGTGAAAGTACTGCGCCTAAGGCATAATTACTTGCATCCGTTGTCAATATAAATTTCTGATTAAAGTCAGGATACTTTAATAATATATCTGACATTAGAATATTTTTTAATTTCTCAAAACTCTCCCTATAATCCTTATCATTTTCGTTAATAACTGCGTCCTTTTTAAGACGGATCGTTAAAGGTTTTGCAATTTTGGAATAATTTGGTATAAACTTTCTATAATAACCGCTCATTCCTAAGAAACTTTGTATTTCCTTAACCGTTTTTGGAATGGGTTGTTTTTTAATAGCTTCTATTTTATTAGGATTTGGCCTTATGCCTTCGTTCGTAACTATATGTCCCAGAAATTCAGTTTCTTTTTTCAAGAACTCGCTTTTATTCAAAGACACTTTTAAGTTTGCTTTCCTCAATGTAGTAAATATTTTTTCTAAGCTACTAATGTGTTCTTGTAAGGAAGTCGAAAATACTAAGATGTCGTCCATGTAAATAACACAGATTTTATTAACATGTTCCCTAAGAACATTGTTCATCATGCGCTGAAAAGTCGATGGAGCATTCTTAAGTCCAAAAGGCATTCGAATGAACTCAAAATTAACATTATGTGTAGAGAAAGCTGTTTTTTCGCGGTCTTCAGGTTCTACTTCTATTTGATAGAATCCTTTGGTAAGATCCAATGTCGAAAAATAATTCGCTCTACCTAGTTTGTCTAATATATCATCTATTCGTGGTATAGGATATTTATCTTCCTTAGTAACCTGATTCAATTTGCGGTAATCTATGACTATACGCCATTCTTTGTTACCTACTTTGTCCTCTTTTTTAGGGACAATCCATATGGGTGCGTTATATGGTGAATTTGAATGTTTTATGATTCCCTGTTCTAACATTTCGTTCATTTGTTTTTCTACTTCTTCTGTATGAATACTAGGATATCTATATGTTTTAGAATATATGGGACCTGTCAGTCCTGTATCAATTTTATGTTTTACTTCATTTGTAAAGGTCAAATCATCACCTTTATGATAGAAAACATCTTCGTGTTTCTGAATCAAGATACGAATAGCTTTTGATTCTTCGGAATTCAAATGGTCTAAACGTAAAGGATCATTAGTATTACCTAATTGCTCAATACTATAAAATTCTGGTAACCGATTCATATCATCTGAAACTGTCGTCTCCTCGTCATCTCCTTCATAATATAACTTTAATGTCCTTCCATTTATTTTTAAAGTTTTTTCTTCGTAACTAATTGTTGCTTTGTTTAATCTTAAAGTCAAATGTCCTAAAAGTCCATGGAAAAAATCATGAAATTTGTATAAACCGAAAGTGGTATCTGAAACTAATGGTATTTGCATACTGTTTTTTGGTATAGTACCTTCGTGGGAAATATTAAAAGTTCCTGAAGCTGTTTTAATCGATATGGGTTTTTCTAACCTTTTGATAAATTGTGGAGGGCAGTGGTCAATATTTAAAAAGTTTTCAGTCGATCCTGTGTCAATTAATAGTCGCAAGGACCTTGATTTTCCTCTAAATAGGATATATGGGAGTCCGAGTCTCCCGGGTCTTTTGGCTGAGAGGCCATTACAGGAAAATTTCCTGGTTCATGAGGTTCGTAATTCTGTCTGTTCTGTCCAACATAATTTTTATAATCAAAATTCAAACACTTACAATTACATTCCGCTTCTCTGGACTGCTGACCATGATGGTTTTGTCTTCTCGTCTGAATTGTTGAAACGTCCATCGGTTCCGGTTGTTGCTGTGTTGTTGGTGTGTAAAACTTAGGTTGCCAATTGTTATGTTGATCATTATTTTGTAGACATCTATTGTTTTGTTGCCATCTGTTGTTTTGTTGCCATCTGTTGTTTTGTTGCCTGTTGTTGTGTTGTTTGTTGTCCTGTTGTTTGTTATAATTGGTCTTAGGCTGCCAATTATTTCTTTCTTCCCTCTTGTCGGTGCCCTTTTCTTCATTCAAGAACCCTGATTGGGCCAACTCGTGCATAGCTTCCTCCATGGTTCGAGGTTTTAGAGAACAAAGAACCGTTCTCATGTATACGGGTAATCTTGTTGTAAACACCTTTAGTGCAGTTTGTATGTTCCGTTCAACGTCCTGCATATTTCCTTCTTGCCTGCTTTTTTGGTTCAAAATTGCCAACTTTTGTAATATATAGTTGTGGAAGTTTATTGTACTTCCTCTGTATTGCGCCGCTCGCAATTCTTCATATAACTAATCAGCTGTTTGAAAACCTCCGAAATTGGTTTCCAACATTGCCTTTATTTCACTCCAATTATTTAAGTGTGGATGTATTTCCATTGCTCTTCGAGCATTACCCATCAGTTTACTTTTTATTATGTTGATGCACATCCTTTGTGCTTGTTCATTATACAACATTAGGGTAGGAATTATATCATCAACGTTGGTGCAAAAAGTGCACAAATCTTCCTTCCTTCCGTCAAAGGTTTGAATCTTTTCTAGATATTTTAGCGGATTAATATCCAGAGTCCGTATACCCGGTCGCTGTGCTGCTGCAGCTAGGATTGGGTTTGGTTGGTTTACTGCCATGTTTTCACAACTTTAAAGGAACACGTAAAATGGAATCCGTGTGAAAACGTTTTTATAAATATATATATATTATTATTTTTTTTTTTCGAATACTCGGTAAAAAATGTTGAAACACTTAATATCGCTTGCTTCTCAGCATATATAATTTGCACTTATATATACGAAATATACACAAGGATACCCGAGTATCATTACAATAATTTCTTTCGTTTATTATTTATTTTCCACCCTTATTATTTTAATTGAACTTTTAACGTATATTTTTGAATTTAACGGATTTTATCAAATGCAACTCTATCATTTTTTGATCATTACTTTTTGTATTGTAATGTACAAATGTGTAAACCACAAGACTATGCTTACATTCAGTTGATTTCCATTATACTAGAGTAAACCGAAGAATACTAATGTAAAATGAAACATAACAAGATACGCAGGAATAGGACTACGGGAGCCTTTGATATGCTAGCAGCAGCGGTGTGGGGGGGGGGGGTGTTCTTTCCTCTCCTAACTGTACCTAGATTTTCCATTACAAATTTTTATTTTAGACTCTCTGGTTTTTCATATTTTGTCAAGGTGTCAGGACCGCTATGACTAGAATTACCCATTATTAATTATTTTGCCCCAATCTAGTCATAAAAAAATAATAATAAATATAAAAATGTCAATAACTATATTCTATTTTAAAACCTATCAGATGTTTTGAGAGTTTAAGCCTCACTACCCACGCCTACCTTTGTTTCATGGCTAACTTTGTATATGAAACCCCACATTCAAAAAATATAATAAGTCTTACTCTACTTTCCCATAATGTACGAAAGAAAACACCCTGATAAATTTATTTAGCAATCCATAGTGATTCACAAATATTATTTATTTACTTGAATTGAATTTTAAAACTACGTTTATCTAAGCTACAGCTCAACATTTTCCTTATATTTATTTCGAAAGATATAATGTTATATGCCCTATAAAATTTCTTAAAAATTCTTTACAATATTGTAATTATCTAATATATAAATTCATAGTGATAATTTTGGATTTCAAAAAAAAAAAAAAAAAAAAAAAATATTATATTATATATAATATTATATATTTTACAATTTTGTAACAGGTTAATGCATACTTTAAGGTGTTGGCAAAAAGATAATCATAAATAGAAGCAAAAACTGTTAGTTAACATCTACCTTTAACAGTTAACATATTAACATAAAAGAAATAACATAAAAGTTAGTTATTGATTGGTAGATTATCATTGGCAGAGCATCATATTAATAGTTGTTGCTTCTTTTTATTAACTTTTATAAATACAAGATTTAATAAAAAAGATGAAAAATTAAGTTGTGTTCGAACTTACCGCATCATACAAAACTGGTGAAGGCCTCCAACAGGAACTGATGATGGGGGTATTGTTGAAAATTTAAGTTTTCTAAATTATCTTGATTTATATGTTTTTTTTTGCCAATTTAGTTAGTAATGTTTAGTTAGGATCTGATAAGCATATTCTGTGATAATAGGTTAGTTATTTGGGAATAGATATATTTAGTTAAATTTAAATTAGGTTAGATTTTAGGATTTATTAAAAACTATAGTTAAATTGTATTTACATATTTGATTAAGTAATATTGGGTCTTATATATCGGGAGATTATATTTAAGGGAATTTTATATGTTATAGTATTTTAGCCCTATTTTATTAAATCTTACATTATTTAATTATTTAAGAATTATTAGATTTTAAAGGTTTAAAAGTTAACATATTTAATTACACATTGAATGCAATAAATTTAAGAAGTTTTAGGAAAATTAAGTATTCACTTCAAAAAGTTTTAAAATTAAATATTTTAAATGAGAAATATTTAAAAATATCTAGAAAATCTAGAATATTTTGTAAAATATAAGGTGTGTGCTATTTAGGGTAAATAATGGAATATTAAGGATCTACATAAAAAATTGGTTTTGCTTTTTAGATCACAGTTGTTGAGGTGTTTTTAGTTTACAGAAAAAAATGATTGGCAAATTTCACGATCAAGATTTGGATGTTTTAGAATTTGATCACTTTGTTGAAGAGATTATGTAACCCTGTTTAACACGTGATTCACTTCCCGAAGTACTTTTTGGATGCTGAAGATAGTATGATGAAAAAATCTGTGAAGAAGTTGGAGTTTTCGCCAGAAAAACCCCGAAATCCTTTACCAATACAAAATTCACTCATCTAGCCATACACTTTTCACTTGGTTTTTAGGCTATTTATCAGGTTGTCTTTACAGATGAATAATTATAAAGAGATTTTTCGAGAATCCTACATAATAGTTAAATCGTTAAAAAACGTTTATTTAATATTTTGACTTTATTGTCTTGAGGTTCTTATAAAACTAAAACTTAAATTATTTTACAATATTCTTATAAGCTTAAGATTATTAAGAATTGTTTATCAATAAAAACTGTCTTAGACATTCAGTCAGCAGTTCTACAGAAATATGAGTAGTTTGTTTATAAATGATTTTTATGCATGCATACTTCTTTTTGTTTTTATATTTCAATGCATTTATGCTGACTTAAAAGTCTTAATCAGTAGTTTATTAATTTAGGCAAACGGGAGTTTACTAGTGTGTATGGGTTGTGTATCCATAACACCCCCGGACGAAGATGCTTGCCCATTTTCCAAAGGAATTATGGGTAAGTTCACTGTAACTTGAGTTTTCTTATTTCCTTTAATCTTAATATAGGTATAGATACATAAGACAATAATAATTATTATTATAACAGTGGTAATAGATACATACTGTATTTTTTCATGATATTTTAATTCTTTGATAATTTTGATATTTTCAATATGTTTGTAATGTAATTCTTCCAAAGTTATTGATTCATTAGTGGTTATATTTCTAATAGGATTTGGAACAATAATAGTGTCTTGATAATTTTTCTTATTATACCATTTATCCAAATAAATTTGAAAATTTTCAATATAAATTAAATAGTTTCCATTTAAGGTAAGTGGGAACTTATTACAAGTATGATTTACATCAAAGTTTCCGTTAATTACTACAATAACATTTATTCCAATCTCTATCACCTCCGTTAAAGTGTTAATTTCATAATTACATATCATTTGATTTTGATTAAATATATTTTGAATACAGTTATCTTGAATTTTCTTTAAATCTGATTTTTTGTTAGTTTTTTCATAAAAAGTGTTTTGCTTAACAATATAGTTCTTATTATCTAATACAATTTGTTTTTTATTTTTGTTTGGAATTGGTTGGATTACAATTTCTTTATAGGTTTCAGTTTCCATATTAGGAATCCTAATTAAAAAAATTATGTTTTTATCATGCAATGCAACATCCAATTCGATGTTTTCAAGTTTGTCTATTGTAATGTTAAAGTCGTTAATCTCTTGATCGGTAAGTATGTCTCTATTAAGAGTCCTTAATTTAGAAGCCAATAATAATTCTCTGACTTGTTCGATTATTTTTTCTATGTGATCTAATTCGTATTGTAATTCAAATTTTTTAATTTGTGTTAGAGTTTCATTGATTAATTGTTTATTTTGTATAATAGATAAAGTTTGTAAATTTCCCAAGTTAGCCAGTTTTGTAAGTTGATTTTCAAAATGTTCGTTTATTGTAACTTGTTTATTAACTTGTTCGATAATGTTTTTGTTATTTTCTGTTATGATATTTAACTTAGTTTCTATTTCAATTCGGTCGTTATCATCCATAACACCTGATATCCATTTAAGTCTCGTTCCAAGTACGTTTACTAGTCCTCTAATCCGTCTATGTCTTGGTATAATCGAATATAATTGATGTTCAATATGTGTAATTTGATGATTTAAATATTCGTTCTTTAATGGTTCTATTTTAAACTTCAATTTCTTCACATATTCGGAATATTTTTCTGTGTTGAATATATGTAGTATTTTAGAATAATTTTCAATAAGAGCTACTTCTTCTGTTTGTGTCAAAGTAAATCCATTTCCATAACTCAAATCAGTTGTCAGTAGTTTTTGTGCTAGGGCCAGGTTGATCGTCAGTATCGTCAACAAGAACCTCCAAAGATCTAGAAATATATTTTTTCTCTTTAATAAACTGATCCTTATGATAAAGATTTTGCTTATGAATATACTTTCTAGGATTAATTTGTTTTGCCTTAACTTTCTTAATTTTTTGATCCAATTTTCCATCTTTTCCTACGTTTTTGGCATATTTAGTATTAATTCTATCATCGTGTCTATTTCTATTTATGTAATCTAAAGTTTTTTGTTTTTTATTGTCCATTCTCTCATATATTTCTTTTGTGTCAACTCTATTTGAAAAATGTAAATCTATTGGATTTTTGCCAGTAGTTGAATGTATCAAATTGTTATAAGCACTTAAGGCTTGTATGAGTAAATCAATATTAAAGTTAATGTCATTTTCCTGTTCTCTAATCTTCAAAATTCTTATCTGTTCATTCAAGGTTCCATGAAGTCTTTCGACATCAGAATTACCTGTGTGTCTATTTGGAGTAGTAAAATGATATTCAAGATTTTGTTTTTCCAAAAAATCTGTAAACAATGGCGACCTAAAGCCGCCTTCATTATCCAATATAATTTTATTCGGGTTTTTCATCAAAAGAAACAGTTTTAAATAAGCTTTAATCAATGTCAAAGTTGTTCTTTCAGGAATTTCTTCAATCATTGCGTATTTTGTACATTTGTCTATCATTGTTACGTACATTTGATTGTTATTTATATACCATATATCTGAATGATATATTTGAAAAGGTCCTGTTGGAGTTTCCGTTTTCTCCAAAGGTAGCTTAATAGGGTTTCTTTCATGTTTAAAGTTACAAATGTGACAATTGTTAATAAATTTAGTTATTTCTTTTTTCAGGTTTGGATAGTAATATGATTGTTTTAAATCTTCATATGTTTTGTTTATTCCAGGGTGATTATTATCAAACCTATGATGTTTAGCTATTATTTCTAATATTTCTTCAATATTCTTGTCTTCAATAATATGATTAGTTAAGAATACTTCAGCTTCAATAATATTATTAGGGTTAGATTTTCTGTTTTTGAATTCATTTTGAAGTTTTATTAAATCCTCTTTGTCAGGACAATATAATGCCACTGTTTTAAATAGTATGATTTTGTCTAATATTTGCGCTACCAGATCAGAATCAAGTTCTGTATAATTATATACTATTCTATTATTAGAAAATATTATATCTTCGTCAATTCTACATAAATCTCCTTTTTTAAGGATAATTTGATTTTTAAAACTTTGAAAAGGTTTTTCTGTAACCTTAAACAAGTCTGAACTGCCTTCCTCAGCAGAATGTACAGTTTGATTGTCATCTTCAATGACTGGAATGCTTTCTAAAATGTCTACTCTACTAGTTGTTTGTCTTTTACTATAAGGGTTTCTTGGGTTTTTCACAAGATCTTCCCTAGAGTGTATTTCTCTTAAATGTTTATTTAATGCACTTATTGTTGCATAAGTTTTTCCACATAAAGGGCAATTTGTTTTTCCCTCATGCATCAACATATGTTGATTTTCGCTAGTTTTATCTCTGTTATTTTTACCACATATTTGGCATTGTGAATAGTATTTTTGGTTTACGTTAGTTTCTCTAATTCTTGAAAGTGCATCCGCTACTTTGTTTTCTTTACCTTGTACATGCGATATATCGAACTCATATTCATTGAGCTTGATTTGCCATCGAATAAGTTTAGAATTGGGTTCTTTTAAGTTTGCTAACCATATTAAAGGTTTGTGATCTGTATGTAAATCAAATCTTCTTCCGTAAAGGTAATGTCTAAATTGTTTTACTGCCCATACTATTGACAGCAATTCTTTCTCGATAGTTGAATAATTACATTCATGTTTATTTAGCGTTCTTGATGCAAATGCTATTGGCCCTTTCTTTTGTGAAAGTACTGCGCCTAAGGCATAATTACTTGCATCCGTTGTCAATATAAATTTCTGATTAAAGTCAGGATACTTTAATAATATATCTGACATTAGAATATTTTTTAATTTCTCAAAACTCTCCCTATAATCCTTATCATTTTCGTTAATAACTGCGTCCTTTTTAAGACGGATCGTTAAAGGTTTTGCAATTTTGGAATAATTTGGTATAAACTTTCTATAATAACCGCTCATTCCTAAGAAACTTTGTATTTCCTTAACCGTTTTTGGAATGGGTTGTTTTTTAATAGCTTCTATTTTATTAGGATTTGGCCTTATGCCTTCGTTCGTAACTATATGTCCCAGAAATTCAGTTTCTTTTTTCAAGAACTCGCTTTTATTCAAAGACACTTTTAAGTTTGCTTTCCTCAATGTAGTAAATATTTTTTCTAAGCTACTAATGTGTTCTTGTAAGGAAGTCGAAATACTAAGATGTCGTCCATGTAAATAACACAGATTTTATTAACATGTTCCCTAAGAACATTGTTCATCATGCGCTGAAAAGTCGATGGAGCATTCTTAAGTCCAAAAGGCATTCGAATGAACTCAAAATTAACATTATGTGTAGAGAAAGCTGTTTTTTCGCGGTCTTCAGGTTCTACTTCTATTTGATAGAATCCTTTGGTAAGATCCAATGTCGAAAAATAATTCGCTCTACCTAGTTTGTCTAATATATCATCTATTCGTGGTATAGGATATTTATCTTCCTTAGTAACCTGATTCAATTTGCGGTAATCTATGACTATACGCCATTCTTTGTTACCTACTTTGTCCTCTTTTTTAGGGACAATCCATATGGGTGCGTTATATGGTGAATTTGAATGTTTTATGATTCCCTGTTCTAACATTTCGTTCATTTGTTTTTCTACTTCTTCTGTATGAATACTAGGATATCTATATGTTTTAGAATATATGGGACCTGTCAGTCCTGTATCAATTTTATGTTTTACTTCATTTGTAAAGGTCAAATCATCACCTTTATGATAGAAAACATCTTCGTGTTTCTGAATCAAGATACGAATAGCTTTTGATTCTTCGGAATTCAAATGGTCTAAACGTAAAGGATCATTAGTATTACCTAATTGCTCAATACTATAAAATTCTGGTAACCGATTCATATCATCTGAAACTGTCGTCTCCTCGTCATCTCCTTCATAATATAACTTTAATGTCCTTCCATTTATTTTTAAAGTTTTTTCTTCGTAACTAATTGTTGCTTTGTTTAATCTTAAAGTCAAATGTCCTAAAAGTCCATGGAAAAAATCATGAAATTTGTATAAACCGAAAGTGGTATCTGAAACTAATGGTATTTGCATACTGTTTTTTGGTATAGTACCTTCGTGGGAAATATTAAAAGTTCCTGAAGCTGTTTTAATCGATATGGGTTTTTCTAACCTTTTGATAAATTGTGGAGGGCAGTGGTCAATATTTAAAAAGTTTTCAGTCGATCCTGTGTCAATTAATAGTCGCAAGGACCTTGATTTTCCTCTAAATAGGATATATGGGAGTCCGAGTCTCCCGGGTCTTTTGGCTGAGAGGCCATTACAGGAAAATTTCCTGGTTCATGAGGTTCGTAATTCTGTCCAACATAATTTTTATAATCAAAATTCAAACACTTACAATTACATTCCGCTTCTCTGGACTGCTGACCATGATGGTTTTGTCTTCTCGTCTGAATTGTTGAAACGTCCATCGGTTCCGGTTGTTGCTGTGTTGTTGGTGTGTAAAACTTAGGTTGCCAATTGTTATGTTGATCATTATTTTGTAGACATCTATTGTTTTGTTGCCATCTGTTGTTTTGTTGCCATCTGTTGTTTTGTTGCCTGTTGTTGTGTTGTTTGTTGTCCTGTTGTTTGTTATAATTGGTCTTAGGCTGCCAATTATTTCTTTCTTCCCTCTTGTCGGTGCCCTTTTCTTCATTCAAGAACCCTGATTGGGCCAACTCGTGCATAGCTTCCTCCATGGTTCGAGGTTTTAGAGAACAAAGAACCGTTCTCATGTATACGGGTAATCTTGTTGTAAACACCTTTAGTGCAGTTTGTATGTTCCGTTCAACGTCCTGCATATTTCCTTCTTGCCTGCTTTTTTGGTTCAAAATTGCCAACTTTTGTAATATATAGTTGTGGAAGTTTATTGTACTTCCTCTGTATTGCGCCGCTCGCAATTCTTCATATAACTAATCAGCTGTTTGAAAACCTCCGAAATTGGTTTCCAACATTGCCTTTATTTCACTCCAATTATTTAAGTGTGGATGTATTTCCATTGCTCTTCGAGCATTACCCATCAGTTTACTTTTTATTATGTTGATGCACATCCTTTATGCTTGTTCATTATACAACATTAGGGTAGGAATTATATCATCAACGTTGGTGCAAAAAGTGCACAAATCTTCCTTCCTTCCGTCAAAGGTTTGAATCTTTTCTAGATATTTTAGCGGATTAATATCCAGAGTCCGTATACCCGGTCGCTGTGCTGCTGCAGCTAGGATTGGGTTTGGTTGGTTTACTGCCATGTTTTCACAACTTTAAAGGAACACGTAAAATGGAATCCGTGTGAAAACGTTTTTATAAATATATATATATTACTATTTTTTTTTTTCGAATACTCGGTAAAAAATGTTGAAACACTTAATATCGCTTGCTTCTCAGCATATATAATTTGCACTTATATATACGAAATATACACAAGGATACCCGAGTATCCTAACGACTGCGCCAGTTAAATCGTTAAAAAACGTTTATTTAATATTTTGACTTTATTGTCTTGAGGTTCTTATAAAACTAAAACTTAAATTATTTTACAATATTCTTATAAGCTTAAGATTATTAAGAATTGTTTATCAATAAAAACTGTGGTAGACATTCAGTCAGCAGTTTTACAGAAATATGAGTAGTTTGTTTATAAATGATTTTTATGCATGCATACTTCTTTTTGTTTTTATATTTCAATGCATTTATGCTGACTTAAAAGTCTTAATCAGTAGTTTATTAATTTAGGCAAACGGGAGTTTACTAGTGTGTATGGGTTGTGTATCCATAACATAATAACTATAATTTAGATTTATCTTAATATATGGAATTTCATTTATTTTATATCTTTTATTTCGTTGAATATTACCGATGAACTGATTCTGGTAAAATATCTTGGTATTTTAGCACACATTCACTATTAAAACCCTTTTTTTTTTTTTTTTGTTAACTTTTTATAATGAAACACTTTAAAAGATTTATAATTAGTTAAATTTACCTTTTGATGTTTCTCGAACGATTGATTGATAGAAAAGAATGTGTCAGTAAAATGTTCTTAATGACCACACCTAATTTTATGGAAATTTCCACTCGCAAAGTTGTACTTCAATGTGATCGATTCACTTTTGCATTAAAAAGTAGTTAAGAAATTTACTAACAGTAAGTTGTACCAATTTACTTTTAAGTACGTCATGATTATTCTAGCGATTTTCCTTGCATTATTCTGAACAACGCCCCATTTACAACTCTGTATGATTACAGATGTAATCGAATTAAAGAAAATAAGGTAAACCTCTTATCAGCTGTTGTTATACGTGTGATGTTATAACAATTTTAAATAGTTTTTACACTTTATACCATAAAAATTATGAAGAGAAATGAAATTGAAAAAAGATTCAGCTGTGCCGAATCTTTGATACCCTTCACCATATTACCATCTTACTATCTTATCGACATCATATTACCATATTACCGACAAATAATAAAATTTTCGCCTTAACGTATGCTTTCATATTTTCACATATATAAATCTAAATTTTTTTCAAACTACGAAAATTTTAATCTGAAAAAAAAAAAAAAAAAAACAATCATAGCAGGCTTTGCTTTTAAAAAATAAACAACAACAATTCCATATTTATTTATGTTTTTATGTGTGTATATACAAACTGACTGCATATACAAAGAACAACAACAACACTGTTATTCATTATATTACTTCTGTTGCTAACTAAACTACTTGTCTTATAGGCAAAAACGTCACTAATAGTCATTACAATGCTTAATATACATGTTTGTGTATGTATTTATGTATATTCTTAACAGATATGTTAAAGTTCCCGGAAAGATAGCCCAGGCTGTAACTTTCTAAAGGAAAATGTTCGGTCTTTTGGAAAAACTAAAATTAAAGAGAGAATCTTCATAGAAGAAAATATCAAAGAGTTAACTAAGAACCTATCATTAATTTCAACAGTACGTTCATCATATGACAAATAATTGAGAGCATATCGTAAGTTGAAATGCCCATATCTTTTTTGGTGTTCGCACTAAGACTTTTTGTCAAAGTGAAGTCGCACTAGATTTAAGGTATTTAAACATCTTTAAAAATATATTTATTGCAAACGACATAACCAAGAAACAAACAATAAAAGTCCTCTTTAAAATAAAATTCTTTAATTATTACATTGAAGCAGTTCATTATTTTTCTTATAAATTATTTCATTTATTTTTATTTATTTTGTCAATATTATTTATTAATTTCTTTTTATGAATTCATTACAATAATTTCATTCGTTTATTATTTATTTTCCACCCTTATTATTTTAATTGAACTTTTAACGTATATTTTTGAATTTAACGGATTTTATCAAATGCAACTCTATCATTTTTTGATCATTACTTTTTGTATTGTAATGTACAAATGTGTAAACCACATGGAAAGTGTAAGACTATTCTTACATTCAGTTGATTTCCATTATACTAGAGTAAACCGAAGAATTCTAATATAAAATGAAACATAACAAGATACGCAGGAATAGGACTACGGGAGCCTTTGATATGCTAGCAGCAGCGGTGTGGGGGGGGTATTGTTGAAAATTTAAGTTTTCTAAATTATCTTGATTTATATGTTTTTTTTTTTTTTGCCAATTTAGTTAGTAATGTTTAGTTAGGATCTGATAAGCATATTCTGTGATAATAGGTTAGTTATTTGGGAATAGATATATTTAGTTAAATTTAAATTAGGTTAGATTTTAGGATTTATTAAAAACTATAGTTAAATTGTTTTTACATATTTGATTAAGTAATATTGGGTCTTATATATCGGGAGATTATATTTAAGGGAATTTTATATGTTATAGTATTTTAGCCCTATTTTATTAAATCTTACATTATTTAATTATTTAAGAATTATTAGATTTTAAAGGTTTAAAAGTTAACATATTTAATTACACATTGAATGCAATAAATTTAAGAAGTTTTAGGAAAATTAAGTATTCACTTCAAAAAGTTTTAAAATTAAATATTTTAAATGAGAAATATTTAAAAATATCTAGAAAATCTAGAATATTTTGTAAAATATAAGGTGTGTGCTATTTAGGGTAAATAATGGAATATTAAGGATCTACATAAAAAATTGGTTTTACTTTTTAGATCACAGTTGTTGAGGTGTTTTTAGTTTACAGAAAAAAATGATTGGCAAATTTCACGATCAAGATTTGGATGTTTTAGAATTTGATCACTTTGTTGAAGAGATTATGTAACCCTGTTTAACACGTGATTCACTTCCCGAAGTACTTTTTGGATGCTGAAGATAGTATGATGAAAAAATCTGTGAAGAAGTTGGAGTTTTCGCCAGAAAAACCCCGAAATCCTTTACCAATACAAAATTCACTCATCTAGCCATACAGCTTTACAGATTAATAATTATAAAGAGATTTTTCGAGAATCCTACATAATAACTATAATTTAGATTTATCTTAATATATGGAATTTCATTTATTTTATATCTTTTATTTCGTTGAATATTACCGATGAACTGATTCTGGTAAAATATCTTGGTATTTTAGCACACATTCACTATTAAAAACCTTTTTTTTTTTTTTTTTTGTTAACTTTTTATAATGAAACACTTTTAAAGATTTATAATTAGTTAAATTTACCTTTTGATGTTTCTCGAACGATTGATTGATAGAAAATAATGTGTCAGTAAAATGTTCTTAATGACCACACCTAATTTTATGGAAATTTCCACTCGCAAAGTTGTACTTCAATGTGATCGATTCACTTTTGCATTAAAAAGTAGTTAAGAAATTTACTAACAGTAAGTTGTACCAATTTACTTTTAAGTACGTCATGATTATTCTAGCGATTTTCCTTGCATTATTCTGAACAACGCCCCATTTACAACTCTGTATGATTACAGATGTAATCGAATTAAAGAAAATAAGGTAAACCTCTTATCAGCTGTTGTTATACGTGTGATGTTATAACAATTTTAAATAGTTTTTACACTTTATACCATAAAAATTATGAAGAGAAATGAAATTGAAAAAAGATTCGGCTGTGCCGAATCTTTGATACCCTTCACCATATTACCATCTTACTATCTTATCGACATCATATTACCATATTACCAACAAATAATAAAATTTTCGCCTTAACGTATGCTTTCATATTTTCACATATATAAATCTAAATTTTTTTCAAGCTACGAAAATTTGAATATGAAAAAAAAAAAAAAACAATCATAGCAGGCTTTGCTTTTAAAAAATAAACAACAACAATTCCATATTTATTTATGTTTTTATGTGTGTATATACAAACTGACTGCATATACAAAGAACAACAACAACACTGTTATTCATTATATTACTTCTGTTGCTAACTAAACTACTTGCCTTATAGGCAAAAAGGTCACTAATAGTCATTACAATGCTTAATATACATGTTTGTGTATGTATTTATGTATATTCTTAACAGATATGTTTTAGTTTTAAAAAATAAACAACAACAATTCCATATCTATTTATTTTTGTACAGACTGCATATACAAAGAACAACAACAACACTGTTATTCATTATATGAGTGCTGTTTCTAACTAAACTACTTGTCTATACAAAAAACAAAACACGTCACTAATAGTCATTACAATGCTTAAAATATATGTTTGTGTGTGTATTTATATTCTTAACAGATTTGTTTTTGGGCCATAACTCTGTTGATTATGAACGAATTTGGTTTATTAAAAAAAAAAAACGAAATTTTATAAAAACATTTATGACTGATCTATATAAAAATAAAAATCTGTAGCTTGAACAAGGGCTTCAAAAATAAAAAATTCGTTTTCCCCGATATCTCAGTTATTACTGAACCGATTTATTTCATTTTTTCAAAACAAAAATTCAGAAAATAATTTCCGAGCCCCCTTTAAAAATTCGAAGTCCCTGGTATATACAGAGGCTTCAGAAACTGAAAAACCGGTTCCAAAAACCGGTTTTTAAAGCATATCTCCACCATTTATAAACCGATCCTGCTGATTCAAAAAACCAAAATTTTATAAAAATAAAAAAAATATATAAAATCTATAGCTTAAACCAGGGCTTCAAAAAATAAAAAATGCGTTTTGTCCGATATCTCAGTTATTATTGAACCGATTTATTTCATTTTTTCAGAACAAAAATTCAGAAAAAAATGTCCGAGACTTCTTTGTAAAAACGAAGTCCCTAGTATATACAGAGGCTTCAGAAACTGGAAAACCGGTTCTAAAAACCGGTTTTTTTTAACATATCTCCGCATTGTATGAACCGATTCCAATAGAAAAATTCTCGAAAGCATTTCCGATCGTTTGATATATATATTATATATGTCAGTTATCGGTGGGCTTCATAAACGCCATTTCAACCGACACACGGACGGACGGACGGACATGGTCCTATCGTCATCATTTCTTACAAGGATCCCGAAAATGTAAACTTTTTTGCTCTCCGACGAAAATTGTGAGAATTACAAACGGAATGACAAACTTATATATACCCTTTACACCTTTGGTGAAGGGTATAAAAATACCAATATGCAATTGTTGTTATAATTAGCTTTCATTTTTTTAAAGAGGTGCTTAAAATTGTATATTACTTCTTATTTTAAAGAAAGAGAGGGCAATCGAAACAACACTATAATTCATCACAGCACTCATAATACCACCTTATGTTAATCGCTATGTTGATACAAATAAAAGAGAAATTAAAACTAGCATTCCGATGTATTATAAAATAGTCAAACATTTATTTCAGTTATATTAGGACAGTTACAAGAAAAAATTGAATTTACGTTTAGAAAAGCTTATAATAGAAATACAAAAAACTATTGTAGATAAAATAAATGTATCAACATTTAAATGTTGATGGCACCTTTTAAACGAATTGTGTTTGAAATATGAAAGTTATTAATATTTTTAATATAATTTTCGTTCAAGTATTTCTCATATTGTATTCTCGTATACTACCATTACAGTATACAACTATGTTTATTATTTTTTATGTTTTATGTTTACTACTTATTGTTTACAACTTTTCAAAATTCCAACACACATAGCGTATCACTTTTACTTCGAGTCTACATAAGAAAAATGTTTATCAAGACAAACGTCAAAATCAGTGCGAATCTATACGAGGTAGACTCAATTAAACAGCTGATTATTATTTTTTGTTGTTACAGTTGTCAAACAGCATATATAAAAAAACACTAATATTGACCATATTGTCGTTTTTGCACAACTGTTGCCACCTTCCATAAATTCGAGTTCATTTTGACGTTTTTCTTAATAAAAATTTGTCTAATGTAGACTCAAAGTTACATTCGTAAATTTTATATTCATACAATATTTCTATCTCTTTCTCCCGCCATATTCTAAAAAACTGATTTTGGCAAATTTGAAGCCTCGATATGACGACTCTTTTCTACTTTGTGCTTCAAACTCATAGTATAATTATAAAGTATACTCGTAAGAACAGCTGTTATAAAATTTTTTCATTGGCAAACCTCGCGGTACTGTCAAATTGTTTTTGTATTCATATGTAAAATTTTTTCGAGTTTTTTTACTCTTGCTCTCCTTCATTCTCTCTTTTTTCCGTTCAAAGCATTTTGACATTGTGGGCAGTAGTTTTACACTAACCATAGTGTAATAATCAGGGCAAGTTTTTCAAGCTTTTCGCTTGGAAAGTAAGCATTTGCATATTTCAAAAGAATTTCACAAAAAATGCTTATATTTTAAATCTTTGCATAAATTTGCATATAATGGATACAAAAGTTAGTTTTCTTAACAAAAACACAATTTTTTGATGATTTTTTGGAGTTCAATCAAATGATTTCTAAAATTTTTTTGTGAGTATTTTGAGTACATTGTAAATATTGTAAAGAAAAAAAAATCGGAATCGTCAAATATGATACTTAAAATTAAAATAGTTATATTTTTATAAACATCGAAATTTATTTGAGATTGAAAGTTAAAAAATGCATATTTGGGCATATTTTCTACACATTAATATATAAGAATGCATAAATTCGTTGGTTTTTATATACATATTCATGCTATTTTTGCATATTTCTGTGCATATTATACCATTTTTTCGTGCTTTTTCAAGCGCATATTTCAATTATTTTTGTGCATATAAAAATTTGCCCTGGTAATAATAAAGTACTCGCACATCTACAAAAACAACAATTGCTTGCATTTTGTTAGTGTAAAACTACTGCCCACAATGTCAAAATGCTTTGTACGAAAAAATGGGAGAATGAAGGAGAGCAAGAGTAAAAAAACTCGAAAAAAAATTTACATATGAATACAAAAACAATTTGACAGTACCGCGAGGTTTGTCAATGAAAAAATTGTAAAACAGCTGTTCTTACGAGTATACTTTATAATTATACTATGACACTAACAAAATACAAGCAATTGTTGTTTTTGTAGATGTGCGAGTACATTATTATTATACTATGCTTTAACGCTACATCCAGACTAGCCTTTTTCTTGTTCGCACAAGAACAAAACGTCGGCAGAGCAACACACAATTTTGTTTTCAATGGGCAGAACATTTGTCGAACAAATCATAATGTTTTGTTTGCCGTCTGTGTCGCTTCTATACTTTCACATGCAGCGCCTCTTCTTCCGCGTACAAAATGACGTTTGATGGCAGACATGGTTGCTCGAACAATTGTGCGAACAACGGTGTGCGAACAATAACAAAACATGAACAACTTGGGTCCACACTATCCAAATGCATGTGCGCACAACATTTTGTTCAATGTGCGAGCATAAAAAGGCTCGTGTGGACCGCAAATAAACTATGAACAGCTTTGTCCAGATTAATTTACCGGACGGGTTGTAATTTTTTTTTAAGCTTTTAAGTTAAAGTATTTAAAAGTTAATGTCGTTTTTTTTAAGCCGCGGCTTTGTTGTTTTTTTAAATGAACAAATATAATCTTCGTAATAAGATTACTACAACATGCAACAAACTTATTTTTAAAAATAATTTTATCATTCTTATCTTCTCAAGTAAATTATATGAGAAATTTTAAAAATATATTTTTTTCAACAGAAAAAAATATATTTTTAAAATATCGAAACTAAATTACCTGTATATACCAGTACAGAGGGAAACGGTATTTTTAACAATTACGATAACCAATTTTAAACGGTATTTAATCAGTATCGGTATTTATAACGGTATCGGTTTCCAACCTTGGTAAAAACAAAGAGATATTTTATTACATTAAATAAAAAGTTAAAATAAAAACATTAACATGAAGTTTTCTTTAGAACTAATTTTAAGTTTAATTTAACCGAAAATTTTTCCAGTTATTTTTTTAACTTTTAGTTTATAAAAAATAAATGTTTCCAATCCGAAACAAAGGTACATCGTTGTCATAGTTTCAGCTATTTATTAATAGGACTCACACTGATATAGTCCGAACTATACGAAAATATCTTTATTAAACATGAGAACAAAGTTCGGGTCAAAAAATTTTTTTGAAATAGCCCATTTTGGTAATTAAAATTGTTTAAAGTTTTGTAAATAGCTAACATTAGTAAAAAGCCCTTCATTATAGCAATTTGTATTTCGAAGATTAATCCATATTTCATATATCTCCAAAAATTTTAACCTGGTGATTAAATCTGGCACAAATAATTTTCGACTGTGGAAATATCAAAACGAAACTGTAGGATTTAATTTACATTTTATATTCATGAACTAACTACAATATTATATTATTTTATCAGAATTATACGCACACTTATAAATTTTACTATGGTTCCCGAATGGCGGTCCGTAGCGAAAAGCTCGTACAATAAAATATGCCATTAGGCTCAGAAGGTCTCTATTTATATGCATATGTGGGGTTTAAGGATGTCTGCCTAGCTGTGCGTCTTTTCATGTAAACTTTATGAAATACAAGTCGCAACTATGAATATATATGTATTAGGGAGATCGAACCGGGTTTAACCGGTTTTTTGAACAATTTCTGGTCGGTCTTTTTAAAATATTAAAAAAATATGTATGTCTTTACCTAATAAACATTTCATATCTTAAAAGTGGAAAACATTATAGACAAATAATATAAGAAACCTCATGGAGTGTTGCTAGGAGGTGAGAAAAAAGAGGCTAAATTGGACTTTCAAAAAGGTCAGAAAGCTAAATGCCCCAAAAAATAAAGCCCGAAAGAAGCTAACATTTTTTTATTTTAAAACTTATTATTGTTTTGTAATAAGTTTATAAATAAAACAAGAACGACTGCCAACAGATCTATCCAATAAAAAATCGACAACTTTGGTTTATATTTCATATGAAAAATTATTTAATTTTTTTTAAATTATTTTTCATAATTTTTGAATTTTCCAGATTTTTTGCCTTTATAATATTTTTTTTAAAAGTTATAATCATGTATAGTTTCTATGATTAATGAAGTTTGTTAAAAAATAATTATAGGAATTAATTAAATAAGTCCATACTATCACTTGGTATATTTGATTTTGAGTATGAAGCGCCTTACAGTTCTTTGTTCCATAGACAAAAATCAAAATAAAAATATTTTTCAAATTGAGTTGAAATATACGTTTTTGGAAAGGCAACAATATAGATCATATAATTTAAAAAGATTTCTTTTGGATAAAGTTATTTTTGTGGCTACTAGAGGGCGATAAAGTTAGAGAATTTTATGGAAAATTTAATAAAGCAAAAAGCTGGTTTTTGACTGTTTTAGGAAAAAAATTGTCAAAATTTAATAAAGCAAAAATATGGTTTTTTAACTGTTTTAGGAAAAAAATTTAAAAAAAATAATTATTTGATGAAATACGTCGAAGTATTATTTTTTCAATACCTCAGAATATTGGCAAAATGAAACTATTATTTTCTTTTAAATATAGTGTTTCGAATAAATATATATTGTTGCTCAAATTAACACATATTTTTTACATAAAACCTAAAAATTCCTTAAATTTGATGAAGGATATAAAAAAATATTAAAAATTATACAATTTTATTTTACGGCTTATGTAATTTTTTATAGTCATTTAATAGATTAACAAATAGTTAGAGCCTATTTTTTGTCACAACTTTAAAAAAAGTTTAATTGAAAAAGTGTCTGAATTTCAGTTTTTACTTCAATTTCAAAGTGTTCTCAATGTTGATGTAATTTATTTTGCTAAATTAAAGTAAAATAATTATAAAAATTATTTCGAAATTTAAAAATCAACTAAGAAATAGAAGAATATATTTTTTGGACCTAATATATTACGTCAAAAGTCCTCCAGATGGCACTAATTATGAGCATTTTTAAATTTTAGTACAAAAAAATACGTAAGTTCGATGGAGTATAAAAAAAAAAAATTAGAAAAAATTATCCAATTTTTTTTTTGCTTGATTCTAAAATTTAGTATTGTTTTTTAATATATAAAAGAAGAATTACTTCCTTCCACAACTAAAAAAAATAATAATTCAAAAAAGTTTATAAATTTCCTTTTATTACACAAAAAATTCTTTATGTTGAAATATTTCGTGTTGTTAAATCGAAATTGCTTTAAAATTAAATACAATATTGAAAACTAAAAACAAATAAAAATTTTGGACGGGAAATTAGGCAAATTAATGATTTACTCAACATAAAATGTGGGTTCAGAAATTATAATAATATTTAATAACGATAGGACTTAGGGGAGGTAGGTATGCCCTTGCTCCTATTAAATAAAATATTGTCTGACCTATGAAAAATACATTTCCAATGGCTATCGTAGATTTTGATACTGTTTTGACCAGTATTTTGGAAGAAAATGAGTTTTCAACATTTCAAAACATTGTATATATTTACTCTATGTTCAAAGTAATATATGTGCAAAGTTTCAATTTTCTGCGACACTTTCTTTTATTTTTATAAAATTAAAAACGGCGTGTTAGCCAGAAATACGTTTTTCTCATTTCTGGATATATGGGAGGTAGTCGTGTTCTTGTTCCGATTTAAATAAAAATTGGCGGAATCATAAATAATTTATATATAACTGCAATCACATTTTAGGTGCAATTCTGACCAGTATTCACGCAGTAAAAGTTTTTTAGTTTCAGGATATATGGTAGGTGTCCTTGCTCCGATTAAAAAATAAATTAGAAGACGTATAAGAAATCTATTTTTAATGGCTGGCACAAATTTTGGTAAAGTTCAGACCAGTATTTTAGAAAAAAATAGTTTTTTAACTTTAGGATATATGGGAGGTAGGCGTGTCATTCCGCCAATTTTTTCAAAGCTTCGTATTTATTCATTCTAAGCCTAAAGTAATATGTGTACCTCCGTGTACTCCTTCTATTTTTGTCCCATCGTTGTATGGGATCAAAGCACTGTGCGCCGCAGCCGAAAATTTCTTCTATATATAAATAATCTCGATTTTTTGTGCGAATTAATACACAAAAAGGTTTAAAGCATGGTTCTGTAAAAACTAAATTAGTAAAAACAAATAAGAAATTATTATCTTCTTTGTTGAAATACTAAAAATTTTAGCATTTTTAAGGCAATTTTAAGAAACAAAAAAGACTGAAAAAAGGCTAGAAGCTAAAATGAAAATTTTGAGGCTAAAAGCAAAATAAACAGGCTATTTATTTAGCCTTAAAAAGACTAAACGGGCAACACTGCTCATTAAATTAATTGACGGATAATAAGGCATACATAAAAAATTATTAAATTAAATTAATTAATGAATTAAATTAATTAATGAGAAAATATAAATATTTTTTATTAAAAAAAAAATTGTTTTTAGATATTAAAAATATAACTGATTTTTTCATAAACAACATGAAATTTAATTCGTCCTTATACCAAAATATATATTTGTACCAAATTTCATTAAGGTCTTCAAGATTGAGATCTGTGCTTTTTTCGGACATCGTTGAAACGACAAAGGAAATGATTTTAAGTAGAACAGAATACTTTAAAGTGGGGATCCGAAGATTTTTTGTGCGTTACAATTATAAGCACAAATGCATAACATCCGAACCACATACATATGGTGGTGTGTGATGTTTCTAACAATTGATCATCAAATTGCAGTAACAAAATTAGATGGATAGTCTACATTTCCCTAAGTTCTAACATTAACAGAATATCATAATAATAACAAAACAAACAAGTTTGTAATATTAAACGAAACTACTACCGGTTTTTCTAAAATTTAGAAATTTGCAACCGGTTTTTTTCAAATGACGAATATTCAAACTATTCGAAAACCGGGTTTCGCAAAACCCCGAATAATCGATCTCTCTAATATGTATATTTTGTTGAAATTAACTGGATCATGATTTACTATAGCTTTAAAAAAAATCTACTTCCGAAAATACCTTTGTTTCTTTTAAAGCAAAAATAAAATTTTTTAAATATCAAATTCACAAATTTTTTAGATAAAAATCAAATTCACAATTGAACTAACTTTTTAATACTGTTAATATAAATATATTTTAGTCTAATATTAACTGAAAGTTAAAAAAGTTGTTAAATTTATTTAAACCGTACTTTGTGTAACGGGCACTAATACCCAGCAAAAACTTGGTAATGACATGTAGTTACGGATGTAGTTACTTTGTAATGACAACATACTGTCTGCATTACATAGAAGTTGTTAAGTAAATAATTATTTATAACCCAAATCTAAGTACATAATTATTTTTAAAAATATTAATTTTTATTGATTTTTATAATGCAGTTACCAATTCATATATTTGAAGAAGGGATACATAAATGAAAGGCAAACTTTTCATATCAATTAATTTGTAATCTAAAAAAGTTTATTTTTATTACAATTTTGGTTGTTGTGCATGACTTCAGTAATGCTTTAAAATCAATGCTCTGTTAAACAGCTTGGAAGTAATTAGTTATTTTAATAGGATAAGAAGTTGCCTCTAATATCATCATCGTGTTAAAATAATGAGTTATTCAGCTAATGTGTAAGTAGTGGAGAGCCATTATATTAGCTTCTTAACTCATTACATGGCAACTAAAGTTTTTGCTGGGTATGTTTTTATTTTTTATGGGCCTTTGAAGTTTTATAGATTTTATATTTTTATTAAATAAGAGAATTTTGGTCATTTTATTTCATATTTTTAAATTTTTATTATTTTCAATTTCTACCATACTAAAATTGTGCCAAGGGGTCCGCGAAAAAAAACAAAAATTTCTTAAAGGGTCCATGAAGCATGAAGAGCTGGGAACCCCTGGGTTAGATGATGTGTAAATATATAAATAAAAGCTGCTAAGAAACTATTTCTTTTAAATAAAATAAGTTTTTAACTTTTTCCGATTATTTTCGAATACGATATTTTCCAACTGTTTTTCGACTATTTTTGAATTTTTCCGACTTTTCGAAAATATTCAAACCAAACAGTCGATTTTTTGCAACAAAAAGTCGATTGTTCGATTATTTGATGAACCTTAATTTAAACGTGCTCGAAATTTATTGGAAAAATTGGTAAATTTTGGGAAACCATGGTTCGCGCAAAAACCAATTTTTAAAAATTTGTTTCTCTGTTTAGTTGTCTTCAGAAAAAGATAAATTTTATATATCGAGGGCTTATATATTCAAAACGGACCATATGCAGAACACCAATTGTTCAGGAGAGCATAAAAACTGTTTATTTCACTAATTTTTCAATATTTACAATCCGGTCTTCTACGATTTATTAATATTACGTCTACATAACCTCACACTGAAAAATAAATTTTGTATGGTTGATAGCCCTTTTTGTCTTAATTTATTTTTAATATGTGTTTTAAAATTTTCATATAGCCCGTTTTGTTTATCGAAAATTAAAGGCGTAAGACCGTTGCAGGACCGTTTTTAAACGTTAGAACCAAGGTTGGATACCGTTATAAATACCGATACCGATTAAATACCGTTTAAAGTTGGTTACCGTAACTGATACCGATACCGAAATTATTATTTTGTTAAAAATACCGGTATTCAAATACCGTTTCCCTCTGAACCGGTATATACCGGTAATTTAGTTTCGGTATTTTAAAATATATTTTTTCAACATAATATGGTATTGTAAGAATAATTTGTCATATAATTTACTTTAGAAAAAAAAGGATTATTATTTTTAATAATAAGAGTATATTTCATGTAATTTTAAAGAGGACTTTTATTGTTTGTTTCTTGGTTATATCATTTGCAATAAATATATTTTTAAAGATGTTTAAATCCCTTAAACCTAGTGCGACTTAACTTTGATAAAAAGTCTTGGTGCGAACACAAAAAATATATAGGCATTTCAACTTACGATATGCTCTCAATTATTTATCACAGAGATGCGCAATTTTCAAATTTCCTGACTCGCGAGTTTAGATTACAAATCCTGCTTACGCAAAGCTGCTTCACACGTACACTGTAAACTACTTCGCTCTCAGTAATGTCAATGCAAATCAAGCAGAGTTTTTTGCTGCTTCACACACACAAGCGCAAATGTATAGTAGTGTGTGTGCGCATCACTGATTTATCATATGGCATCCATGAACGTACTGTTGAAATTAATGATATGTTGTTAGTTAACTGATTGATATTTGCTTCTATGAAGATTCTCTCCTTAATTTTGGTTTTTCTAAAATTCCGGAAATTTTGACCGTGATTCTCGTGAATTTTAAAAGCTCTTAAACGAAAAAAAAAAAAAAATGAATGAATTTTATCAAACGATTATATATTTTCTAATTTTTTAACGAATATAATATTCTAAATCCAGCTGAGAACTATTTCTATAATTTCAATATTCTTTAAATTACAAGTATAGGATGAATTCAAATAAATATCATGTCAGCACTAATAAAGGTATTTTCAGACGATAATATTCAATATTAAGATTTGTCAAAAATTTTAATATTAAAATATTTACTTATCGTCTGAATACAAATTGTTTGATTATGAAAAATTACTTATGATTTTTTTGAAAATATCAATGGTATTTTAAATTATTTGAAATTGTTCAAAAACTTTTGATTTTCATGTTATATTTTTCATAAACAAAAAATAAAAACAATAAAATATTTTTAAAAGAAATATTTAAATCAATATTTCGCATCAAATCCATCATTAATTTCATAAAGGTAAGAATTCGCAAGATAATATTCAATATATGTATTACCGTCTGAACTACTTCAAGATTTTCTATCGGATTTTTTGACATACTGTGAAATACGTAATATTTTACTTTCAAAAAATCTTAATACTAAATATTATCGTCTGAAAGTACCTTTATGATTTTTTTGGAAATACCAATGGTATTTTAAATTTTTGAAATTGTTCAAAAACTTTTAATTTTCATGTTATATTTTTCATAAACAAAAAATAAAAACAATAAAATATTTATAAAACAAATATTTCAATCAATATTTCGCATTAAATTCATCATGAATTAATTTCAATTTCATAAAGGTAAGAATTTCCAAAAACAATATACAATATATGTATTACCGTGTAAACTACTTTAGGATTTTCTATTGGATTTTTTGACATGCCGATGAAATACGTAATATTTTACTGTCGAAAAATCTTAATATTAAATATTATCGTCTGAAAGTACCTTAAGCAGCAAGTTAAAAAAAAAAAAAAATAAACTCATTGAAAGGATCTTGTAAGCATCTTAAATATACGATATCAATTTATAAGTATGGACAACATCCGGAATTAACCTCTACAAATTTAGAAAAATAAAACATTAAGATAGTTAAGAGAAAAAGATAGTCATGTCATACCATATAGCATCATGTTCCAACCATCATAGGAAGTTGACATTTTTCGAAAATAATTTAGGTAAATTTAAATATGCGATACACTTTGATTATTTTCAATAACGTTGATGGACAACCCAACTGAAGCTACAAACAATTTTATACTATTTGAACTCATATTTTTAAGTAAAATTCCGAGAAATCGAAAAGTCCTGGAAAATTTTCTTCTGAGCGACTTCAAAGTTTGAATTACATTTAAATTTCTCACTTTCATTTAAACATGAATATGGCGCGTCGAATTGAACCTGCAACTTTAAAATTTACTAGTGAGTAAATGGGATAATGTGGAGTTATGGACATAATTAGTACTTTCTTTTTGTAGTACTATTTCTCCTTCTCGGCTGTAATTGGTTTTCATATTTTCTTTACAAATTTTTATTGAAACTAGTATTTCTACGATATTCGAAAGGCATTTTCCATATTTTTGTAGCGTTAATCTGTGATGAAATAAAAATATGTTATTTATGCTATTCTGTTTTTTCGTACTACTTCACGGATTAAAAAACTGTTGTAAATAAAATTTTGTCCAAATATTTTACTTTACTGCAAAAAATTATACCAATTTGTCTTTAAAAAGTCGAGTTTAATATTCCTAAATGTTGCCATAAAATAAGCATTTATTCTCTAACGAAAAATATGTAATTTAATAATTTTTTTGGCGAAATTCAAGTAAAAATTATTAAAAAATTAAACTTTTTCTAGTTTTTTAATAATAACGGTATTTACCGGTATTTTAGTTTCAGTACCGGTATACCGATATAATTTAAAATACCGTTATCAATACCGTTACCGAAATAAAATAAAATTGAATACCGATACCGTTACTGATGCCGTTATTCGTTTCGGTTTCCAACCTTGGTTAGAACTGTCAAATAGGTTTGTTTACTTAAAAAAAAAACGGAAATGTGTACATAATTAAAATTGGAAAAAAAAAAATGCAAACAATATTTGCAAAAAAATTTAAAACCAATTAAAATTGTATTAAATTGCACATCAATAACGCAATTGTGATTAAAACCTCAAAAGACGATGTTTATCGCACTTTTTATTTAATTATAATTTTTTAAGAAACTGTTTTTGGTATCTAAGATATTTTGCTTATATCGAGGGTCTATATTCAAAACGGGCCTCATGCAAAACAGCATTTTTCAGGAAAACGTAAAAACTGTTTATTTCCCGCATTTTTTAATATTTTGCAATCCGTTCTTCTACGATTTATTAATATTACGTCTACAAAACCTCACAGTGAAAAATAAATCTTTTAACTCCATTAAGGTAGATAGCCCATTTTGTTTATTTGGAAAAAAATTGACCATATGTTAAATTTATGATATCATACTAATCAGGAGATAAAAAAAGCGAAATATTGTGGTTGGATGGACCAATTTTAATAGTTTGAAATTTCAAATAACAGGAATGTTTACTTAAAGGACGTGTGTTAAATGTGTTAAAAATTAAAATTATAAATTAAATTTTGAAAAAAAATTGCATGCGAAGAAAAATTTTAAACCAATTAAAATTGTATTAAATTGCATATCAACAACTCAAAAATTACTAAAACCTTTAAAGACGATGTTTATTGCACTTTTTATTTAATTATCATTTTTTAAGAAACTGATTTGGGTATCTAAGATGTTTTGATTATAATTACGAATTTTATTAAAATTTGTTCATTCCTGTCTTTAAATCTAGCGTATAGTGCTCCCACTTAGCTTCATAAAATGTTGATAGATGTACCCTCGTATGATCTATAAGCATCTAAAAAAGGCTAAAAATCAAGGTTGGAAACCGATACCGTTATAAATACCGATACCGATTAAATACCGTTTAAAGTTGGTTACCGTAACTGATACCGATACCGAAATTATTATTTTGTTAAGAATACCGGTATTCAAATACCGTTTCCCTCTGTACCGGTATATACCGGTAATTTAGTTTCGGTATTTTAAAAATATATTTTTTTCAACATATGGTATTGCAAGAAAAATTTCTCATATAATTTACTTGAGAAAATAAGAAAGATAAAATTATTTTTAATAATAAGAGTAATAATTATAGAATTTTATTTTAAAGAGGACTTTTATTGTTTGTTTCTTGGTTATATAGTTTGAAATAAGTAAATATATTTTTAAAGATGTTTAAAACGTAGTGCGACTTCACTTTGATAAAAAGTCTTAGTGCGAACACAAAAAATATATGGGCATTTTAACTTACGAAATGTAGGTTCTTAGTTAACTGTTTGGTATTTGCTTTTATGAAGATTCTCTCCTTAATTTTGGATTTTCTAAAAGACCGAAAATTTTACTTCGGAAAGTTACAGCTTGAGCTATCTCTCCGGGAATTTTTACCGTGATTCCCGGAAATTTTTAAAGCACTTAAACGAATGAAAACTGCATGAATTTTAGCAATTCAAAAAATTTTCAATTTTTTAACAAATATGCTAAATCCAGTTTTGATCTATTTATATAATTTCATAATTCTTTAAATTACTTGTTTAGGATGAATCCAAGGTATTAATTCATATAAATATCATGTAAGCACTAATAAGCAGCAAGTAAAAAAATTAAACTCATTGAAAGGATCTTGTAAGCATCTTAAATATACGATATAAATTTGTCATTGGTATGGCCAACATCCAGAAATAATCTCTACAAATTTGGAAAAATAAAACATTAAGAAAGTTAAGAGAAAAAGATAGTCATGTCAGACCAAATAGCATCATGTTCACAATCATCATAGAAAGTTGACAGTTTTCGAAAATATTATTTCATAATTTAGGTACATTTAAATATGCGATACACTTTGATTTTTTTTAATAACATTGATGGACCACCCTATTGAAGCTACAAACAATTTTATACTATTTGAACTCACATTTTTAAGTGAAATCCCGGGAAATCGAAAAGTCCTGAAGAATTTTCTTCAAAGTTCAGATTACGTTTAAATTTATCACTCTTATTTAACCATTATTATGACGCGTCGTTTTGATCCTGCAACTTTAAAGTTTTCTAGTGAGTAAATGGGATAATGGGGAATTAGGGATTTATTTCTCTTCTACAAAATTCCTCGGCTTTAATTGGCACATTAGCTCTTATTCTTACCTAAACTGTTATATAACCTAAAAACTCTTTTGGGAATCATATTTTCTTTACTAATTTTAATGGTGATTTAAGCGAGTATTCCTACGATATCCGAAACGCCTTTTCCATATTTTTGTACCGTTAATCTGTAATGAAATAAAAAAAATGTTTTTTATGCTATTCTATTTTTTTGTGCTACTTCAAGGATTTATTACCTTTATGCAATTTGTAGAATAAAATTATTATTATTATTTTTTTTTTTTTTTTGAAAAATGTTTCTAAAATTAATTGAAGGATTTTTATCTGTTTTTTCTAGTTTTTTAATAATAACGGTATTTACCGGTATTTTAGTTTCGGTACCGGTTTACCGATACCGATATAATTTTAAATACCGTTATCGATACTGTTACCGAAATAAAATAAAATTGAATACCGATACCGTTACCGATACCGTTATTCATTTCGGTTTCCAACCTTGCTAAAAATCTAACTTCAATGGCTTTTTTCTCCAGACTGCATTGAGATATCAAAATTTTTATGAGATATATTAAGATTATAATTCAAAATATTTAAGAAAAGTTCAAACCGCAAACAAAATTCTCATTATTTATCAATTTTTATTTTAACATTTCTTTGAAAATCGAACAAAAACTTGCACATAGCCCGTTTTGCCTTAAAAAAAATATACTGTTTGTAGATAGCCTAAAAACAAAAACTGAAAAACATAGTGTTAGAATTAACTTTTGACTCCAAAATGAATACCATATATAAAAAATAGAAAACTGAAGAGTCTGACGCAAAAAAAAATTGTCTAAATCTGCATGAGGCCCGATTTGAATATAAGCCCTCGATATATTTTATTTCAATTATTTAATTCTTGTCTTTAAATCTAAGGTATAATGCTCCTACTTAGCTTCAAAAAATGTTGATGGGTGTACGCGCGTATGGTCTATAATCTTCCTAAAAAGGTTAAAAATCGAACATTACTGCATTTTTTCTTCAGACTGCATTAAGATACATAATTTTGATGAGACATTTTAAGATTCTAATTCAAAATGTTTAAATCTTAAAGAAACTTCTCATTATTTATCAATTTTTATTTTTACACTACTTTGAAAATCAAACAAAAACTTGCATATAGCCCGTTTTTTTCTTAAAAAAAATATACTGTTTGTAGATAGCCCAAATCAAAAAGTGAAGAGCACAGTGTTAGAATCAGGGTTTAATATAATATATTTCCTATTTTTTTTATTATTATTATTATTATTATTATTTTTTTTTTTGATTACTAAAAACTATAGTCTTACAGCCTAACCACAAAAGAAGAATAAAATTCTATTTTTGTTAAAGTTAACTTTATTTCAAAATAGATGTTTTGTTTTTCCGTACACCGAAAAAAATCCATGCCTTATATAAACGAAACCTAACGTACATTGTACGAAATAATTCGTAATTTTGGACCACGAAAGGATGGTGTAATATAAACGAATGCTTACGAAAATATTTCTTATTATTTACGAAATTTGTATATTGTTTTACAATAAACTTTGTATTTTTTACGAATATTTTTCTATAAATACAAAATTAGTTGTAACATATACAAAAAAATTTCATATTTTTAGTTTATAGTTTCATATTAATAGAATGTAATTTTTATTAGTTTACAAAAAAATCTTATTTTTTTAGATTTAGAATATTAATTCATATATATGTATTCTTAAGTAAAAGTAAAAATCTTAAATTCATTCTTATTAAAAATAATAAAAAGTTTTTGGAACCGAGCAGCTCAAAATAATTGGAATCTTCACTAATTTTTTCAAAATTAACATTCAAAATATCAACCAAAGTAATTAATGATATAAGATCGGATAAGCAGTTTAAAGTGATTAATCGAAATTAAATTGTTATCTGTCTTATATATCATACTCCAAAAATAGAAAATTTTCAAAATTGTATGTTCTATCTTTCACCACCAAACTTTTAAGTGTAAAATCAAAAAATCGAATAAAGAAAATTATGTTTAAAACATATTCGAATTCCAATTATGTAATATTCATCCCTCCACTGGCGGCTTGTTTTACGTAAAATATTTTTTTAAAGATTCCTTCGTTCGTTAGTTTTCTAATATTAGATTTTTTAAATAAACCTATTTTAATTTTTGCCCTTTGGGGCTTTGAAAGTACTCTTGATAAGGTAAGGTTCTATGTGAATTTGTGGCATGGACTTTTGACAAACTCAGGTTTCCAATTTTTTTGTTAAAAAAATCAACTATTTCTTTGGAAATGTTAATTTTTTGTCAACAATATCTCCAAAAATAATCAAATTCAAATATTAATTAATATGAAAATTATTTTATATCAAAATAACGCAGAAATATTTAAATCAGAATGTTTTAAATTACAATATAATTATATGTTAGAGCCTATTTACATTATTATCGCAGGGTTTTTTTTATGATATTTTGTTTTCAAGTTGCTTCGAAATCCCTTCTACATTTACACATATAAATTTGTATTGTGAAAATTTTTAAAAAATGTTTGACAAAAAACAGCAAATCAGAAAAATTAAAAATAAAATTGAAAAAATTTCCTGAAATTTTTAGCTTTGCGACGACGTGCAACTTTTCTTACCCCGCTTGCTGTTGAAAAACTGATTCCGAGTTTAAAAGAAAAAACACACACTAACGATTTAACAATTAATAGAAACTTTATTTAGTAAAAGAAAAAGAACTTCATTCGACAAAGTTAAGAATAAGACTTAGACAAAATAAAAGAGCAACGTTCAAAAGGAATTCATGCTGATATCGCCACAAACTCCGCTTCCGTACTGCTAAGCGATACCAAATTTTGTTTTTTAGCACTCCACGCAAAAACGCAATCAGCTGCTGTAAAAGCATAACCAGAAAATGACTTTCTGTCACTGGCATCTCCGGCCCAATCCGCATCAACATAACACTCGATCGGTTTTCCGGTATTCTTATAATGGAGTTTGTAGTCGGCTGTCTTCTTCAAATATCTGAATATGTGTTTGTAGGCTGCCTCGTGTTCAGAATGTGGGTCACAATTTCTTTGTGCCAATTTTGTCACCGATAACATAATGTTAGATCTGGTAGATAACGCCAAATACATTAAGATACCTATATCAGACTGGTATCCAGTTGGGTTCACCTTTCTACAATTTTCGTCCGTACAATTTACCTGATATCCTGGTTCTAATGGTGTGGAAACTTCCTTGCAATCAAGAATACCATATTTGTCGAGCACATCCAAAATATACTGCTTTTGGGATACGGTGATTGCGCCAAGATCACCTTCACGTTTGAACTCCATACCAAGGAAATGTGACAGCTCACCTCCATCTACAACCTCAAATTCAGCAGCTATAAGCTTCTTATATTTCTCCAGGTGTGCTTCCTACAATTAAGTCGTCCACATATACAACCACTATATTGTATACACATCAGCTTTTGTATAAATACAAGGATCACTTACACATGGGCTAAAATCAAGCTTCTTCAGGACTTCATTTAATTTGCAGTTCCACTCACGCCACTTTGTTTCAACCCATATAGGGACTTCTTCAGCTTCAGCACCTTATTCGGATATTTCCCGTCCTCAAAACATTGTGGTTGTTTCATAAACACCGTATCATGTAAATCTCAATTCAGATATGCAGATGATACGTCCATTTGGTGCAGGTAAATATCATGTTCTACCGCCAAAGCAATTACCATTCTTATATTTGCATAACGCACCACTGGAGAGAAAGTCTTGTAATAGTTAACACCAAAACGTTGACTACACCCTTTCGCCACAAGCCACGACTTTAATTTATGGATGCCGCCATCTTTGTTCCTCTTAACTGCGTATACCCATTTGCACCCTATCGCCATCTGGCCTCGAGGTAAATCTACGAGTTCCCATGTATCGTTCTTAATTAGGGAATCGTATTCTGTCTGCATACTTTTAAACCACTCTTCAGCATATGGACCATTTAAAGCGCCTTCAACATTTTCTAGAGTTTCAATGTTTGACTTACCCATAGCATGAAGCTCATTATAAATTTTTCTGGGTCGTCCTAGACTCCCATCACGAATTATTCTGGGTCTACCTGGACCAATTTTTACCACCGTACTCCTTCTTGCTGAGCACCTTCCTCTTCACAATGATGCTGTTCTGAAACAGTAGCTTTATTCTCGGAAATGGTTTCCGCCTCCTCGATTTCTTCATCCTGAATAATATCCTCTACCTGGGACTGCTCGTTTGAATAATCATATTTGCGGTAAAAAATAAACACGTCATCAGCACTTTCATTTGTGTCACGATCATCAAATGTTTCCTCGAAAAACTTCACATCTCGTGCTACTATCACTTTACGAGTGGTAGGGCTGTATAATTTATAAGCCTTACTCTCCTCACTGTAACCAATCATAATATATTCTGAACCTTTTGATGAAAATGAAATGCCTTCAAAACTTGGTCCTTTGATTTCAAAAAATACACTGTAACGTATCTCGAATAATCATCTATAAATGTCACGAAATAACGAGAACCGCCGAACGAACACTTATTAACCGGACCGCACACGTCACTATGCACTATTTGCAACAGTTCTTCAGATCGATTACCCGACACTTGAAACGGTCTTTCACAAATTTTACTTTTGGCACATGTAACACATTCCAATGAATTTGGCATAGTTTTCATTTTAATACCACGCACTGTACTCTTATTTATCACTTCTTTCAAACAGTTAAAGTTCACATGTCCAAATCTATTATGCCATTTCACTGCCTGTTTATCCACTTTCGACACACTGTTACATTTATTTTCAATTTTCCCTTCTTTGCTTTCATATATAAACAAACCATTGTTCTCATATGCACGTAAAATACACTCATTGTCTTTGTCCACTATTCTTACATGATTGTTCTTGAAAATCACACACATACCCGCACTAGTGGTTTTACTCACAGAAATAAAATTCTTCGGTATTTCCACTACATGCAACACATTTTTTAATTTTACGTTTGTACCGCGAATATCAACGTCGCCGCGACCGATTACTTTTGCGCATATATTATGCGGTAACACTACCTTGCAGTCAAAGGTCACTGTCCGAAACCGGTTACTTGACTGACGAAATTGGGTCACCACTAGTCACTTTACCTATCACCTGACTTTAACATGGGGATGTCCTAGGAAGGAGTGTATCGCCACCAAAGGACCAAAAGGTGGCGATATAGTGACTAGTACGAAAAAGTCAATTCATACTAGTCCTTTTACTGGTGAAATTTAGTCAGTCACCTGACAATCTTTTTAACTGGTCACTTTACTAATCACCTGATTAGTCACTTTAACATGGGGGTGTCCTAGGAAGGAGTGCATTGCCACCAAAGGACCAAAAGGTGGCGATATAGTGACTAGTACGAAAAAGTCAATCTTTAAATTAGTGATTTTTAGAATGAAAAAAAAATTAAATTTTTTTTTGTGTATATTTTTTTATTTCTATTCTTTTTTTTATTATTTTTTTTTTTTTTTTTTGTAAATTTCTTTTTTTTCTTTTTTATTTTTATTTATATTTTATTATTTATTAAAATCTTTTCATTTCAATACGAAAATAAAAGCTTATTTATTGAAGTAAATCTTTTCGCATTTATTAGATAACATATCATATATTATGGAAAAAATACTTAAAGTATTGGAAAATGTCTATAAGGCGAATTATGGATTTCCAAAGATTAAATTTTTAAAAATATTTTAATTTGATTTACAACTTTTGTGAAGAAGTATGTTAACTTTAACTTCAAATATCTCAGCAAATACTGCAGATATTGATATGAATTTTTTGGCATGTAATAATAAATGTATCCGAATTATTCTATTATAATTTACTAGGCTATAAAATAAAATACTGAAAATATTGTTTTCAATTTAAAAGAAATCATAATATAAAAAAATATATTTTTTGGGATATTCTATTTTTAATGGACTGGAACTAAAAAGTTCCAACGAGTTCCAATTTAAAAATACGATTCTTATATAAAAGAACATCTATGAATTTATATTTGAGAATATTGGCTGCGACTAGAGAAAAATATGCGGTACCTCATATTAGAAATTTTTTAAGAATTATTTAAACATTTTAAGGTAATGGTTGAAAATTTGTTATGCAAATATTACATTTTGATTGGTGTGATTAGATACTGCCACGCCTACTTTTAAAATATCTTTTATTTTAATAAAATTTAAAAAATATGTCAAAAAATCTTATACAAAAAATAATTTTTCTCAGTATGTGAGTGGCAGTGATTCTACCCGCCCATTTTAAGTGGGAGTGTTTAAATTCTTATCTACTAATAGAATATATCATTTCAGACCAATATCTCCAAAACTGTATTTTTGTCGTTCTAAAACTGCCAAATGTGACACTGTGCCCCGGCTCGAACTCACATCGTTATGTTTTATAGTCATACGCGCTAACCACTCAGCCACACACCATTCTTGTATACATTGCACTATTTGCTGTTTTAATGAGCATGTTGATTTATTGACCCTTTGTGAGCGTGAGGTGGCTGTTGCTTCCACTTTATCCTCTTACTGGTGAAATTGAGTCAGTCACCTGACAATCTGTTTAACTGGTCACTTTACTAATCACCTGACTAGTCACTTTAACATGGGGATGTCCTAGAAAGAGGTGTATTGCCACCAAAGGACCAAAAAGTGGCGATATTGTAACTAGTACGAAAAAGTCAATTAAAAAAAAAAAACACAAATGCAGAATAACTGATTTTTTTTATTAATTGTAAAATCCTAATTAGCAAGACTAGTACCGGAATTCCGTAACTTTTTTCATTTACTACCGATATCGTTAATTAACGAAATTTTCGGTTGTTTTTGATTTTGCTATTCTATACTAAAGTTAGCGATTTTTTTCGTAAGTATATTTTAACGACAAATATCGATAGAAATTATAGAACGTCATTATTTGAAAAAAAATTAAAGTTTAATTGGATTTTTATTTAAAAACAAAACAATTGTCTTGAAAAAAAATATGAAAAAAGTGTAAATAATATATAAATGTGTACAAATTTTTCCAACAATTAACCAATATGAGTATATGTATGGTATGTTGTTGGAAATATTTCTAAAATTAATTTAATGTTAAATGTTTCTTATATTAGACCCGTTCATTAAGAATTTGCTTTAAAATTTAAAATAACACAAGCGCGAATTATATTCGGCACGGCCGAATCTATATACCCACCATTAACTTTTTCAAATTTTACGTTATATGGGAGAAGGCGGTAAAGTGGGCGGAACACGCCCATTTTTTGTTTCCGAGTTTACATTATTCCTTGAACTATTTGAACACAATTTCGTTGATTTTCACCTTATATGGGAGGTGGGCGGACCACGCCCGTTTTTGGTTTTCGAGTTTATATTGATCCCGAACTATACGTACAAAATTTCGTTGTCGTACATGCTTTTGTTGAAGAAATATCAGTAGAAAACTATAAAACGGACACCCTGTGCTTCTAGTTTTTAGCCCATAACTTTTTTGTTTGTCAATCGATTTTGCCCATTTTCAATCCCAAACAAACCTTATATCAAATATTTGTGCCAAATTTCGTCCCCCTACGTTATCCCGTTCGAGCCCTATCCTGCTTTCAACAGACGGACGGACATAGCTAGATCGACTCAGAATCGAACCAGGATCCAGAAAATATATACTTTGTGGTGTCTTAGACGATTCCTTCGACATGTTACACACGGAATGACAATATACCCCATATCTTTTTGATGGTGGGTATAATAACTATGGAAACTTATGTTTAAAAACTTGTTAATATTTTTCGTTTAAACAAATTATTCAAATATTTTATTTCATCAAAAAATTTCTACTCTCACAAAAGTTCTAATTTTTGAAAAATTAAATTTTTTTGTAAATAAATTAAAATTTTCTAAAAAGGAGAAATTTTTAATAAGAATCAGAATTTTTAAAAAATTCTGAAATTTTTTTTTAAATTTAATTTTTTATTAAAAATTAAAAATTTTACCAAAATTCTGTATTTTCAGTAAAATAAATTTTTTCACTAAAAAAACTTTCACTAAGAACTGAATGTAATTAAAACTTAATAACAAATCAGTTTCAAAATTCTAAAAACTCAGTTATAAACTCCCATTTGAATCTCTATATTTTTGCTAAAATTCAGTAAAAACATTTAATGAACGAAAACTTTAACGAAAAAAGAATCGCCACCTCCACGCTCACCAAAGGGTCAATAAAGTATAAATCGCCACTTCCACGCTCTCAAAAGAGTCAATAAATGGTGCTATCGCCACCTCAGCGCTTTCAAAAGAGTCAATAAATAGTGCTATCGCCACCTCCACGCTCACCAAAGGGTCAATAAAGTATAAGTCGCCACCTCAACGCTTTCAAAAGAGTCAATAAATGGTGCTATCGCCACCTCAACGCTTTCAAAAGAGTCAATAAAAGGTACTATAGCTTAACTATCGGTCACAATATATGCGAAGTTAGGGTGTATAAAAAAACGTACACATTTGAATGAGTCAGGTGGGTAGTCACAAATGGTCTTTACTGTGCTAAAGCGGGTGAATTGACACCGAAAAAACTGCTGGGATATTTTCTCTTCATATACTTCATACGTAGTAAATAGTTCACGAACACAACAAAAATGACTAGTTGCGCCGCTGTCAACGCACCAATTATCCACACACTCATTGTTGTTGTTTTTCATCGTTAGCAACTGCGTCATAAAACAAGAATTCTTTTCGTCTTTTCTTTGTTGTTTACACTTTGCCGCGAAATGCCCTGGCTGTCCACAATTATAACACTTTTTGCTGTTTTGATTGTTGTTCTTAATCTTGCCACTCTCAAAATGTTTGTTGTTGTTCTTGTAGTATTTTTTGCTTGTTTTTGTCAAATGTAGTATAATCAATTATCAGATTTTAAATGTATCTGGCAGACTTTTTTTTAAATCATTTTATGATAACTTTGGTTTGATTTTTCTCCGTATTTTGAGAGACACAAGCACTTTTCACTGTTGGAAAGTCTTTGATGAAGTAAGTGCACCATTTTTAAGGGATACCATCGAAAGTGTTTGCCTTATAAAGTGTTAAAATAATGTTCGAGAATTTTTTACTGAAATTTGGTGTTCTGTAAAAAAAAAAGAAAAAACTTGAATTTGTTTTTCATAGATTTTTTTTAACGATACTTTATTTATATAGTGAATCTGGCCTTCTTTAAAGGCCTCACAATATGTATTAGGGTTGCCAGAATTGTTTGGTAGTTTAGCTTGACATTTCGAAAAATTCAACTTGATTTTAAACAAATCAACCTGACATAACCACAAATGTTAAAAAAAATGAAGAAAATTGTAGACGCATCAATTATATCAAAAAAATTTTTCATTTTTTCAACAATATTTTATCAGGAACTAAAAAATTAATTTAAACAAAAAATATATAAAACTCAGAGTAATATAAATGTTTTTATTACAATGTTTTCCACGACAACTGATAAAGCATTCAACGCCCTTTTTACACAATTAGCTTTTATTATTTTATATCTTTCATGTTTTTATTTTTGAAACACGAAATTATGGACACCATAATTTACAGTTGTATTATTGGCGCTGTATGAAGTTATTTTTTGAAGATCTAAGGACTGCGCACGAAAAAATCCGTGCATACTCTTGGGCTTATAACTTTTGATGTGGTGAAAAATTAATAATTCTGTTAACTGGTTTGTATTTGCCATTATGCTCACTTGTCATGTGCTAAGTTTCATGGTAATAGCAAAATTGTTTTTTCTTAAAATGGAAGTTTAACAAAAAACACATAAACACATAATTCAAATTTTTCATGAAATCTTGCATTGGTCATATAAAATAATTGCAAGGAAGGCTGTTGTGCCGCAAAATACAGTTTCTTGGGTCATCATATTATACATTGTAGACAAATACTATCTTCAGGCTGTAGGACTCAGGCAAAATATATTGAGAGAAATTCACCTCATTTCTGGAAGAAAAGTGTCAGAAAAAGTTAATTGCTTTGAATCTTTATCAGAAAATTTGTAAGGAAGTCTAGCCTGAAGACTTATAAAGCAAGAAAAAAATCCTAATAGAAATGCAAGAAAGAATTTGGGGGAAATAAATAACATTAAAGTTCTTCCGAAAATTTTTTTTCGGAAATTTTGTTTCTGTATAATGGAGGATGAAACGTTCGTACAGGGTACCTTTTTCCAACTTCCTAGCCAGGAATTCTATGTCGCAGATGCTAGAGGAATTATGGCAGAAAAATTTCGTGTTTCAAAGAAATCAAAATTCCCAACAAAGTTTTTGATTTGGGAAGTCATATGCATACGCAGGAATGAAGCAGTGCATTCTTAAAAAATGGTTGCATTAAGACGGAAATATACGTGAATGAGTGCCTTTGGAAAAGATTTCTCCCTTTCCTAATAAGATTCAGTATATCTCCTATTTTTTTGGCCCTTTTTTTCTCAGTACAACAACAAAACAATGGAGTTGTAACAAAAAAATTGTAAGAGTTTGTACCGATAGAGGCTAATCCATTAAATTGACCGAAACTCCGTGCAATTGAAAGATATTGGACTCTAGTAAAAATAATTTAAAGGACATTAAAAGCTCAGTATAAAATAAAACGGATTTTAAAAATAAGTGGACTTGTTCGATCAAAAAAAGTGGCTGAAACACAATAAAACCTTTAATTGGAATAATTCTGGAAAATATCAGATATTTTCTTAAAAACCAACAGAAACTAATTTATTCTTTTATGTTTAGAACTTGAACATAACAGTCATTAATAAAAATATCATTTAAAATAAATCGCCCACTGGTTTAGTTTCTATAAGTAGATTTGCATGCACGGATTTTTTTCGTGCGCAGGCCTTATTTTATTTTCTATAGTTATTTTTTTTTTTTTTTTTTTTAATTTTTGAATATATCTGTTGAAGTTTTTACTATCGCAGTATAAATATACACATAATTATATATGACAATCTAAACTGCTATAACTATATCCATGTATTATATTATGAAAAACAAGTACTTATTCAGCCTTTGAATCAAGTAATTCATCATTTAATACTGTCGGTACTACAAATTTTTCACACAAATATATTTGATATTAAGTACTCACAAATTTCACAATTAAATAAAGTTTTAAAATCATTTCTTGCATTTATTGTCAGTGATGGGGAAAAATGCATAAATCTGTAATGGAGAAACCCATACCTTTTATATTTGACTAAATTTATTATATTTTTTAAGAAATTTAAACTATAGAATATTTTAAAGTAGTATAAAATATTTTTAGCTTGACAAATTGTATTTTAACTTGAAACTTGACAAGACCTAAAATATCTTGACAATCAAGCTCATACAAGCCCGACTGGCAACCCTAATTCAAATCTTAAAACTAGAAACTAAACACTACTTTTTCTCTAACGAGAGGTAGGTAAGAAGCCTTGAATTTTATTGAACTTCAGTAAGAAGTCTTGCAAGTGGGTTCGAAGAATTTGCAGTTTTGTAATGTATTTTTCACTGCGCTTTTTGAACTCATCTTTTATAAATGGAACCTCTAAATCTCTATGGATATTCTCATTTCTTATATACCATTGTGAACCCGTCATGGTTCTAAAAATTTTCGATTGTTCCCTCTGTGTAATATCGATACTCGTATTACTGGCTGTACCACATATTTGGGTGTCATATGTCCAAATTGGTTTTAAAACGGTTTTATACAGGATGACTTTATTGTCAAGGCTTAGTTTGATTGGAGTTTATTAGCCAGTGAATGATAGAAGCTTTTAACTTCATATGAAGTCTCTTGGTTTCTATATGACGACGCTAAGTTAGTCGCCTATCTAAGTGAATATCAAGGTATGTGACATGATCCGGTGGATAGTTTCCTCTTCTGAGGGTGAATGTAACGTGGTTGCTTTTCAATTCGTTTGCTCGTATACGACAGTTTTTCAACCATGTCTCCACACGTCACACAGTAAAAGGACTTGTCGTAGATGAATGAAATTTTGCACACACAACTTTTTTGATAAAATAATCTTTCTTAAAAAATTTTACCATGGACACGCCCAACTCCCATATAAATTTCAGATTCCAAATAGGTAAAATCGTGAATTTCGGAAAAAAATTATTTCATAAAGCTTGGAATGTTATATATAGCAATTTACATGATTTTTTCACAAATCGGATGAATGAAACTATATAAATTTGTATATATGAAAAAATGCATTTAGAGATTTTTCTGATATTTTCAATTTCAAGTGCTAATATAATATTAAAGATATAATATTTTTAATAAAATTCCTATTCAATAATTTTTAGTAAAAATCAAAAAGTCAATTAACTTAATATTTATTAAAACAATTTAAAATTTTAAAATTTATACAAAAAGAGAAATACATTCAACATTTGGATTCTTATAAAACTGATCGGTTTTTTATGTAATTCTTACTCAGAAACACTTTCTTGTGCTATAATTACACTTGTCGACAAAAAAAATCTTCTACCAAAGACGAATAGTTGAACTTGATGCATTTTGATGTGCTAAACACGAATCTGCTTTCAGTTTTTTTCCATCAGGCCTGGATTTTTTTTTTTGGGCTTGTCTAATATTTCGCCCATAGTAAGGCCATTACTCTAGTATATTTCCTCAAGAACGGTGTGTATGATTGACATTCACATTCAAATCACCCAAACTTAATTTTTTATGTGCTCAATAGTTTCAAAGTTATTTGAAATAAGTGTCCAAAAAAATCTTTTTCATGGAAAATTATAGATTTTTTTGTTACTAAAATTTCTTTTAATAAATGAAAACATCAAAAATGTTATATACAATTGAGTAGAAATACAGTGGTGGGAAAAAAAAAAAAAAAAAAAAATTATTTTTTCTTGAAACAAAAATAGGAGGACTAGGTGGATTTTGACAAGTTAAACAATAATCTGCATTCACTTTTTTTCTATCATGTACTGATTTTTTTATGGGCATGATTAATATCATCACCTTATTCAGCGGTCACACTATAAAATTCAAGAATGGTTTGTCAAATTTAGACTATAACTCAAGAACCGTTTTCACGATTTTGATAAATGATACATCAAAAGATGCATACGAAAATTGTCTTCAAAGTATGTCAACAATATTTTTTATTCTCTCAAGAATTTCAGAGTTATGGATCACAATTTTTACCATTTAAAAAAAAAAAAACAAAAATTAATTTTTTCGTTACTAATTACCGAATAACTACGGAAATATTAACTGGAAAAAAATTATGTAAATTCAGCTAAAAGACTATTTAAGTCGCTATATATTAGGGTTTAATATATCTTAATAGGACAAACCGATCCCGAGTTATACAGGTGTGACTGCCTAAAGGCTTGGCCAAAGTAGTCATGGCCATAAAAAATCAATACGTGATAGAAAAAATGTAAAAGCTTGTTCTTATTTAGCACGTAAATAAGAACAAGCGGAAATTTTTTTTTTTTTTTGCCCACTAGTGCATTTCCACTTAACTGTGTATGCATGGGTATCCTAACAACTCATAGTGGGGCAGAATCAAAATTTTTTGGAAATAAATCTGTAACTTTTGATCGGCTGGTGGGATTTGAATGAAATTAGTATAGGCATAGCAGAGGAGTGTACAGTATTAAGTTTGGAAGGTGGACCGAACAGACCCATCAGGGGCGGAGCTAAAGGGGCTCAAATTTGGGTACCTCTGATATACAAATTTTTTAATCGCTTGCCAAATTTTCCAGTCGCTTTCCAATTTCAAATATTTTTATACATTATTGTAGGCACTGATAAGACCTACAAAAAATATGCTTGCATGTTCTATTTATCTCTTATAGTTTTTGAGTTATTTGCATTTGAATTTTTAAGTACCACAATTTTGCATGTTCTTGGTCCAGTTTTTGTTATATATATCCTTTAGCTAATTAAAGAACAAAATTATCTATTATATAAAAGAAATTTGAAGTCGATATCTTTACCGAGTCCAAAAATAAGCGATTTTGAATTTGAAAATTGCAAAAATGACGACTTTTTGTGTTTTTTTTTGCCGAAAAAGTATCTTCATTATTTTTTCTCTACAATAAAATTTTCTTTAAAAACATATAACAATTTTATAACTTTTTGAAAGGTATCTTCATAGAGAAGACTTTAAAGTAAAAAGCAAGCCCAATAACTTAAGTGGTCAAGGTAGACACCCTCCCGAATTTGACCCATTTTATATGAAAGTTTTGACTTTATTCTATATTTTCTCAAATCCCAAAGCACGAATCTTCAAACGGAATGCAGTTTAAGAATATGTGGTATGTTGTTAAAAGTTTTCAATCAAAATCTACGGGACTTCGGAAAAATGTGGATTTAATAGCCGAAAATGTGAAAATTTCGGGAATTGTAGGATTCCTTTTATAAAAATGTTAAAGTTTTTTCCACTTTCTCGTTTAAAGTCTATATTCTCCGAAAATTTCGTTAAGATATCTTTAATAACAAAGATTTTATTACAGATGAAATATTTATAGTTTCTCAAAAAAACACTTTTTTACAAAAATTTTGCTTTAATTTAAAATATCAGAAAGTTTATTAAGTCACGGAAAATTCCAAAAACCTTGTACTATTGTGGACGTGAAAAAGCCATAACAACATAAATAATTTGTTCACTCTTGTGCAAAAATACGCAAAAAATGCATCTAGTCCACATATTTTTATACCCTACACCACCAAAGGTGGTTGGGGTATTATGTGTTTGTGCAGAAATTGTAACGCAGAGAAAAAATCATCGGACCCCCACCTTAAAGTATACCGTTCGACTCAGAATCACTTTCTGAGTCGATTTAACGATGTCCATCCGTCCGTCCGTCCGTCTGGTCGGCTGGCTGGCTGTCCATGTAAAGCTTGTGCGCAAAGTACAGGTCGCAATTTTGAAGATAATTTGATGAAATTTGGTACATATACTTTTTTCAATACAAGGACGAAGCCTATTGAATTTGGTTATGATCGACCCATTATTTCACCTAGCCCCCATACAAATGTCCTTCCGGAATAGAGTTTTAACGACTATATGATACCCTACACCATTACGATCCACACAATTTTGTTTTTACTTATATACAACTTACTTGGGCTAAATATTAACATAATGCTAACATTTGTATGTAATTTATGCACGTTAGTGATTTTCGGGAGAGGAATTTATATGGGAGCTATGGTCAGTTATGGACCGATCTTCATGAAATTTGGCAGACGGATTTTTGTTGATATAAAACTTATTTGTACTAAATTTCATTAAAATATTCATATTTTTAAGGCATCTTTATGTGTTAAAACCCTATTCCGGGAGGACATTTGTATGAGGGCTAGGTGAAATAATGGGCCGATCATAACCAAATTCAATAGGCTTCGTCCTTGTGTTGAAAAAAGCATATGTACCAAATTTCATCAAAATATCTTTAAAATTACGACCTGTACTTTGCGCACAAGCTTTACATGGACAGCCAGCCGACCAGACGGACGGACGGACGGATGGACATCGTTAAATCGACTCAGAAAGTGATTCTGAGTCGAACGGTATACTTTAAGGTGGGGGTCCGACAATTTTTTCTCTGCGTTACAACTTCTGCACAAACACATAATACCCCAACCACCTTTGGTGGTGTAGGGTATAAAAATGGGAATATTTTAATGAAATTTAGTACAAATAAGTTTTATATCAGCAGAAATCTGTCTGCCAAATTTCATGAAGATCGGTCCATAACTAACCATAGCTCCCATATAAACTCCTCTCCCGAAAATCACTAACATTCATAAATCCCATACAAATGTTAGTATTATGTTAATATTTAATACAAGTAAGTTGTATACATATACGTAATTATGTGGATCAAAATGGTGTAGGGTATCATATAGTCGGGCTTGACCGACTATATCTTCTTCTCTCGTTTTTTTTTTGTTTTTTTTTTGAAGGAGCAAGAAACATTTTTTTTTGTCGACCAGTGCACAGTGTCCCGTTTCAAAAATAAAATGGAAATAAATTTGAAATTTCCAAACAGCTGGTCCGATTTCTATGAAATTTCAGACAGTGTTAGTAGAGGTGTAGGTTTGTTTTAAGTTTTAATTTAAGTTTTGAGTTTGGACCTTATAAGCATAATAGGGGCGGGTTTAAAGTTGGAGACCTCGGGTGTTCAAAAAATCTAGAACTATCCAGATTCGTTATATCTCAGCCGATTGAAAAGATTTTTATATAAGTGGACACCTACAAAAAACATCGTCGTATGTATAGGTTATCTCTTTTAGTTTAAGAGATATTTGGCTTCAAAAATTAAAATTTTTATTTTTGGACCTATCTTGGTAAAGTTTTTTCGCTATACCGGGTGCAAATTTCACTAGATTTTTTTTAAATATTTTTTATTTTATTAACAACAAATTTGTGTTGACAAAATCTTTACGGAATCAAAAGTTATATGCATTTGAATTTTGAAAAAAAAAAATCAATTTTTCGCCGTTTTTTTTTTTGTTTTTTGCGTAAAAGGTAGTTACGTTCTTTTTGAGTTATAAAAAAAATTCTTAAGTAACATATATAGTATTTAAATTTTTCTGAAAGATTACTTTATAAGGAATTGTGTAATTAAAATACTGCGAGAACCAGGGTCTCTCAAAATTTTTTTATGATTTTCCAACTTTTGCCTTAATTTCTCAAATCGCAAAACTGGAATTAAAAAATAATTATATATTTCAGAAAGTTTGATGTGTTTTTTATTTTTGGTAATAAAAATTTTTGCTCCCCGATATTGGTTGGGAAGATATAGCAAAAAGCTTAAAAAATCCCATTTTTGGAAATTTTTGAAAGCTTTTTGGGATTTGCGGGGTTTCTATTGAGAAATCCAAAAAAGTGACTAAAGGTCCAAATTTAGCATCAAAAAATCTACTCAGGTGCAAAATTTCATTTAAAAATATTACCTAACAAAAATGTTATTTTTTATATATTTCTTCGTATATCAGGTCTTTATTAATATCTAGAGAGTTATGTTTGCAAATAAGGTTTAAATGATTTTTTCTAAAAACCCTTTATGTTATTTGTATAGCTTTTTTTGAGAACAATCCTACTAAATTTATGTAGTTTTTTTATATACCCAGCAAAAACTTTGGTTGCCATGTAATGAGTTAAGAAGCTAATATAATGGCTTTACACCACTTACACATTAGCTGAATAACTCATTATTTTAACACGGTGATGATATTAGAGGCAACTACTTACCTCATCTCATTACTTAGATGTCATTACAAGAACTAATTACTTTTAAGTTGTTTAATATCGCATTGATTTAAAAGTATTTATGAAGTTATCATAATTGGAAACAAGAAGAATTAGTCGCATTTTCTCTTTTTTAATTTTATTAAAAATATAAAAAACAAATCATATAATAAATAACCTTTAAAATAAATATGATTTGTGCCTTAATTAATATACATACCGCATACTTTCGGTCCGTGCCGCAGTTGAATTAAAATCCAGAACAAAATTGTGCTTTGTTTGCTAGAACCGACTGCACCTCATGTAAATACAGCTATGGTGCAACTCTTGCTTGGAGTAGATTCATCTCCAGATCTGTTTCGAACTTGACCTTCGCGCAGAAGCCCCACACTGAAAATTTTAAAGATTCTTATCCGTTTTTAATGTTGTCCAAATAATTAATGAAAATTTCTTACCTTTATGCAAAACATGTCTAGAAAAAGTATAAATCTATGAAATTGTTGGCTGTTGAAATGTTGACTTTTCTCCTCTATATTAACAATTGTGTGCCTAATATAAAAAGAGCAATAAAAATTAGAGAATATTTCGCAATAATATTTAGACACTTACCATAATTCAACACGGATAATTACCAAAATATTGGGAATTGTTAGAGTATTTTCATATTCAAATTTTTTGTTTTTTTTTTTTTTTTTCTAATGTCAAGAATTTTTACTTTGAATATTTTGTCAAATATTTTGATTATAAAAGTTTTTTTTTTTTTTTTTTTCTATATGTAATAAAGAATAATTTTATATTTTAAAAACTATTTTAGATTAAAATTAATTTATACGCAAAATTTGTCTCATCACATACATATTCCATCTTTAAATATATTAATTGATAAACTGAAAAAAAAAAACAACAAAAAGTAGGTTTTCAAAAAATTTGGTCATAAGTAAGTAATTACAAACAGCGTTATAAAAAAGTAGTCATTAATGTACTTCTATATAATTTAAACGGCATGTTGTTGTCATTGAAAAGTAACTACATCTGTAACTACATGCCATTACCAAAGGTATATTTTGTAGGATTTTTTTTAGCTGTAACCTACATATAATATAAAACTACGGTAAAACTTTGCTAATATTGGATTAAAAATGCATGACGACTCGTTTTATTTAAATATTTTTTGACGTGATTTTGTAAAATATATTTACAAAAATTATGCATTTCCAATACGTTGCTCTGTAATGAAAAATTTATTTAGCCGAAAATTGTTATTTATTTTAAACGCATCTCTACTTCAGTAGCATGTTTACCAAACTTTTTTATTTAAGTCAAAATTAAATTTAGTTTTACAGTTGTTTATTTGTCCAAGCTCTCTTCTAGACCATCCTTACATTTTTCTTACTTTTATATACTCATATGTAGGCCGTATTGTATTTCCAATGATTGAGTCAAATAACATAAATTGTAAAACTAGCACTTGCTTTTACACTAAAAATGTGATAAAACCTATAGAATATGCAGGGCACTGCAAAAGAGACCTATATTTTTTGAAATTTCAGACTTATGGCAATAACATATCAAAATATAAGAAATATAGTTTATAGTTTCTTTAAATCTCTCTCTAAAGTTGAAAGTTATATAAAATTGTTAATTATTTCTCTTGTTTACCTTAATAGCAATGATAAAAAAACCCATGACAAATCGTGAAAAAAATCATGTCACCATACTTTAGTAATATCATAATATGTATTTTATGTAAAAGTAAACAGTTTTGCCCAAGATTTTTATTAAATAAATCAATTTTTCTATTTGTACTTTTGAAGGGGGTTTCATTGTATTTTACATCATTAACGAAAACTTTCAGCATTGGCGGTATATAACTTTTGTAAAAATAAATATTTTTCAAAAATTGTGAAAATATATATATATATATATATATTTTTTTTTTTTGGCCGCACTCACTACACAGTGCGTCGGAGATAAATATCAAGTTGCCTAGATGCTAAGTGCGTGGGAACTGAGTATTGCCGTATCATCGGCAAACGTTGAAACAGTCAGTTTACCGCATACTGGTAAGTCAGAAGTGTAAATTAAGTACAAGGTAGGTCCCAGAACACTTCCCTGTGGAACACCTGCTTTTATTTCAAATTCTTCTCTCACAAATTCGTTATACTTTACTTTAAATAAACGATCAGATAGATAGGACTTCAGCAATTTGTGGGTACATGGTGGTAACAAACATTTAATTTTATATTTTAGTCCATGCTGCCAAACTTTGTAAAATTTGGATATAGCGCATGTCGAAAGCCAAAAGGATAGCTGAACAATACTTCTTTAATTCAAAACATTTCCTTATCTCTCCAGTTAGACGATTCACTTGTTCTATGGTTCCATGTTTTTCAAGAAAGCCAAACTGGTGAACTGGGACGATATTTCTATAATAATAATTTTTTGTTTACATTTGACAATATAGTGATTATTTTCAAATTAACACCTAAATTCCCAATTAATTGCTTATTTGTAAATTCTGCTTTATATTTTCAATCAATAACCATTACTTTTAAAAAATCTTCTTTTACATTGTGTTACCTACAAATTTACATCTGTATACTTATTTCTATTACTTATCTTTTATTTACATCCATTTACATATGGTTTGTATCTCGGCTAAAATACTTTACAAGTAACATATAGTTTGGATAATTATAATTACTAAACTAAATATGCTGGTAATTTTTTTTAAAAGGTTATTTGAATAATTAAAATGTTTTTTATATATAATCAAGAAGTAATGTCCACGTAATAGCGATTTTTTTACGTATTGTGTTACTATGTTTAGCAATATGCCAAAAACGGCTTTTTGCGAAAAAGAACTTTTTTATTGTTGAAATTGGTTCTTTAGGGCTTCAGCAGCAACTTTTGTTCTGCGACTTTTTCATAATTCCGCTATTTACAAACTTACCGTTATTCTAAGGTTATTGAAGAAAATCACAATTTTGACTTTTAAATTTGCAGAAATGATGTTTGGCAACTTTGTATAAAATCCTTTGGCGAGTATTTTTGCTGAACATATGAACTCATAATATTTGCAAATACAGGGTGTTTTGATGAAATTTTTGTTCAGCAATTAGAAAGGTAATTTGAATACCTTTCCAAAAAGAGCTTTATTTTGAAAATCGATTGAAAAATAACAGGAAATCAGTAAAAAATGTTCTAAACAAAAACAGTGATACAAAGAAAAACAACAAAAAACACTAACATTACATAAACAAGCGCGAATGTTGTATAGGAGGTGGGCGGTAAAGTGGGTGAACCACGGCTAGTTGTGTTTCCGTGTTTACATTTGTCCATGAAGTATTTGTACAAAATTTCTTTGACCTTTCACCTTATATGGGAGGTGGGCGGTAAAGTGGGCGGACCACGCCCATTTTTGGTTTCCAAGTTTATATCGACCCATGAAAATGTTGTTATATTACATGCTTTTATTTAAGAGAGATATAGCAGAAAAGTATGAAATTAAGCTTCAACGGCCGTTCGAGACCTATCCTGCTTTCAACAGACGGATATAGCTAGATCGACTCAAAATCTAACCAGGACCCAGAAAACTTATACTTTATGGGATTTTAAATTAAAAATAATATGTATGGTCTTAATTACCATACATATTAATTACCATTACAGAAATTTTTTGGAAATAATTCTGTAACTTTAGAACTGCTGGATGTATTTGAATGAAACTTCACATAGACAATCCTGAGGTGTATTCCAATTGATTTGGAGGAGGACAGGTTCTTAGCAAGTCTGTGGGACGGGGGGTGGACCTCCAAAATTGGTCACATATTTGCACATAGATAGTCCTTATAATTCTCTACAAAAAATATGCTTACATGTGTGGGTTATCTCTTTTGCTTTAAGATATATTTGGACCACAATTTTTCTAAAATATTCTCTGGATTCTGTACAAAATTCTAAACAATTTTCGTGCAAGGATCATATACCTGTGTGGTTTAGATAAAAAGTTATATTATTTTGAAGTTGAAAATTTTTAAAAAATTCTGATTTTTTGTGATTTTTTTCAAAAAACTTTAAAATTTGTTATTTTCTTCCTGACCATACATTTTTTTCATGTTTCTAAAAAAATACTTAACATAAATGCATTTAAGATAAATCCGAGGGCAGTTGGGGTAACAGTCTCCCCGCTGGCCCTATCAGAATTTTGTTAATTTTAATTTTTGTGTTTTTAGTTTTTTGTGGAGCACAAAAATGTCAAAGCTGATATTAAAATAAAAATACCTCGGAAACTTACCTCCATATGTTAGCTAATCACACAAAAAATATTTAATAAGCCACGCCTCTTATAACGACATGGTGACCATTTTACTGAAAAAAAATTCAATTTTTGAAGCAAGTTTTCCCCGAAGTGGAATTTCGGGTATTTTGGAGTAAGAAAATTGGAATCTATTTATTTTCTTCTTTTAACGACAATTTTTTCTATATTATACTAAAATTTCACAATGATAGTTCTATTAATGTAGATTTTATTTAAGTTCAAATATATATTTTTTTTTTTTTTTTAAAATAACACTAAAAACAAAAATTTTTCGTTTTTTGATCAATTCAATAAAAAAATTTTGTTCGAATACTTTATTATTTATATATTATTATTTTGTAAGTAATAACCTTTCCAATGATATCAAATACATGCATAACTATTTTACACAATCGTTTAAAAACTTAACTGAAACTTTACCCCTTTCGGTAAAATTTGCACATTTTCTTTCAATTTCTATGGTAAATGTCTGTTGTAGCATTCTATATACATAAGTGCACAGTGATTATGAACGAATTTGGTTTATTAAAAAAAACCGAAATTTTGTAAAAATATTTATGACCGATCTGTAAAAAAATAAAAACCAATAGCTTAAACAAGGGCTTAAAAAATCAAAAATGCGTTTTGTCCGATATCTCAGTTATTGTGAACCGATTTAAATTATTATTTTTTTTTTTTTGAAAAAAAAAATTCATAAAAAAATGTTCGAGCATTCTTTGCTAAAACGAAGTCCCTCGTCTTTACAGAGTCTTCAGAAAGTGGAAAACCGGTTCTAAAAACCGGGTTTTTAGCTATATCTCCGCAATGTATGAACCGATCTTGCTGAATTTCAATAGCAAAATTCTCGAAAGCATTTCCGATCGTTTGACATATATATTATATATGTCAGTCATCGCTGGGCTTCATAAACGCCATTTCAACCCTCGTGTTTATAGACACACGGACGGACGGACATGGTCCATCTTTTCTTACAAGGATCCCGAAAATATAAACTTTTTTGCTCTCCGATGAAAATTGTGGAAATTACAAACGGAATGACAAACCTATATATACCCTTTACAGCTGTGGTGAAGGTATAAAAATAGTGTATAAAGAAAAGAAATTATCGTAATTTCTATATCTCTTGTTATTCGTTTGGATGCCTATTCCATTATACACTTTTGCTTGCACACGTTAAACTTATTTCTGCACAATCGTTGGTTATTAAATTAATAAGTAAAATCTCTAAAAATAACTACATAAAAAATCAATAATTAATAAAAAAAAAATTAGTGCCAATGCAGCAAAAAATTATTTAACAATATCACAGAGAAGAAGTTTAAATCAAAACCTAATTAAATACATACAAATCTAAAATATTTGAAATATTAAATAAAAAAAATACACACACATACTAAACTAGAAATCTAAAACCCCAGCAAATACGGTGTCAAACATTTGAAATATGACGCCTTTATCATTTGATATCAAACATGTTTCTCAAACATGTGTCAAATGTGGATAGTGGTTTGAATTTCAAGTTTGAATATATATTGAAAAACATTTGAGAATAAACCTTTGAAAAATTATATTTTCTCAAATTGATATCAAATGTTATTATCAAATCATTATAAAACCTAAAGATAACTTTAAAAATACTTGAAAAATTGTACGCTCTTAACTTGGTATCAAATGCTATTATCAAATTATTCATAAATGTTAAGACAAGTTTACAAAAATTTGAGAAAATGTGTTTTCTCAATTTGATATCAAATTATTTATAAAATCTTATAAATATTTGTAAACTAAATTAAAAAAAAAAAATAAGAATAATCTAAATTAACTTATCTAATCATTATTAAAAAAAGAAGTTTTGACTATAATAATTAAAAAAAAAAAAAAAATAATTTAAAAAGTAAATAAATATTTAAACGAACTTTAAGTAGCAGTTATTTTAAAATAATTTTTGAGATAAATTTCTTTAAAAAAGGATCTAAAATTTGCGGGTTTTTGTAAATAAGTATATATATTTTATATGTTCTTATTTAATTCTTTTAAACAAAAATATTTATTTACAAATTACATATTAAAATATTATTTTTAAATACAAATACTCAATAAAATAATGAAAAAATTTAAAATCAAATAATTTTTATTTATGTTCCACATTTAGTCACAACCCACATTTGAAAAATATTTGAGAATTTCATTTGATAATGATTTGATAATAATAGCATTTCTCAATTTGAGAATTAATTCCCCTTTTTGTTGAGAAAGCTATTATTTTCAAGTTATTTTCAAAGCATTCTCAAACGTTTGACGTTTGAGAAAGGGTTTGATTTCAAATCATTCTCAATTTGATATCACACCTTTGTGTTTGCTGGGACTAATCAAATATATACATTTGTGAGGATCTGATTTATATGTATATGTAAATTACTTAATGCAAGAACCAAATTTTTCCACTATTTTATAATCACCAGCTAGTAATTCAGCAACGACCCTCGAACTTGAAGAAGGCCTTGATCGAACTTCGAACGAGTCTGTTGGTATTTTATTAAAAATTTTGTTCTTGCTTTTCTATTTTATTTTAATTCTTAAAAAAAAAAAAAAAACAAAGAAAACAAAACAAAAAAATTAAATAAATGTTCAAATAACTAAAGTTTTGAATGATAAGAAAAGAAAATGATAACTAAAGAGAAATTTTATTGAGCACATTGATTATTTATTATAATTATGAATTATGTTATTGATCTCTTTTAAGTTCTTCTTCATTCATAATTTTTTCATTTAAAATCTTAATGATTAAGAATACAATATTGCACAATTGTATTTACCTATATAAGAATATTTGTTTTGTTTTCAATTTATAAATATAAATCCTCTGATTTTTTTATTTTCTATTTTGATTTGTTTTGTTTTATAAAGTAAAGAAAAAGTACAGTAAGTCCTAACCCAGCAAAAACTTTGCTTTCCTGGTAAGCGAACAGGAATAATTGGAAATAAAAATGAATTTGAAAAAAGATCTTTTATACCCTTCACCATATTACCATCTTACTATCTTATCGACATCATATTACCATATTACCGAAAAATAATAAAATTTTCGCCTTAACGTATGCTTTCATATTTTCACATATATAAATCTAAATTTTTTCAAACTACGAACATTTGAATATATAAAAAAAACATCATGTATATACAAACTGGCTGCATATACAAAGAACAACAACAACACTGTTATTCATTATATTACTTCTGTTGCTAACTAAACTACTTGTCTTATAGGCAAAAACGTCACTAATAGTCATTACAATGCTTAATATACACGTTTGTGTATGTATTTATGTATATTCTTAACAGATATGTTTTAGTTTTTAAAAATAAACAACAATAATTCCATATCTATTTATTTTTGTACAGACTGCATATACAAAGAACAACAACAACACTGTTATTCATCATATTACTGCTGTTTCTAACTAAACTACTTGTCTATACAAAAAACAAAAAACGTCACTAATAGTCATTACAATGCTTAACATACATGTTTGTGTGTGTATTTATATTCTTAACAGATTTGTTTTTGGGCCATAACTCTGTTGATTATAAACGAATTTGGTTTATTAAAAAAAACGAAATTTTATAAAAATATTTATGACTGATCTATATAAAAATAAAAATCTGTAGCTTGAACAAGGGCTTCAAAAATAAAAAATTCGTTTTCCCCGATATCTCAGTTATTACTGAACCGATTTATTTCATTTTTTCAGAACAAAAATTAAGAAAATAATATTTCATAAAAATATTTGTGACCGATCTGTATAAAAATAAAAATCTATAGCTTAAACCAGGGCTTTAAAAAATAAAAAATGCGTTTTGTCCGATATCTCAGTTATTAATAAACCGATTTATTTAATTTTTTCAGAACAAAAATTCAGAAAAAAAATGTCCGAGACTTTTTTGTAAAAACGAAGTCCCTAGTATATACAGAGGCTTCAGAAACTGGAAAACCGGTTCTAAAAACCGGGTTTTTTAACATATCTCCGCATTGTATGAACCGATCTTGCTGAATTCCAATATCAAAATTCTCGAAAGCATTTCCGATCGTTTGATATATATATTATATATGTCAGTTATCGGTGGGCTTCATAAACGCCATTTCAACCGACACACGGACGGACGGACATGGTCCTATCGTCATCATTTCTTACAAGGATCCCGAAAATGTATACTTTTTTGCTCTCCGACGAAAATTGTGGGAATTACAAACGGAATGACAAACTTATATATACCCTTTACATCTGTGGTGAAGGGTATAATAAACTACTTATTTTTTGTCTCAATAACTAGTTATTTTTGTTCGAGTTGTCCATGAAACGACCGTTAAAAATATCAACATTTTTTGACCGTAGCTGAGAACGGCCTGTAGGATAACATTTTGTTCCCTTCATACAAGCTTGGAGCACTCTAATATATATGTATACTAGCAACAGTTATATGTACTTTCATAATATAAAAAGTATTCCTTTCAGGGTTGTACATTACAATAATTGGCGCCCAACGTGGGGCCCGAAGAACTTCGTTCTTTAGTGGCTCTATTCTGAAGTAGATTTCATTTAAAAGTCAGAGGTTAAAAGACTTTAGTTATCATGGAGCTCTCGGCAAATATTCATAGGATCTTTGGCTACTTGAGGTTTCTAGGTTCCAGTACACCAACCATAAAGTTATTTTTGATCTTTTGTTGGGTGTGACATGATTTCTAAATTCATTTGTCCTCTTGTCCTCTGTTAGTAAAGATAAAGTTTTAAATTTCTTGTTACTAATAACTGGAAGGCAACATCTGATGTAGGATCACATTAATTTAGCTGCTTACAGTTTAATGTCCCAACAGGATTGGATCAATCGAAACGTTAATTAACCTGATTGAAGGTTATTGTTATTTTAACATAGAATTTTCAAAACTGTATTTTTATTGCATAGACAAGTTTGTTATTTCTATTAATTATTACGCCAGTTAGTGTTTATAAAAAACAGACTTTTCAAAAACCGGTTTGACGGTTAACCAAAAATTGGTTAAAATTAAAAAACCGGTTAAACCGGTTAACCGACATTTTAATAATTGCTCTAATTTGAAGCTTAATAAAAATATTTTTGGTTAAAAAAGTGTATTTGAACTTAACCATGCACCAAATAATAAGCTTTGCACTGCAGTGTTCTTTATAAATTGCGATCGATTTACATCGAAAATATATAATACTTTTTTTCAGCCTTTAGATTAATTTTAATATAATTTATAAAAACAACTTTTATGGCATCTTTTATCACAGCTTTTGAAGCTTAATAATGATCTAAAATTATTCTATAAAGTATTTTTTCAGTTTTTTTTTTTTTTTTCATTTCATTCTAGCTTAAAAATAAAATAAAATTATTGAAATTTTACAAAATGGAAGCTTTAGACCTAGGATAATGTACTTTATATTATGATTCATATTCACCGCTTTTAATTTTTTTCTTTCAAGGAAAAGTTTATATAGTTTATAAAAAAATTTAATAAAAATATATGCATAAAATTGGAAAAATAATTTACATTTTTTCTGTTAAAAAGAGATTTGTTTTTAATATGTAGAAGATTATTAATCATTTAAAAGTACATTTTTTCACTTATTTAGTTCTACTTTTGAAGTCTTTATTCGTATTACACTCTATAAAATCTTATTTTTATCTTAAGCTATACATTAGTAAGTGTAATGTTACATAAGTATTTTCTTCTTTTAGAAAATTTCATTCGCATGAAATTAAAGTTTACGTATATGGAATGCTTAATTATCTATCTGATTTATTATACATACAGTTTTAAAATATATTTAACTTCCAACAAATAAATATATATCACCTGGATACTTTTTAACTCAAACTGCAAGCATTTTTAGTAGTTTAAAAATATTTTTTTTATATTTTAAATTCAGAAAAAAGCAACTAAAGCACGAAATTATGTGATATTTTTAGCAAATTTTTGAAACCGGTTAACCGACACAGAAAACCAGGTAAACCGGTTAACCGAAATTGAATATTTCAAATTAACCGGTTCGCAAATAACCGAAATTTGAAGAAAAAACCGGTTTTTCGGTTAACCGGTTTATAAACACTAACGCCGGTGCTATCGATTGATTTTCAAACACTCATCATTAGTAAGAAAACACATTAAAATTATAGCATCTTAAAATTTTTATAAATTTGTTTATTTTTTATTTTTAGAAATAAATATTTATTGCTTCTTAACGTAAAAGATTATTTATTATTTTGATCTGCAAGTCAGTTTATTAGAGAAATCTTTAGATTTAACTTATACTTTTGTCAGAAATCAAATATGTACAATTATTTTTTTGCAATTAATTTTTTTTATGAATGTTCATTAAGCAAATCAGATGTTCATCTGATAATAAATATAATTCTTTTTCTCCCAATTTAATTTAAACATTTTCTGAAATACGTTTCTAAACGTTAAAAGTTAAGAAATATAATTCTTAGTTTGTATATAAAAGTTTATTTTATTTTTTTTTTCGCATCTGCTTTGTAGTTCTATTATTTTAGTTACTAGAGCTTTTTTTATATTTTATTTACTAAATAATATCAGTATGTTGCATTCACCACAACCACCTCCTCAAGCATCTAATAATGCTAATGAAGGAACAGTATGCCATATATGCAATGAGCCTATGATAGAGGTACAAGATTGTCTTATAATTATGGAATGCTCGCATGCTTATCACAGAGGATGTATAGAACATTTTTTAGCTTCTTCATCAGAATGTCCAACTTGTAAAAGACCTTGTGCTCTGTCAGAATTGAAATCTTATAATATTCATTCAAAATCTGTTCCGGCTACGCAAACTACAGCTAGGGGAAAGGGTCGAGTTTTAGTAAGAATTTATTCAATCAATCTCAGGGTTCAACTGGAAATGTGAATCCTAACAACCAAAGACCACCAGAGTTTACTCCTGATAGAAATTCACAACGTTTTAATCCGGATATAGGATCTCCTGCACAAAATCCAAATTCTCATAGATCTCCTGCAGCAAATAATAATATTGACTATGAGCAAATAAATTATATGATTCAGGAAAATCTGAGTAAAATGTTGCAAAACTTAAATCTTCTTCCAAACACTACACGTAATGATTTATCACCACATTCTTCAAATCCTTCATACTCTCACAATTCGTTAAGTAGACAAACAACCAATGTGTAAAATGATCCAAATGGCAATACTATTCGTAATATTCAACATGGTACTTCTTCAAATTTGTCCACACCTAGTAGTTTCTTTCAAACCGATAAGATAACCAATATTATACAAAATTGGAACTTAAAGTTTGATGGTTCTTCAAATGGGCTTCGCATTGAAGAATTTCTATATAGAATTAGGTCATTAACTAATGCTACGTTTGGCGGCAATTTTTCGATTATTTGTAATAATTTACACATACTCTTGTCCGGAAAAGCCAGAGGCTGGTTTTGGGGTTACCACAAAAAGGTTCAGACGATACGGTGGGAAGAGTTTTGTGAAGCTATACATAGTAAATATCGAGATTATAAATCATCATTTCAGATTCAAGAAGAAATACGAAATCGCAAGCAAAGATTAGGAGAAACTTTTGATTCATTTTTTGATGACGTATCTGCTATAATGGATAGGTTACCCTCGTCTTTACCGGAAAATGATTTAATCGAAATCTTGATTCGCAACCTTAGGCCTGAAATAAGACAGGATCTTCTATATATACCAATTAACTCTATATCAGATCTTCGTAGACTAGTACAGAAAAGAGAAAACTTTTTAAGCGATGATAATGTTAGGCGAAATTTTGCAACAAGAGGTCAGAATGTTTTTGCATCACGTAGGCAAGTAGCAGAGTTAGAAGTAGAGGATGAAATTTTATCAACAGATCCTTCAATTGAAGTAGATTCTTCTGTTAATGCCATAAATGCACCTCCAGCTTCTTACAAATGTTGGAATTGCGATGAGTTGGGACATCACTGGGAAGATTGTCATCAGGAAAGACAAATATTTAGTTATGTTTGCGGTGCCAAAAAGATTTATAAACCCAATTGTACAAAATGCTTAGCTAAAAAGCTAGTTTTTAAAAAAACTACAGGCTGAATGCTCCAACCAAGGAACAATTTTAGCTAGTAATTTAGTTGATAATATTAGCAGTAAGGATATTGAACCAAACCCAAATGTCAACTCAAATAAGAATATTACAATATTAAAGAAACGCGAATATGTAACTACAAACTCAGAACAGACTGCACGAATTTTATATCCTATAATTCCTTATCATAAACTTGAAACTTATATGGAACGACGCAATGCTATTTTTAATGTTTGTCCTATTTCTATAAATTTAAATAATAAACCTAAAAGGTCCACTTTACGGCTTCGAAATATTGGAAAATGCATAAATTATGTCGTAAACTTCTCATTTCTACCATCATATCTAATCCAAAAGATATGCGATACTACGCGCAAGTTTCGTTTTTACATTTTTCAGAATTAGGCTTACTTGACACAGGGGCAAACGTTAGTTGTGTAGGGGCAGATCTTGCTTCTTGTGACTTCTCCAAATATTTAAATTTCCACAAATGCAAGTCATTCGTAAAGACAGCCGATGGACATTCACAGAATGTCATTGGTTGGCTTGACGTTGACGTAACGTTTCAAAATCAGACACACAATATTAAATTATTTATAATTCCTTCCATTTCACAGAGGTTGATATCAGGCATTGACTTCTGGAAGTCTTTTAATTTGTTTCTCGAAGTTATTGGCTCGGTTAACACTAAATCTTTAAATAAAATGTACAATAGTCCATCTGAATTGTCCGCAATAGAAGAAAAGTCCGAAGTTATGTCCGAATCTAATTTAAAATCTGTCAATACAGAAGAATCCTCATATCCCCTTTGAATTAGCCAACGTCAACAGTTAGAAACTGTTATAAATCTTTTCCCAAATTTTGAAAAACAAGGGTTGGGACGAACCAGCTTAATTAAGCACACAATCGATGTAGGTAATACTACACCGATTAAACAACGGTTCTATCCAGTTTCTCCAGCAGTGGAGAAACTGATGTTTGGAGAACTCGATAGAATGTTGGCAATAGGGTTGATCGAACCATCCTCGTCGCCCTGGAGTTCCCCAATGAGATTGGTTGTAAAACCTAATTAAGTCCGTTTATGTTTAGATGCTAGAAAGGTAAATCTAGCGACGAAAAAGGATGCCTATACTTTACCTGGCATCGAAGAGATATTTTCTAGACTTCCAAAAGCCAATCTAATATCAAAACTCGATTTAAAGGATGCCTACTGGCAGAATGCCCTTGATAATGAGTGTAAAACTCTAACGGCGTTCACAGTTCCGGGAAGATCTCTCTATCAATTTGTAGTGATGCCTTTCGGACTGTGTAACGCCCCCAGACAATGTGTAGGTTAATGGACGAGATCATACCACCGGATCTTCGTTATTGTGTCTTTGGATACTTAGATGATTTGATCATTGTGTCGGAAGATTTTGAAACTCATCTAGAAACGTTAGTACGCATTGCCTCTCAGTTTAAAAAGGCTAGTTTAACTCTAAATATTTCTAAAAGTAGATTCTGCGTGACAATGGTGAATTATTTAGGTTATGTGATTGGTGAGGGTGGTATTACAACGGATAAAATAAGTGCAATTAATAACTGGCCGACCCCAAAGAATTTAAAACAGGTACGTGGATTTCTCGGTATTGTCGCTTTATCCAAAACTTCGCAACTATTGTTTTCCCGATAACGGAGGTTTTGTCAACAAAGAAGAAGTTCACCTGGACAAAAGAAGCTCAAAATGCATTTGAAACGATTAAAAAGCTTCTCACCACCGCTCCGGTACTCGTAAATCCCGATTTTAACAAAAAGTTTTATCTCCACTGTGATGCAAGTAATTACAGCATTGGCGCAGTTCTGGTGCAATTGGACAATGATGGCCAAGAACGTCCAATTGCATACATGAGTCGGAAATTGATTTCAGCGCAACGTTATTACAGTGTTACAGAGAGGGAGTGTCTAGCGGCGGTGGATGCTATAAAACGTTTCAGATGCAGGAGTTCGAAGTAGTGACTGACCATTCCAGTCCAGTGTGGCTCATGCGTCAACCAGAACTCAGCGGGAGATTGGCCAGGTGGGTCTTTAAACTTCAAATGCATAAGTTTACGATAAGTCATCGTAAAGGTAGCCAACACATTGTTCCAGATACACTATCTCGAATCCCTGAAGCTAACGTTATGTCCGTTGAAATTTCTGAGCCTGATGTGGATCTTAAGTCAGAACATTTTAATGACCAAGATTATAAAGATCTTAAAAATAAAATTATTAATAATCAAGCTAAATATCCTGATATACGGATAGTGGATAATTATGTCTATATCCGTAGGGATCACTTTACAGGCAATGAAATAGAGGAACAACAATCATGGAAATTGTGGGTCCCTGTAAACTACGACCAGATGTCATCCGTAGAAACCATCATTCCCCAGTAGCGTCTCATGGAGGCATTGTAAAAACTCTGGAGTTAATACGGCGATATTTCTTCTGACCGGGGATGGTCCGTGACGTTAGGCAGTTTGTAAAAGAATGTGAAATCTGCAAAACCACAAAAAGTCCCAATTTTATTATGAAGCCTCCAATGGGAAACCAAACTATTTCACTAAGACCATTTCAGAGCATCTGTATTGATATTCTTGGACCCTACTCCAGAAGCAAAACTGGTTTCATCGGCTTATTAATCGTCTTAGATCATTTGACGAAATACCATTGGCTCTGTCATCTCCGAAAGTTTACGTCACTGACAATAAAAGAATTTTTAGAAAAACAAATATTCCACTTATATGGAGTTCGGGAGACTATAGTGAGCGATAATGGCAGCCAATTTAAAGCCAATGACTTTAATGCTTTCCTTACCTCTTACGATATCACCCACACGTATACAGCTTATTATTCTCCACAGGCAAATGCGTCTGAACGCGTAAACCGATCGTTAATCGCCGGAATAAGAAGTTACCTTAAACACGACCAACGCCTTTGGAACGAAAAGCTAAGTGCAATCAGCTGTGTCCTCAGAAACAGTTTTCATCAGTCCATAAATTCTTCACCATATCATGCATTATTCGGATTCAACATGATTACTCATGGATCTTTATACCAGCTTTTAAGAAATTTGAATATTTTAGATGAACCTTCAGCAACAGTTCCGCGTGACGATCACCTACAAATTATTCGGAAGGACCTTCGAAAATATATTAGTGAGGCTTATGAGAAAAATCGAAAAACTTATAACCTTAGAACTAGAATACCACTTTTCCAAGTAGGCCAGGAAGTTTACCGACGCAATTTTGCACAAAGTAATGCTGAAAAAGGATTTAACTCCAAACTGTCACCTATTTTCATAAAATCAAAAATTCGAGAAATGTTAGGTAATCATTATTACATTCTAGAAGATTTAACGGGTAAATTAGTGGGAACATTTCATGCAAAGGACATAAGATCCTAAAATGCCCTTTTTCCATTTCATTCTGTTACCCATGAGGTTAGAATTATATGGCTTTGTGGTGGTCATTTTTACATTTTTATGCTATACTTTACAAAATTATATTTTTTTTTACATTTGACAATATAGTGATTATTTTCAAATTAACACCTAAATTCCTAATTAATTGCTTATTTGTAAATTCTGCTTTATATTTTCAATCAATAACCATTACTTTTAAAAAATCTTCTTTTACATTGTGTTACCTACAAATTTACATCTGTATACTTATTTCTATTACTCATCTTTTATTTACATCCATTTACATATGGTTTGTATTTCGGCTAAAATATTTTACAAGTAACATATAGTTTGGATAATTATAATTACTAAACTAACTATGCTGGTATTTTTTTTTTTTTATTTTTTTAAAAGGTTATTTGAATAATAAAAATGTTTTTTAAATATAATTGTAAAACAATTTGGTATTTTCTTTATATATTAAGGGATATCAAAAAGTAATGTCCACGTAATAGCGATTTTTTACGTATTGTGTTATTATATTATTAACAGGCAATGAAGGTAAAGGTACAAGCATTTACGGTGCATTTACAATCGATATTATTCTTTATTTGACATTTTACCAAGTTTCATTAATTGTATGTCGTGATGACGGTCTAACTAAACCTCGATATTTCCTTTACATTTTGGCAGCCGAAAGAATAAGTTGGAAGTTCTTATAAAAATCCAATCGTAAAAAAATGTTTAACAATTTAAGCCATGCGTAATAAATGTTAATAATAAATTTCATAATTGTTTTCTAAATATATTTACAATTAGGCTCCAAAGGTAATTTTAATAGAATTTTTATAAAAATAATTCGAAAACTAAAGTCTGGTTCATTTAGAAAAGTGCCGATAATTAATAATTGGAATAAATAAATCATCCCGCTTTTGATAATTCCAAATTGTAAGGATAATTTTATCAAAACTTCTTATCGATAAGGAAAAGACAACTTTCGAGTTAATATCGATGGTGCATTCTCCTCCACAACCTTGGACAACGTCATCTCAAAATTAACAACGTGGTTGTGTACATACTTTTGTATGTAAATTTAATAGTGGTAGGAGAATACAGTAAATTTTTGTATTCCAATCGACGTCAACTATTCCTTGGATAATAAAACTAAATACCGAATCAACAAAATTAGGCACCAATTTACCAAAATCATTGAGAGAATCATCACCTTGCATTAAAAATCAACAAGTTTCAACTCCATCGTACAAACTATATAAAACTTTACCTAAATTGCTGCACCAAAATTTAATATATAAAAAAAAAAATACACACAAACATTAACTAGTGCATTGAAAAAATCTGCCAGTTTAATCAAGATATCATACGTGATTTAAATTAAGATCAATATTGAATTTAAAGAAAACTAAAATCTAAAAAACATCTTAAAATAAGTTTAATTTCTCTTTTTTCAAATAATTTAATTAAAAGTTTCATTGAAGAATTGTTAAATCACATTTTAAATTAAATATCAATATAATATAATTTTAAGGCTCCAAATGATAATGTAAAAATAAGTTTATATGTGTGTCTCAAAAAGTTTACAAAATTTTAGTGGTCACATTTAAATAAGTTAATAAAATTAAACAGAAAAGAAACATTAAATTAAGATGAAAATAAAAAATAGTGTATATATAAAAGAAAAGAAATGATCGTAATTTCTATTTCTCTTGTTATTCGTTTGGATGCCTATTCCATTATACACTTTTGCTTGCACACGTTAAACTTATTTCTGCGCAATCGTTGGTTATTAAATTAATAAGTAAAATCTCTGAAAATAACTACATAAAAAATCAATAATTAATCAAAAAAATTAGTGCCAATGCAGAAAAAAATTATTTAACAATATCACAGTGAAGAAGTTTAAATCAAAACCTAATTAAATACATACAAATCTAAAATATTTTAAATATTAAATAAAAAAATACACACACATACTAAACTAGAAATCTAAAACTAATCAACTATATACATATGTGAGGATCTGATTTATATGTATATGTAAATTACTTAATGCAAGAACCAAATTTTTCCACTATTTTATAATCACCAGCTAGTAATTAAGCAACGACCCTCGAACTTGAAGAAGGCCTTGATCGAACTTCGAACGAGTCTGTTGGTAAGTCATCAAACATATTTTATTTTATTAATAATTTTGTTCTTGCTTTTCTATTATATAAAAAAAAAAAGATCCACAAATTACTTTCCACAAATGATAACTAAAGAGAAATTTTATTGAGCACATTGATTACACAGGTCAACAGCAAAAAAAGGCTTGAATAACTACTATATAGATTTGATTTTTGAAAAATTTCTCCAGTTGTCATAATTCAAAAACAACTTGTCCGATTTTGTTAAACAAAATTTACAAAAATTTTGGCTTTTGGTTTTTGATGCGATCAAGATCTTCAAAGTTATGATAAAAAATTGTTAGGCAAAAAATATAAACTTAGTAAAAAAATTAAGAAAACAAGCGAGAATGTTATATTCGGCTTTACCGAATCTATATACCCACCATCACCTTTTTATATAGGAGGTGGGCGGTAAGTTGGGTGACCACGCCCATTTTTTGTTTCCGAGTTTACATTGATTCTTGAATTACTTGTTAAAAATTTCGTTGAAATTTCACCTTATATGGGAGGTGCGCGATAGAGTGGGCGGACCACGGCCATTTTTTGTATCCAAGTTTATATCGACTCCCATACTATTTATAAACAATTTCGTAGTCGTACATGCTTTTGTTTCAGAAATATTACCAGAAAAGTATGAAACGGACACCCTGTGTTTCTAGTTTTTAGCCTGTAACACTTTTATTTATTAACCGATTTTGACCATATTCAATTTCAAATAAACCTTATATAGGAAAAATATTTATGACTAGGGCAAGTTTTTCAAGCTTTTCGCTTGGAAAGTAAGCATTTGCTAATTTCAAAAGAATTTCACAAAAAATGATTATATTTTAAATCTTTGCATAAATTTGCATATAATGGATAAAAAAGTTAGTTTTCTTAACAAAAACACAATTATTTGGTAATTTTTTGGAGTTCAACCATATGATTTCTAAAATTTATTTGTGAGTATTTTGAGTACATTTTAAATATTGTAAAGAAAAAAATCGGAAGCGTCAAATATGATACTTAAAATTAAAATAGTTATATTTTTATTAACATCGAAATCTATTTGAGATTGAAAGTTAAAAAATGCATATTTGTACATATTAATATATAAGAATTCATAAATTCGTTGGTTTTTATATACATATTCATGCTATTTTTGCATATTTATGCCCATATTATACCATTTCTTCGTGCTTTTTCAAGCGCATGTTTCACTTTTTTTGGTGCATATAAAAACTTGCCCTGTTTATGACAAATTTCGTCCTACTACGTTGTCCCGTTCGTGCCCTATCCTGCTCTCAACAGACGGACATACCTAGATAGACAGAATCTAACCAGAAAAGATATATTATTTGAAAACATTTGAATATAAAAGTTGACTAAAATAAAAATTTTATATTGTGACTGTCCTGTTATGGTAATTTGTTTTGGAGTAATAATTATTAAATACATTTGTTTTAAAATTCTGTTTTTTTTTTAACCTAACGGATTTTCTCTCTTACTTCTTCTTCCTTTCTTTTTATCACTTTTGACATAACAAACACTATGAAATGGTAGGTGGTGTCATTGCTCACGATGTCATATAGGGGGCGGTAACATCACAACAACCATTCACAATAATGTAGGGTGATCGTTTTCCACCACAAATAACGACCTTACAATGCACACAAAAACATCAAAAATTACACGATCATGCTAATGAAGGTTATGAATTCACGTGTAAGTTTTTTTGACATTCCATTACCTTCTTGATAGTCAAATAAAACAGTGGTGCATACACTCAACTCTACACCAGAGTTAGTTTGTTTTAAAAGTGAACATAAAGTTTAAGTAAGTGTTTAAAAGAAAGGAAAGGAAGTAAGTAAGTAGAAAAAGTGACAAAACACTTAAATTATTTAATATATGTATACATATTATTATGATCATTTTTTTTTATTATTAAAAAATAAATGATAAAAAAATTAATAAAGATAAGTACAATGAAACATGTTAAAACAATGAAATGCTAATAAAGCATTTAACATCTTTATTGTATTCTTTTTATTAATTTGTTTAAATCTAATTACATATTGAATATATATGAATTTACATATTTTGTCTTTATACATTTTGTTATAAAAAAAAGAAAGAAACAATCTAAAATCTCTTTATAAAATAAATGTATAATCATGTATATTCGGTATGATTTTAAGATTTATGATAATATGTTCTGCAATATATGTATACATATAAATTCAATTAAAATAATTAAAAAAAAAAAACATTTTTAAAATTATTCGTAGTAACATTTTATATAATTGAGGCAAAATTATATCAAAATTTATTAAAAAAGATAAATGATTTTATAAATTTGTAATAAAATCGTATAAAATTTGATTATGAATAATTCCACAAACCAAAACGAAAACAAATGTATTAATAATTATACTACACATTCTAGATCATTGCCAAAGTCATCTGTTGGGAAGTAACGGAGGTATAAGTATAGTTAATAGTGAAGCCATCAACCGCCAAATACAAAGACTAGAGCTTTTGAGTAGATACAGTGGGACGCAGCAGGGAAAGAGCTGGAAAAAAACTACATTTGGTAAAATATAGGTTATCGTGGACTAAAAGAAAAGAAAGAAATCGTGCACAAAACCGTTATACCAGGTAACCATTTTATTTTTCTAAGTTGAACCAAGTAACACGCGTTCTACACAACCCAACAACTACATATATATACATAACCTAGAACTACAAAATAACCTAAATCTTACATCTTAAAAATTTACATCATTATTTAATAACCTAAGTCCAATAAAAATTAAATGATCTTAACTTTTATTATCTAAATTTAAATTTATATTAAACATGTTAATATAATTAAAATTTAAATTAACATATTTTTTTTTAATTGGCTAAAATTAAAAATTCATTAAATTAAAAAAATTTTTTTTTTACTAAAATTAAATTTATTTAAAAATTATTTTTTTTTTTTTTTAAATTAAAATTTTATAAAAATATTAAGTAAAATTAAAACTTATTAAAACTTAAAAATTTAATAAAACTTAAAAAAAAATAATAAAATAAAAATTTATTGAAAACAAAGAAAATAAAAATTTAAAATTTTATTAAAATTATAAATAAAGATAAGTTTTATTAGACAAAAAAAAGTAGAATAATAAAATTAAAATTATTATTATTATAACTATTATTATTATTATTATTATTATTATTATTATTATTATTATTATTATTATTATTATTATTAAATTAATTATGTTATGCTTATTTCAATTATACACTTAAAATAAATATTTCTTTTTTAAATATTTATTAATTAAATTTAAAGTTATTTTAAAATAAATTCTTTTAAATTAAAATTACTTTAAATTTGATTTAAATAAAAAAATTAATATATCAAAATTAACTAAGAAAAATAAATTAAAGTTAATTAATTAAAAATATTATTTTTATATATATTTCTAAAAAAATTAAAATTAATTAATAATAAATAAAATTTAATTAAATAAAAAAAAAAAAACAATAAAATTAATTAATTAAATTTTCAACAATTAAAATTCATTAAAAAATAAGTGAAAAATAATTTAATTTCTAAAAATTAAAGTTCGTTAAAAATAAATAATAATTTAATTAATTTAAAATTAATTAAAAATAAATAAAATTTAATTAAATTTTCAATAAATAAAATTTAATTAAATTTTCAAAAAATTAAAATTAATTAAAAATAAATAAATTTAATTAAATTTTCAAAAATTTATAATAATTAATAATAAATAAAATTTAATAAAATTTTCAAAAATTAAAATTAATTAAAAATAAATAAAATTTAATTAATTTTCAAAATTTATATTAATTAATAAATAAAATTTTCAAAAATTAAAATTAATTAATAATAATAATAATAATAATTCCTTAAAAAAAGATTAATATTAATTAGAAATAAATTAATTTAATTAAATTTTCAAAAAAATAAAATAAAATAATATTAATTAAAAATAAATAAATTTAATTAAATTTTCAAAAATTTATATTAATTAATCTATATACATATATATATATAGAAATTAATTAAAAATAAATAAATTTAATTAAAGTTTCACAAATTTATATTAATTAATAATAAATAAAATTTAATAAAATTTTCAAAAATTAAAATTAATAAAAATAAATAAAATTTAATTAATTTTCAAAATTTATATTAATTAATAATAAATAAAATTTAACAAAATTTTCAAAATTTAAAATTAATTAAAAATAAATAAAATTTAATTAAATTTAATTAAATTTTCAAAAAATTAAAATTAATTAAAAATAAATAAATTTAATTAAATTTTCAAAAATTTATAGTAATTAATAATAAATAAAATTTAATAAAATTTTCAAAAATTAAAATTAATTAAAAATGAAATTTAATTAATTTTCAAAATTTGTATTAATTAATAATAAATGAAATTTAATAAAATTTTCAAAAATTAAAATTAATTAATAATAATAATAATTCCTTAAAAATATTAATATTAATTAAAAATAAATTAATTTAATTAAATTTAAAAAAAAAATAAAATAAAATTAATTAAAAATAAATAAATTTAATTAAATTTTCAAAAATGTATATTAATTAATCTATATATATATAAAAATTAATGTGTGTTTGTTTGTATGTATATATGTATGTATGTTTGTTTGAAGTCTATAGCCGCCTAAACGGCTAAACCGATTTTCTTGAATTTTTCACAGTGTGTTCCTATATGCCTGGAAGGAAAAATAAGCTACTTTTTATTTTGAAATTCCATGTGGGCGAGGTGCCACGCCCACTTACTAAATAACTATTAAAAGTAGTATATCTCGGAAATTGGTAATACTAAATTCCTCAAATTTTGCACGAACAACTTTGACACCTATATGAACATTCTGGAAAAAAATAGGCGAACTAGCAATAGGGGGTGTGGCATATCCCACGCCTAATATTGCTTGCCAATACCAAATGCCGTAAATTTAGGAAACTATAACAATTACATTTCAAAAATTTTGTACAATAAACTTTGTGCAAAAATGAACGGAAAAGAAATAGTGGGCGTTTCATCTCTCATATAAAGTTAATACTAAAATTTTTATATCTGGGAAACTATAAAAGTTAGAAAGCTCAAATTTTGTACGACTAGCATTAGCTTCAATATGAATATTTTGGATAAAAATTGTTTAGAAATAGTGGGCGTGGCACCTGCCATATAAGGAAAATATTAAATTATCATATCTGAGAAAATATAACAGTTAGAGTTCTAAAATTTTGTCGGAGCCACTTTGGTATTAATATTAATATTTAAGAAAAATATGGGCGGACTAGAAGTAGGGGGCATGGTACCTCCCATATAAATTAAATACAAAAATTCGTATATCTGGCAAACTATTGGAGTTGGAATGCTCAAAATTTGCACAAAGAATTTTGACATCCATGAAAACATTTATCTAATAAATTAGCGGATTATGGGGGTATGGTCTTCCCCCATAAAAATTAAATACAAAAATTAGTATATCTGGGAAACTATTAGAGCTTGAATTTTCAAATTTTGCACGGGAAACATCTATCTATCGGGGGGTGGCGAAGCACACCGATAGATAGATGTTTAAATTTTATTTATTAGCTAGTAATAAATAAAATTTAATAAAATTTTTAAAAATTAAAATTAATTAAACATAAATAAAATTTAATTAATTATCAAAAATTAAAATTAATTAATAATAAATGAAATTTAATTCCATAAAAAAATATTAATATTAATTAAAAATAAATAAATTAAACTAAAATTAAAATTAATTGAAAATAAATAAAATTTAATTAAATTTTCAATAATTAAAATTAATTAAAAATAAATAAAATCTATTTAAATTTTAAAAAAAAAAAAAAAAAATTTAATTAAATTTTGGAAAATCAATATTTAATTGAACTTCATATAAATTAATATTAGTTAAAACTTAATTTAAATTGAAAGCAATCTTAATTAAAGTAGATTTAATAAACTTCTTTTTTTAAATCAAAATTAATTAGAAACAAATTAAAATTAATTAAACTTACAAAAAAAAAATTAAATTAATTAAAAATAAATAAAAAATGAATTAATTTAAAAAAACTAAAATTCATTAAAAACAATTTGAATGAAAATAAATAAATAAATAAATAAATAAATAAATAAATAAATAAATAAATAAATAAATAAATAAATAAATAAATAAATAAATAAATAAATAAATAAATAAATTTAAATCGAAAAAAAGAAAATTAAACATTTCAAAAAGGAATCAAATTTCAATTTTATAAAACTAAATTAAATAAAAATTACAATTTAATAAAATAATTAATACTTAAATTTTCTGAAATTTAAATTATATTTTTTTAATAATAAACAAATTTTTTTAAAATATAATAAGAAAAGAATAATATAATAAATATAAAAAAAATAAGGTAATGATTATAATAAAATAATATAAAAATAAAAACACTAAAAAGAAAATAAAATGAAATTGAAAAAAGATTCGGCTGTGCCGAATCTTTGATACCCTTCACCATATTACCATCTTATCGACATCATATGACCATATTACCGACAATTAATAAAATTTTCGCCTTAACGTATGCTTGCATATTTTCTAAATCTAAATTTTTTTCAAACTACGAAAATTTGAATAAAAAAAAAAACAAGCATAACAGGCTTTGCTTTTAAAAAAGAAACAACAACAATTCCATATATATTTATTTTTGTATGTACAAACTGACTGAATACTAAAGGGCTGCGCAAACACATTCATTTTCTTGCCGGCGTAAAACATTCACTTCAATGAACTCTGTTATAGTGAAAAATTATGTGTATAGATAAGTATACCATTCATTCATTGTAAGAAAGTGTGAGTAGATAAAACGTAAATAAAAAAACAATTCTGTGTATGTTTTGGCAATGATCGTAGGCTAACAGTTACTTCGTTGTGAGTTTTTTTTCGCTGTTTGTATCAACTTCACTCAGTGTACGACCATTTTCATGAATAATTCGAATTATCAGTAGATACTATGAATGTTTATGCTTTATGTGATGGATATTATGTTTTGCTTGTTTGGTGGTTGCTTTATAACGTAGTAAAAAAAAAAAAAAACAGAAGTTTATGGTAACATTCTAAAGATTTTACATATTGATATAGTTACAAAATGAAATATTGGGATATTTTAATTGTATTTTTATTTATAATACATCAATTAAATTTGTTACAATTTTCTATTTTATTAAAAAAAATAATAATAATAATTAAAGAAGAACATATTTAATTTAATCAAAATTAAAACAAATATTTTTTTCTTAAGAAGATATTCATACGTTTTTATATGATTATTGTAATCTTAAATAATTTTCATATATATTTTATTTAAATGAAAAAAATTCAACAAATTTTTATGATTTTGATTGCAAAACAATATATTTAAATAGAAAAAAAAAATAATTTTATTAAGCAAAAATTCCAAAGAAATTAAAATATTCAGCCACAGAAGGTTTGAAAAAAAAGTTACATAGTTTTTTTCAAATATTTAAGTATAAAAATGAAAATATTACTTATTTTTATTATTCCAGTCAAATTTAAAAATATTACAAAATATTAATGATGATCAAAAATATTCAAATATTTTCTAAGAATAGAAAAATTTAAATGTTTTGAAAAAGATTTTTTAAAATTGAATATAAAATATTGATTAATTGTATTCAACCTAAGGAAATAAGATATGTATATTTTCAATTTAGTTGAAGACTTTGGAATTTGATTTAAAATTTTTATTTTATATGACAAATAGAAAAATATTTAAAAAATTTTATTTCAAATTATTTTCAAGCAATTGAAGAATATTTTACATTTTTTTATTTTACATCTAAAATATAAATAAACTACATAAAATAATTTATTTTTAACAAATATTTTAGATGAAAATATTCACAAACATTCAAAACTTATTATATTATATATAAAAGCCTGAAATAATAATTATTAGTTTAACAGAAATAAAACTTATTTTCATCAGAGAAATACAAAACAAAATAATGGAAAAATGTTACTTTCAATAAAAATCAAATAATAATTTCTTAAACAATTATCAAATTTTCATATAACGTTTAAATTAAATTTATAAAGTTTAAGATATAAATTGACCTTTTTAAAAGTAGATATGTCACTGAGAAAGGTATAATCAACTCGGTGCGGATCAACGTATTTCAACTTGTAAAACAACAAAACACGTATGCTATACCCTACAGTAACAAAAAGGTCACAACTAGTCCATTAGTAAACAAACAACCAAAACTTCATATTAAAGAACACACATGTACAAACTAATGTATTGCTCTGTATTTTTTGTATTTCTTTATGGGTAGTACACACATGTACGAACTCATATATGGCTTTTGATCTTTTTTTTGTGCTTCTTTGGTGGTGGATTTTGTCTTTGCTTTTGCTACGCACTTTTTATATACAAATCAAAACAAAAGCGAAAAAGAAAATACAATGAATTATCTATTTCATTGCACAATGAAATCGTATACAACATATCCACACAACTCACATAGGTTCTGTACTATATGGTTTTGCATTCTCTACTCATATGTTTTGAGTTTTCGTGGTCAGTTATTGTGGATAATACTCATTCATTCATTTCACAATGAAAAAGCACACAACATGAACTAACTGTTTTTACGATGAATGTATTCAGCATTCATTTTTCGGCATTCATGCAGCCCTTTACTGAATACACAAAGAACAACAACAACACTGTTATTCATTATATTACTTCTGTTGCTAACTAAACTACTTGTCTATACAAAAAACAAAAAACGTCACTAATAGTCATTACAATGCTTAATATACATGTTTGTGTATGTATTTATGTATATTCTTAACAGATATGTTTTAGTTTTTAAAAATAAACAACTACAATTCCATATCTATTTATTTTTGTACAGACTGCATATACAAAGAACAACAACACTGTTATTCATCATATTACTGCTGTTGATAACTAAACAACTTTTCTATACAAAAAACAAAAAACGTCACTAATAGTCATTACAATGCTTAATATACATGTTTGTGTGTGTATTTATATTCTTAACAGATTTGTTTTTGGGCCATAACTCTGTTGATTATGAACGAATTTGGTTTATTAAAAAAAAAAACCGAAATTTTATAAAAATATTTATGACTGATCTATATAAAAATAAAAATCTATAGCTTGAACAAGGGCTTCAAAAATAAAAAATTAGTTTTTCCCGATATCTCAGCTATTACTGAACCGATTTATTTAATTTTTTCAGAACAAAAATTCAGAAAATAATTTTCGAGCCCCCTTTAAAAATTCGAAGTCCCTGGTATATGCAGAGGCTTCAGAAACTAAAAAACCGCTTCTAAAAACCGGTTTTTAAAGCATATCTCCACCATTTATAAACCGATCTTCCTGATTCAAAAAACTGAAATTTTATAAAAATATTTGTGACCGATCTGTATAAAAATAAAAATCTATAGCTTAAACCAAGGCTTCAAAAAATAAAAAATGCGTTTTGTCCGATATCTCAGTTATTACTGAACCGATTTATTTCATTTTTTCAGAACAAAAATTCAGAAAAAAATGTCCGAGAATTCTTTGTAAAAACGAAGTCCGTAGTGTATACAGAGGCTTCAGAAACTGGAAAACCGGTTCAAAAAACCGGTTTTTTGAACATATCTCCGCATTGTATGAACCTATCTTGCTGAACTCCAATAGCAAAATTCTCGAAAGCATTTCCGATCGTTTGACATACATACTATATATGTCAGTTATCGGTGGGCTTCATAAACGCCATTTCAACCGACACACGGACGGACGGACGGACGGACATGGTCCAATCGTCATCGCTTCTTACAAGGATTCCGAAAATATAAACTTTTTTGCTCTCCGACGAAAATTGTGGAAATTACAAACGGAATGACAAACTTATATATACCGTTTACACCTGTGGTGAAGGGTATAAAAAATAAAAACTAATATAGAAATTTTTTTTTATAAATTTATTTTTTTTTTTAATTTCTTTTACAATTATATATTAAATTTATATTACTGTTTATTTCTTTATTTATTTTTATAATATGTATGTCAAACGATCGGAAATGCTTTCGAGAATTTTGCTATTGGAATTCAGCAAGATAGGTTCATACAATGCGGAGATATGTTCAAAAAACCGGTTTTTTGAACCGGTTTTCCAGTTTCTGAAGCCTCTGTATACACTACGGACTTCGTTTTTACAAAGAATTCTCGGACATTTTTTTCTGAATTTTTGTTCTGAAAAAATGAAATAAATCGGTTCAGTAATAACTGAGATATCGGACAAAACGCATTTTTTATTTTTTGAGGCCTTGGTTTAAGCTATAGATTTTTATTTTTATACAGATCGGTCACAAATATTTTTATAAAATTTCAGTTTTTTGAATCAGGAAGATCGGTTTATAAATGGTGGAGATATGCTTTAAAAACCGGTTTTTAGAACCGGTTTTTTAGTTTCTGAAGCCTCTGCATATACCAGGGACTTCAAATTTTTAAAGGGGGCTCGAAAATTATTTTCTGAATTTTTGTTCTGAAAAAATTAAATAAATCGGTTCAGTAATAACTGAGATATCGGGGAAAACGAATTTTTTATTTTTGAAGCCCTTGTTTAAGCTATAGATTTTTATTTTTATATAGATCAGTCATAAATATTTTTATAAAATTTCGGTTTTTTTAATAAACCAAATTCGTTCATAATCAACAGAGTTATGGCCCAAAAACAAATCTGTTAAGAATATAAATACACCAACAAACATGTATATTAAGCATTGTAATGACTATTAGTGACGTTTTTGCCTATAAGACAAGTAGTTTAGTTATCAACAGCAGTAATATGATGAATAACAGTGTTGTTGTTCTTTGTATATGCAGTCTGTACAAAAATAAATAGATATGGAATTGTAGTTGTTTATTTTTAAAAACTAAAACATATCTGTTAAGAATATACATAAATACATACACAAACATGTATATTAAGCATTGTAATGACTATTAGTGACGTTTTTTGTTTTTTGTATAGACAAGTAGTTTAGTTATCAACAGCAGTAATATAATGAATAACAGTGTTGTTGTTGTTCTTTGTGTATTCAGTAAAGGGCTGCGCAAACACATTCATTTTCTTGCCGGCGTAAAACATTCACTTCAATGAACTCTGTTATAGTGAAAAATTATGTGTATAGATAAGTATACCATTCATTCATTATAATAAAGTGTGAGTAGATAAAACGAAAATAAAAAAACAATTTTGTGTATGTTTTGGCAAAGATCGTAGGCTAACAGTTACTTCGTTGTGAGTTTTTTTTCGCTGTTCGTATCAACTTCACTCAGTGTACGACCATTTTCATGAATAATTCGAATTATCAGTATATACTATGAATGTTTATGCTTTATCTGATGGATATTATGTTTTGCTTGTTTGGTGGTTGCTTTATAACGTAGTAAAAAAAAAAAACAGAAGTTTATGGTAACATTCTAAAGATTTTACATATTGATATAGTTACAAAATGAAATATTGGGATATTTTAATTGTATTTTTATTTATAATACATCAATTAAATTTGTTATAATTTTCTATTTTATTAAAAAAAAAAATAATTAAAGAACATATTTAATTTAATCAAAATTAAAACAAATATTTTTTTCTTAAGAAGATATTCATACGTTTTTATATGATTATTGTAATCTTAAATAATTTTCATATATATTTTATTTAAATGAAAAAAATTCAACAAATTTTTATGATTTTGATTGCAAAACAATATATTTAAATAGAAAAAAAAAATAATTTTATTAAGCAAAAATTCCAAAGAAATAAAAATATTCAGCCACAGAAGGTTTGAAAAAAAAGTCACATAGTTTTTTTCAAATATTTAAGTATAAAAATGAAAATATTACTTATTAATTTGTTTGTAATTTTTGTTGAACTTATTTTTAGAGTTTTTAGAATTTGTATTATTCGGGCTCAAGTTCATTGAATAATTGTAGAAGAATACATTGTAAAAGTTTTATTGGACACTCGGCAGAATGGAATGCATTTTCTAGTCAGCCACGACCGTCATCAGCACTCTTCAGTGTCCCACCTAAAATAAGTTCAAAAAAACTCTAAAAATAAGTTCAACAAAAATTACAAACAAATTAATCTTCACACTGGGCACGGTGTAAACTTGTTACTTGACTTCCCTGCTAGGCTTTCTAAAAATAGAAACAAACAGAAGGGACAAAACAAATAACAACAACAACATTGTTCATTGCTACTTAATAAGTGGCTAAACAATAACAATTATACATTGCTTCATTTGCTACCTAACTGATAGCTTTAAAGCATATAAACAATAATAATTGTAAAAGGAGAATACAAATAATTGTAAAAAGCTTTATCGTAAACCATTCGTCTAACTTAATAACATTTAGGAAAAGAAGTCACAGATTCCATTTCCTAAAAATTGTAAGTTAAATAGATGATGTTTACAGAGAACACCACGGTGGGACACTGAAGAGTGCTGATGACGGTCGTGGCTGACTAGAAAATGCATTCCATTCTGCCGAGTGTCCAATAAAACTTTTACAATGTATTCTTCTACAATTATTCAATGAACTTGAGCCCGAATAATACAAATTCTAAAAACTCTAAAAATAAGTTCAACAAAAATTACAAACAAATTAATCTTCACACTGGGCACGGTGTAAACTTGTTACTTGACTTCCCTGCTAGGCTTTCTAAAAATAGAAACAAACAGAAGGGACAAAACAAATAACAACAACAACATTGTTCATTGCTACTTAATAAGTGGCTAAACAATAACAATTATACATTGCTTCATTTGCTACCTAACTGATAGCTTTAAAGCATATAAACAATAATAATTGTAAAAGGAGAATACAAATAATTGTAAAAAGCTTTATCGTAAACCATTCGTCTAACTTAATAACATTTAGGAAAAGAAGTCACAGATTCCATTTCCTAAAAATTGTAAGTTAAATAGATGATGTTTACAGAGAACACCACGGTGGGACACTGAAGAGTGCTGATGACGGTCGTGGCTGACTAGAAAATGCATTCCATTCTGCCGAGTGTCCAATAAAACTTTTACAATGTATTCTTCTACAATTATTCAATGAACTTGAGCCCGAATAATACAAATTCTAAAATATTACTTATTTTTATTATTCCAGTCAAATTTAAAAATATTACAAAATATTAATGATGATCAAAAATATTCAAATATTTTCTAAGAATAGAAAAATTTAAATGTTTTGAAAAAGATTTTTTAAAATTGAATATAAAATATAGATTAATTGTATTCAACCTAAGGAAATAAGTTCAATTTAGTTGAAGACTTAGGAATTTGATTTAAAATTTTTATTTTATATGACAAATAGAAAAATATTTAAAAAATTTTATTTCAAATTATTTTGAAGCTATTGAAGAATATTTTACATTTTTTTATTTTACATCTAAAATATAAATAAACTACATAAAATAATTTATTTTTAACAAATATTTTAGATGAAAATATTCACAAACATTCAAAACTTATTATATTATATATAAAAGCCTGAAATAATAATTATTAGTTTAACAGAAATAAAACTTATTTTCATCAGAGAAATACAAAACAAAATAATGGAAAATTTTACTTTCAATAAAAATCAAATAATAATTTCTTAAACAATTATCAAATTTTCATATAACATTTAAATTAAATTTATAAAGTTTAAGATATAAATTGACCTTTTTAAAGTAGATATGTCACTGAGAAAGGTATAATCAACTCGGTGCGGATCAACGTATTTCAACTTGTAAAACAACAAAACACGTATGCTATACCCTACAGTAACAAAAAGGTCACAACTCGTCCATTAGTAAACAAACAACCAAAACTTCAAATTAAAGAACGTTATAAAAAGAACACACATGTATAAACTAATGTATTGCTCTGTATTTTTTGTATTTCTTTATGGGTAGTACATACATGTACGAACTCATATATGGCTTTTGATCTTTTTTTTGTGCTTCTTTGGTGGTGGATTTTGTCTTTGCTTTTGCCACGCACTTTTTATATACAAATCAAAACAAAAGCGAAAAAGAAAATACAATGAATTATCTATTTCATTGCACAATGAAATCGTATACAACATATTCACACAACTCACATAGGTTCTGTACTATATGATTTTGCATTCTCTACTCATATGTTTTGAGTTTTCGTGGTCAGTTATTGTGGATAATACTCATTCATTCATTTCACAATGAAAAAGCACACAACATGAACTAACTGTTTTTACGATGAATGTATTCAGCATTCATTTTTCGGCATTCATGCAGGCCTTTAGTATTCAGTCAGTTTGTACATACAAAAATAAATATATATGGAATTGTAGTTGTTTCTTTTTTAAAAGCAAAGCCTGTTATGATTGTTTTTTTTTTTCATATTCAAATTTTCGTAGTTTGAAAAAAATTTAGATTTAGAAAATATGCAAGCATACGTTAAGGCGAAAATTTTATTAATTGTCGGTAATATGGTAATATGATGTCGATAAGATGGTAAGATGGTAATATGGTGAAGGGTATCAAAGATTCGGCACAGCCGAATCTTTTTTCAATTTCATTTTATTTAGTTTAATTCATTTGAATGATGTTTAAATTATATAATTAAATATCTTTTTTTTTACGATTATTAAAATTAATATTATTATAATTATTATTTAAAAAGATAAATTTAAAATCTATTTTGATAATTTGCTAACTAATTTTTATGTATTTATAAAATAATATTAATGATTTATTCAATTATATTAAATTTTATATTTAAATAAAATTTTTATATTCTTTTAATGTTTCAACGAAACATGAACTAATTTTTAATTTTTGGGTTGAAATGTAGCTAAAGTAAAAAAAAAATGTAAGTGATATAGATTTTTTTTAGGGACATTACTTAAAGTTATTTTTGTACAGGCCACAGTAATGTCAAGGAAGACTGAAATAGGTCTTAAGGGGTGGGCAGCATATGAAGGACAAAACATCTAGTCCTTACGAAATCGATCCTAGCTATGTCGTCTGAGGAGAAGTTTGCTAATTTTCAAATGTCAGTCCGTATATCTTTGGTTTTCCTCCAGCGTATTTTGTTTTGTTTAGTGTTTCAATTGGTGGAAAAGAACCCCCCATTTCCGGCGAGCTTAATGCCGCAGCCTACAGCCAGCTATCCACCGTCAAGCAAATGGCTTTTCATTACAATTTTGGCGCACAACGTGTTGGCCAGAGGGTGTATTAATACACTTTTTGGCTTCACATAAACCAAGTATTTTAAAAATACTTAGGCCCAGTATTCAGTTTTGTTTGAAGATGACGTAAGTAAGTACCATGCCTGAGTTGCGACGTCATCTAATAATGAGATTGAATACTGGGGAGTCAAATGGTTTCGGATCGAATCGATGTCAAAACAAAAATTATGATCTGAGTGCTATACAGCGAAATGTTCATTTGTTTTTGTTTTGAAAGAGAGGAGAGACGATTCCACGATACTTAATTTACGTTGTGCGTTTTGTGTCTCGTCCTAAGTTAATTTGAGATTAGCAAGCAAATAATAACACAAATTCACATATATTTTATAGATAGAAAGTTTTCTTTAGAAATGGTTTTTGATTTGATTAGTATTTATTATATTTAAAAACTATTTTTAAAATCCGAATTCCAAAAATTCAAATACCAGACTCAATTTTCTAAGTAAATTTAGAATATATAAGTGAGCGTAAGGTATTCAACTAATTAAGGAATATAAGGATCGATTAAATTAATATTTTGCATATCACTATTTTTCTTATTTTTTTACGTAAAGCTACACATATTTCAACCCTAATTAATCAATTTACATACTTTAAAAAAGATAATAATATATTTACTTAATTATTAACATTTTGTATATTAAAATACAAATTTTTTTATTATTATTTACAATTTTTTTATATTTAAATACTAAAAAAATAAAAAAGTCTAACCAATATAGTAACTTGATTTTACAAAAATAAATTATATATTTCTATATTCTATATATATTCTATTAAATTATATAATATAAAATTTTAGGTAAAAATATTTAAAAAAAGAAAAAGTTAGTTTTTCAGATTTTGTTTTTGCATCATAGATCGGTAAAATAACAGGAAGTTGTAGTTCTTAAAATTTTTTTTGTTGATATAATAAGGCATACATATTAGGTGTTCATAAGTCGATTATAGAATTTTTTTTTACCATTTGTTGAGTAACAATTTAGTTAGCTCACAATCATGAGCCAAAGACAACTTAGGTCTTCCAGTAGAAATCAGCTCAATAGTGATAACAACATCTCCGTACCCACAACAACATCGACAACTTCTACTACACAAAACACTGTACCGACGGTTTCGACAAACGTTATTACACCCTTAAGGTCTTCTAGGTTGCCAACAGGCTCAGGGCCACGTACTCATTCCTCTCCGGAAAGCGAGAGTACCATAACTACTCCTACATATAGCAGTCTAACTGCTAGGGAAATTAGCGGCAGGGAAGTGACACGGTAAGAAGGAATACGAACAATATGAGTAATCTAAATAGGAATTTACCCACAGTAAGTGAGGAGCCTAAACAAAATACAGGTATCGAAAGGGAGATTATTTCAATCAGGGAATACGTGAGTGCATCAGTTGAGGCTGCTCAAGCATCGATTATGCGCGAAGTACAAAACATGCAATTAATGTTACCCCATCTAATTAGGGAGTCGTTGCGTTCTGAACGTGAGAATTCTTATGAAAATCAGAATATTCAGGATAGATCTTTTTTCCCGAACAATCCTTACGAGACACCTTTAAACACTAATTACCGTCAACTACCACCTCAAAATCATCATCAACACTTCCAACAAAATCTAAGAAATCCGTCTAATGCTCAACAACAACTATTTAATAATGATTCACATAATTTCACTAACCAATACCCCGATTATAACAATAGGCAACAGTTTCTAGGATACAAACCCATAACTCCAAGTCAATTAGATAAATGGGGAATAAAGTTCGACGGAACTAGTAAATCGTTAACTGTCGAAGATTTTGTCTTTAGAGTCGAATCTTTAAGATTAGATTACAATTGTCCATGGGATATATTGATAAAAGGTTTTCACCATTTGGTAACTGGTGCTGCCAGTACGTGATTTTGGTCGTTTCGTATGAAACACCCCACTTGCGACTGGCATACTTTCAAATATCACATCATAAAGAAATTTCGTAATTTCGAAAGTGATTTCAAAATACGAAGACGAATTATGGAACGAAGACAGGCACCTAACGAAACGGCAGATTCATTTATTAGTGATATTGTAAGACTGAAGAATCAAATGAGAGTTCACGTAGACGAGAGCGAATTAGTAAAGATTGTGAAAGATAATTTGAAAGATGGTTTGTCTCAATTAGTCTTCTCTATTAAGATAGAAAATTTAGATCATCTCTTGGAAGAGTGTAAGAGAGCTGAAAGAAACATAGCCAAAAGATCTTCGCATCGTATACCTATGACGAATTCTCGTAAATTGTATGAAATCGACATTACTGATCATGATGAACAGGTTATTCAGGAAGAGGCGCTTCAGAAAGATAAACCGCCAGCGAAACAGCTCATCTGTTGGAACTGTAGGGCACCTGGACATTCATTCATTGAATGCCCCGTAGTACAACGCAGTGTATTCTGCTATAGGTGTGGGTTCGAGGACGTAACTAGCCCAACATATCCGAGGTGCTTGGGAAACAGCAAAGCGAACACGCGATAAACTGGGGGAGCGTGTTCCAGCCAGAATACCTCCCAGTAGATAACCAAATTTTAGGTAGTGCAGGTCTCGAAACAAAATAATTTTAAAACGTGAAGAAACCAATATAAGTATTAATAACCCCAACAAAGAGAGCAATAAGTTAGAATAATAATCAGTTGAAATTGAGAAAAAGGTAGACAATGTTTTAAACTTAACACCTAAGGCAGGTTTAAATCCCAATATACCATATGAACAGCGTTTAGAAAATTACAATCGAAAAAGGGTAGAAATTTTTGCTGATTACAAGCCTAGGAATAGATTTCTGGAATAAGATAGGTTTGAAAGTATGTTTCGATGAAGTTATAAATGAGATTTCACTCCCAGAGTCTGAGGAGTTAAAAATGCATAAGCTAAATCCATATCAACGCCGAACTTTAGAAAATGTTAAAAATATTTTCAATGCTACACGCAATATGGCTTAGGGAAAACGAAATTGGAAACACATACTATTGATACAGGTGATGCGCCGGCCAAGAAAATGAGGCATTATCCTGTTAGTCCAGCAGTACAGAAATTAATGTTTGAGGAACTGGATAGAATGTTAGAACTAGACGTAATAGAAGTTACTACAGGGGCAGAATGGAACAATCGAACTACTTTAGTAATGAAACCCAACAAAAACAGGCTATGTCTCGATGCTAGGGAGCTGAATAAGGTAACTAAAAAGGATACATATCCTCTCCCTAACATCGATGGCTTATTAGCTAGGCTAGGTGACACGCATTTTATATCAGCAATCGACCTAAAGGACGCTTTCTGGCAAATCCCTCTGGATGAATTCAGTAGACCGAAGACAGCATTCACAGTCCCGGGAAGGCCACAATACCAATTTAAAGTTATGCCTTTCGGTCTGTGCAATGCTGCTCAACGGCTTTGTCGATTGATGGATAAAGTGGTGCCATCTGAGCTGAAAGACCGGGTTTTCATATATCTTGATGACCTTCTAGTAGTCTCTTCAAACTTTGAGGATCATATAGAAATGCTTAGGATAGTGGGACAGAAGTTGACAAATGCAGGCTTAACTATTAATATGCAAAAATCAAAATTCTGCTATAAAGAATTGAAGTATTTAGTCTACATAGTCGGAGGAGGTAAACTCAAGCCAGATGAGGGAAAAGTTAAAGCTATATTGGACATTAAACCCCCGAAAAATCAGAAAGACGTACGAAAATTTTTAGGTACAGTAGGGTGGTATCGTCGTTTTGTTCACGACTTTTCAACTCTGACAGCTCCACTTACAGATACTCTTAAGAAATCTCCTAAATTGCAACTGACACCAGAAGCTTTAAAATCTTTTGAAGAACTGAAGCATAGATTAGTGTCCAGTCCCATATTAACAAGTCCAGATTTTGAAAAACAATTCTACGTGCAATGTGACGCTTCTAATGTAGGGATAGGAGCAGTTTTATTTCAAAAAGATGAGGATAATGGAGAACACCCTATAGAATATTTTTCGAAGAAATTGAATAGCGCACAGAAAAATTATTCCACAACCGAGAAAGAATGTCTCGCCGTAGTGTTAGCCATTGAGAAATTCCGACAATACATTGAATTAATAGACTTTACTGTCATAACAGACCATTCAAAATGAGGACTATCTAGATTTAGTTGATACAATAGAATAGAATAAAGATAGACTGCCAGATCTGAAGGTTGATGAGGGAATTGTATATAAAAGAGTCAAATTCAATCGATATGACGAAGAAGCAAAAGAGGATTGTTAGAAAATTTGTGTACCCACAGGTTTGACAGAAAAGATAGTAGAGCATTCTCATATTGACAACACTACTCATGGGGGAATCGCAAAACCGCTTTCTAATATTAGACAGTATTTTTACTGGCCTGCAATGGTGAAACAAATTCGGAATATTGTTAGAGATTGCGAAACATGCAAGGAAATAAAACATCCGAAACAAATACTACGACCACCAATGGGAAAGGAAGTAGAAACGCAAAGACCTTTCCAGAAGATATATATTGATTTTTTAGGCCCGTATACAAGGATAAAGTCAGGAAATATATATATTTTGATTGTTCTCGACCATAAAACCAAATTCGTACTGTTTAAAACTCTATCTAAAGCTACCACTAAAGTTACCATCAAGTTTTTTAGAGATGAGGTTTTTTATAAATTTGGAGTGCCGGAAATAGTACATTCAGGCAATGGCAAACAATTTACATCAGAAACTTTTAAGGAATTTTTGGCCCTATTTGGAATAAAACATTTTCGCACCACTATTCATTCACCACCATCTAATGCAAGTGAGAGAGTGAACCAGTCAATTCTTAGTTCGATAATAAGTTTTCTTGACAACGACCAGACAAAGTGGGACGAAAATTTGTCTAAAATAGAATGTTCTCTTAGGTATACAGTTCACTCATCAACTGGTGTTATGCCCTATTTTGCCTTAACCGGCTACAACATGATTACTCATGCAGATGCGTACGAAATACTGCGAAAATTAAAATCAGTTGATGAGGGTGATATAGTAGCCTCACAGATTCAGATGATTCATCAAAGAATATGAGAAAAACTTCATAATGCCTATTTGAGAAATGAGGGAACATATAACTTAAAAACCAGGAATATTAGGTTCACTCCAGGTCAGGAAGTATTCAGAAAGAATTTTGTCCAAAGTGACAAAGTGAAATGCATAAATGCCAAACTTTGCCGGCCGTGGTTGAAATGCAGAATTAGAAAAGCCATAGGAAATAGTAGGTATGAAATTGAAAACCTAAAAGGACAATTAATAGGTGTAATACATGCTCAACATTTAAAACAATAAAAGTAAGGTAGAAAGTTATCGATGTAAGCTTAAGCAAGAAAATGTTTAAAATCACTATTTCTTCAAATTTTCCTGTCACATAGCTAGTATAATTCGAGAATACTAGGCCAAACATAATAGCATGATCTGGAAATGATATAACAATTCAAAAATAAATATATAAGAAACGGTAAATCTAATATTTTTTAAAATTGATTGTAAAAGTTAAACATTCGATGTTGCAAATTCATAAAAAGAAAGAAAGAAACATAGTCTTTCTTTTCTACCACTTCAAATGAAGTTTTGTTTTTGTTTATAAACTTTTTGATTTCTAATTAATGATATTTTGGAACTAGTAATTTAGAAATCCACAAACTACAAAACTTTTAGTTGTGAATACATAGTTTTTTTTACCTACTTAATATTATGTTCAGACATATTCTTTTTACTTGTGTTTTTTTTAACACAATAAGTTTAAGCATCACTGTTCACATATAATTTTATTATGTTTTTTCTCTTTGGCTTGTTTTTTTTTTTTTTTGTTCGTTTGCCAAAATAAATAAAAGACATTTTTTTGATTCAAATAAAAATTTCACACACAAACATTTCTAATAAAAAATATATATTTTTTTAAAACAAATCAAATTTATGAACAAATATAAATTTAATTCATAATTTTTAATTTGTGGTTATTAAAATGTCTGACAAATTTTTTTTTTTTTTTTCAACATTTTTTTGTCTCAACAATTTTTCTATGTACTAAAAGATTCTTCCCTGTATAGAAATTTAGTACGTTCTGATTGTATCAAATATTTAAACAACTCAAATCAAGATGTTTTCTAGCTTTGAAATATATGAAGAAAAACAAGCAATTTGTTAACGTTTTGTAAGAAAACGACTCGTTTTCCAAAAACATGTATATGTGAAAATAGCATAAATTTGTAATACATCAACTACTCACTGTTTATTCATTTCCTGTATCCGGTATTGCACAATATAGATATGAATTCCTATTGATTTTTTTATCCTCACTAATCAGCGGCATCACTTATATTATATTACAGATACATTTTATTGTTTTTTTAACATATCTTTTTTTCAATTTGTATATTATTCTATTAAGTTGTTTTTACACACACATTAATGTTTTTCTTAATCACATTAATCATACACACAATTTTCCTTTTTTTTTTTTTTTTTTTTGAAAAAAGGAAAAATAATAATTATGGTTGTAACTTATTTAGACACACACTTTAACATTGATAAATAGTATTTTTTATATTTTTTCATATTTTTGAAATAGTTCTATCACTTAATTTTTTTTAACTTTACCGATTTAAATAGTGGTTGCGTTCACTATGAAGATTGAAATAAGAAAGAATCTAAGTTAAAAGGTGACTTGAAATCATAGTTATGAAGTTTATAGCATATTTTTAGGTTGGCAATATATTTCCGGTTGCCATCACTATAATAGGATATAGTTCAATACACACCGCTTTTCCCAAATCTTTTCGATGCACAGGCTTCTCGAAAAGAGTTGGCTTTGTGACGGTCCTGTTATGGTAATTTGTTTTGGAGTAATAATTATTAAATACATTTGTTTTAAAATTCTGTTTTTTTAAACTAACGGATTTTCTCTCTTACTTCTTCTTCCTTTCTTTTTATTCACTTTTGACATAACAAACACTATAAAATGGTAGGTGGTGTCATTGCTCACGATGTCATATAGGGGGCGGTAACATCACAATAACCATTCATAATAATGTAGATTGATCGTTTTCCACCACAAATAACGACCTTACAATGCACACAAAAACAACAAAAATTACACGATCATGCTAATGAAGGTTATGAATTCACGTGCAAGTTTTTTTGACATTCCATTACCTTCTTGATAGTCAAATAAAACAGTGGTGCATACACTCAACTCTACACCAGAGTTAGTTTGTTTTAAAAGTGAACATAAAGTTTAAATAAGTGTTTAAAAAAGGAAAGGAAGTAAGTAAGTAGAAAAAGTGACAAAACATTTAAATTATTTAATATATGTATACATATTATTATGATCATTTTTTTATTATTAAATAAATAAATGATAAAAAAATTAATAAAGATAAGTACAATGAAACATGTTAAAACAATGAAATGCTAATAAAGCATTTAATATTTATTTTAACATCTTTATTGTATTCTTTTTATTAATTTGTTTAAATCTAATTACATATTGAATATATATGAATTTACATATTTTGTCTTTATACATTTTGTTATAAAAAAAAGAAAGAAACAATCTAAAATCTCTTTATAAAATAAATGTATAAGCATGTATATTCGGTATGATTTTAAGATTTATGATAATATGTTCTGCAATATATGTATTCATATAAATTCAATTAAAATAATTAAAAAAAAACATTTTTAAAATTATTCGAAGTAACATTTTATATAATTGAGGCAAAATTATATCAAAATTTATTAAAAAAGATAAATGATTTTATAAATTTGTAATAAAATCGTATAAAATTTGATTATGAATAATTCCACAAACCAAAACGAAAACAAATGTATTAATAATTATACTACACACTCTAGATCATTGACAAAGTCATCTGTTGGGAAGTAGCGGAGGTATAAGTATAGTTAATAGTGAAGCCATCAACCGCCAAATACAAAGACTAGAGCTTTTGAGTAGATACAGTGGGACGCAGCAGGGAAAGAGCTGGAAAAAAACTACATTTGGTAAAATATAGGTTATCGTGGACTAGAAGAAAAGAAAGAAATCGTGCACAAAACCGTTATAC